>NWSH02000605.1:1947851-1993932 GCA_002382865.2 Heliothis virescens | reverse complement strand
GTCTTATCAAGAAGTGCCAGGTTGCCCGAGTAACTGGGATGTGGAGGTCAGACAGGCAGTTGGTCCATGTAAAACACTGGTTCTCAGCTGCATCCCGTATGACTGGAAGCCGACCTCAAGATAGTTGGGAAAAGGTTATAGAGATGATGATGATGTTTAGTCGTAACCTAATAGGTGCATTTTCTTAATCATTCAAACCTTTGAAGAAACTCACTGCTCTTACTGATGCAATAAACTCAAGGAATACTTTGTCACTTCTATAATAACCTTAGTCGCCGCTTTTAGCTCCACTCGCGTCCCAGGCGAAGTCCCTTTTATATGGGGATAGAAAGTCAAGTATCCTAAGTCTATCTCCTCGTAATTTACCTCCCCACCAATTTTCAGCCAAATAGGTTGAGCCGTTTTTGAGCTATAAATAGTGTAACTAACAACTAGATTGTAAGCACTGATGATAATTTATCTTTATCTAATTCTACAGCAGGTGAAATTATATTTTTCTAGTCCTAATTTCAGTTATACTTCAAGTATGTAATAAGTTCAACAACCTAAAAAGTCAGTTTCCAGTAATTGCATTGCCGTGACTGGTGAAAAGCTGTAATTATACCTGTGACCCATTTTTGAATTACATGCAACTGAAAAACGTTTAGCAAGCACTAGGTACGGATTTATTAATGTTTGCAGAAAATAAGGTTTTTTGTGTGTCATTAAGTCATTAGGGAAGTTGTCTCAAGTTTCAAAATCTCACTTATAGTATTATTATCAATGCGAAAGTTGCGCTGTTTATTTTCTGATCCGATCGATTTTAAAACATTGCAAGGTAACAATAGCTTTTAAACAGAGCAACCTTCTTAAAGCCTGAGAAAGAATGTAGACCACTATTGATCAGGGTAGTGGAAGAAGATCCAGTGGGAGGCGACTATCAACGCGGGAAGCTACTATCACCTACGTTCCGTAAAGACTACGTCTTCGCAATTGGGTAAACAAAAAAACTATGTATGTCATTTCTTAGACTCTAAACTAGCTGTGTACTTTTAATCGTTTCAGTAGTTTAGGAGTGAGCACAACAGACAGGCTGACAGAATTACTTTGTAATCATTCACAAGAATTTAGTTACTGCCATTAAATTGCCTTAAAACTTAGTCATTCAATTTTCGATGATATAAAATACATCTAAACGAACTTTTCAATTATTCTCAACGATTGTCAAGGCCACATATTCAGAGGCTAACCAATCAAATATGTATCAACTACGAAGTCGGCCTCATTGTGAAACCCATGAATTTCATTTAGTTTTAACACTTTTAGGAAACTTACGTCTTTTTCAATTTTTAGGTTTTAATTGTCTTTTATCTTTTGGGGTAGCTATATTTTTTTCAGTTTATGTTTTCACTTTGCGTAAATGATAAGGACCTCCTAATGTTTTTTTGAGGATCTAGCAGGACTTATCTGTCCTTTGATGACACAAATATTTTAAGCATGGTGTGTAATTGGCAATGTTATGACTTTTTTTCAATTAAATAATGTGGATGGAGGAGGATGCAGGCTCTCTTACTAATTGTGCAGGAAAGAAGATTAGACAGTTAATTTCTGTAAAAAAATACTAGATTCAACAAAATGAAAATGCTGGGTTAATTCACACCTTATGACCCAATACTAAAGGTCATCATCATTTACAGACATACTGCCCTCTTAGTTAAAACAACATGTCAATTTCGAATGTTTGTGGGCAGCTGTGGCTTTTGTTACCCTTTTATCACCAACAAAAATCAGACATCAGCAACGTCGTCTTTCCTATCCCAATTTCTTTTGTGATCGGCTCCTTCTTCCATACTTCTCAATCTGACTTTATCTCACAAATAACATTCTTTCCAGGCACACCATCTTTTACGATATACATCTATCATTTCCTTGGTTGCTCCCTTCTTGTACATACGTTATGAAGCTGTCTCCATAAATTTTCGCGTGTATAGGCCAAAATGCCACCAGTAGGGTTTGTTCTGAATATTTCCACATAATGTGATGGCGTTACGTAGACCCACGGCAATGCAGTGAAACGCAAGCCACCGTGCCATGTGAGGTCGTTCAACCCTTTTAAAATACTGGCAATTCTGTTTAAGGGGTAGGTTTTGGTTGAAAAGCGGAGCGATTAGCGATTTTGATTTGTTTGAACTGTTACAGATAAGGTCATAATGATTGCGTAGTGGGCTTACTGAAATTAATTTAGTTGTTAATTTTAAGATTCTGTGCTGATGAGAATTGCGACCACAAATTACATTGCCACCATTTTAATAAAAGATTACACAAATATTAATATTGAACTTTAATCATAATCTTCTATACATCTATACATCTATACATCTATCTATCTTCTATCTATATTCTATATCTATCTTCTATCTATTATCTATTATTCTATTATCTTCTATTTATTTATCTTTTATCTATTATCTTTATCTATATCTATATCTATATTATCTATATTATTATCTATTTATCTATCTATTATCTATCTATCTATACATCTATCTATTATCTATCTATTATCTATCTATTATCTATCTATTATTTATTATCTTCTATTTATCTATTATCTATTATCTTTATCTATTATATTTATTATTTATTATTTTTATAATATAAAACAGTAAAAAAATCGTGTCTGTACAATTAATATTTTTACAAAACAAAATATGTAGGGTTATTAGAAATTGAAAGAAGAGTAAGAATTCGAAAAAAAATTTTTGTCTGTTTGTATATTTGTATGTTTGAATGTTTGTTTGTCTGTTTGCACACGCTAATCTCAGGATCCAGTGGACGGATTTTGATGAAACTTGGCCGGCATATAGCTTATATATCAGAATAACATATAGGCTATTTTTTTTTTGGAAATTCGCTCTTAAAGGGGGTAAAAAGGAGGGGGTAAATTTGTATGAAACTCCGTCAGTTTTGAAGCTAATTCGATTAAAATTAATATTTGGCTATTTGGTTAGAAATTAAGAATGACGCAATAATTATTTTTGGAAATTCTGCCTTAACGGGGGTGAAAAAGGGGGGGTAAGTGTCTATGAAACTCCGTCAGTTTTTAAGCTAAATTGATGAAAATTAAAGCTGTTTCTGCCCTTCGTTGTGTGACGGTGTCGCTGTTTGGACAGCTTTATGTAGCTTTCTCGCGCGTAAATAGATGGCGTTGTCCATACATTCTAAAAAGGCAGTCAATGCAATGCAATGGTATGGTATGATAAGTCTGAAACATCTCGAATCGTCTCGCGCAACCCGTCGTTTCCCCGGGGCTCTTAGAATTCGACATCAGACGTTTAAGATCTTTCATTTTGACGAACCGTTATCGCTGGCATAAGCGACATGTTCCGCGTACGAAGTCGCGGGCAGAAGCTAGTTACATATAAATATATGAATAACAAAGTTATAATTTGCGGTTCATAAAAATGATTGTATTTTGGCTAGTTGTAGGTAATAGATACGTTCATTTTTCATAGATAATGGTACGGAAACCTTCGTGTGCGAGTCCAAGTCGCACTTGGCCGGTTTTTCATTCTTCATATCGGCACAAACATTTTATTCGCCAAGGATATGGTCATATCCCATCATGCTCATTTCCCAATTTAATTTGAAGGTGACGCATGTCTTTCGTAATCATCTATGTCGTTATTATCGTATTCGACGTCATTACACAGGTATACTATCCTTACTTCAAATTAGGAAAAAATACCTACCTATCAGTTTCACCCCGAGTTTTCACACAAAACCAGAAACTGCCCTGTTGCGGCTACAAAATACCCTCATTTATATTGGATAGCAAAATTGTGCACTATTATGTGCCTCTTCCATACACCACACTCCTGAGAATAGGCGTAAATAGTTTACCGCTCCGCTTATCACCCTGCAATGGGCACTAAGGTGCTAAATTATTACTTTTTATTGATCCAAGGCAAGCATTTTTATATGCCTAGTTTTGCCTAGGCCGGTAAACGAGTAAATTGTTTGATGTCTATCTAGAAAAATAAATAATGTATTAACTACGTACAAACTGAATTACCTAGTTAATTTAAAAGGGCTGTTTGATTTCTATTGAATTCATTATGCTGCATTTTTAGTGTACTCAACTGATTAGAATAAAATGTAAAAACCGGCCAAGTGCGAGTTGGACTCGCGCATGAAGGGTTCCGTACCCCATCTCCCTTATTTTTTTTTCATTTTTAGTATTTGTTGTTATAGCGGCAATAGAAATACATCATTTGTGAAAATTTCAGCTTTCTAGTTATCACGGTTAGTGAGATACAGCGTGGAGACAGACAGACAGACAACGAAGTCTTAGTAATAGGGTCCAGTTTTACCCTTTGGGTACGGAACCCTAAAAATGCTGTTTATTAGCTAGACAAAAATATATGTAACGTCACAATAATTTACAAATTATTGTGATGTTACATATATTTTTGTGACAATTTGAATGTGTGAATGTTGTTAATCTTTCACATAAAACAACAGAAACGGTTTAAGATGAAAATAGACTACACATCCGAATAACGTTTAATCCAGGTGCGGCGAGTCGTTCCTCTGAATTATACTTATATAGTTAAACTACTGGAAATACCTCATAGTATCTATTAAAAGGGTTTCTCAATGAAAATTATATTAATTTTTTTAAATTTAAGTTAGTAAGTTTAAATATATATTAAAGGTTCAAACTATACTCATTTGATAGTGTGTATAAATCTAACTTGTTGTTAAAATTTGGAAGAGCGAGGCTATCCCAACACAAGTATCTTTTGATTACTTTCTGGGAAGCCCCAGCAATTTACTTGTAAATGATTTACTGAAATAAAAAACTTTTTATTTTTATTTATTATTTTTTACATTAAAAGTTATCAGAATTAAAGTACTGCAGTTGATTTTCATAAAAATCGTATCGAACATTTTGCCCTAAAAAACTTGAACATTAATAATACGCGAGATCGTTTTTCTACAACTACTCAATGCTATGTCAAAACAAAATAAACAACGACATCTGTTACAATTCTATTGAACAAATCAAATGACTACTAGCCTTCTACTAGCCCAGCCATTTTAGGTTTTATCTGTGGAATAATTTCTTGTGAGTTAATGCTAAAACTACAAAGTATCATAAGCTAATTAGCTTATTTAATCTATATTTTGTAAAAGACAACGATCAAAGAAAAATATATTGTGTTTTAGCTTGGTCCCTTAGGACCGAGCCTGCTGGAATTCCGGGATTATTCGCGCGAGTTACCGCGGCCCTGATACACAGAGCTCTAAGGGTTGACTGTTACACTGTCTATTTTATTTTACTTTATTTTAATCCTTGTATCAGTGTAGACAGTGTTAATGAACAAATAAATAAATAAAAGAAACACGATGGGTTTTAGTTTGTAACAATCTGACATTCGCTCACGCTGCACTTACAGCGGGGGGAGGGAGGGGGGTAATTTGATGAATACCCATAAAAAATAGATTTCTATTGTGTTTTGTTTATTTAGAATTCTATTTCTTTGACATTAGACTTTGAAGTTTTTTAAATGCTGACAGACAATAATTGGTTGACTAAAATGTTGCTCTTTTGTATTCAATCTATACTAATTATAAAGCTGAAGAGTTTGCTTGTTTGTTTGCGTTAATCTCAGGAACTACTGGTCCAATTTGAAAAAATATTTCAGTGTTAGATAGCCCATTTATCGAGTAAGGCTCCAGGCTACTTTTTATCCGAGTACGCCGAGTAGTTTCCACAGGACGCGGGCAAAACCGCTGGCAGAAGCTATATGAAATATAAAATAAAACAAAATTACAAAACAAGCTTTATTTGTCATTACACTTTGTGTTTTGTTGCAGTTTGATGCATCACTTGCGTATTATAATACCTAAAATCTAATCATTAGACTCCAACAAAACATTTATAATTATAATTATTTACATATAATTCACATTGAATAACACTTTGATTATACTTTACAAATACAATTTTAATAATTACAATTTAAACATCGAAAATATATTTGGGAAACAGAACGATTAATAAGGAATATTATTTAGAACGACAATAATAAATAAATATGATGAGAACCTCGTGAAAGCTGAAAAAGATAAACAACTTAAGTATCTTGATCTAGCCCACGAGGTTGTCAACATTTGGCATGTGGATTCTGCAATCATTGTGCCGATAGTCGTTTCAGCCAATGGTTTAATCGCCAAGAGCCTTGATTCACACCTAAAGAGGCTCGCGTTAGATGGTTGGATCAAGCGCTTGATGCAGAAAGCTGTACTTCTGGACACGGCACGCATCGTCAGGAGGTTTCTCTCTATGGAGCCCTGACCGCCGGTAGCTTGGACCATGTTCCCGATGCCGGTGGGAGACTATTTTTATATTTTTAAATGTTTTATTCTTTTATATGTATTTATAAAATATTTTAAAATGTTAAAATATGTGAAATAAATGAATGAAGAAAAATAAATATTTAGGGATAATTTATAACACATTTCCTAGACACAAGAGATTGATTTAAATTTAAAGCTTTGAACAATATAATATTAAATGTAATATCACAAAACATGGCAGAATATTTACAAAATTTTTTAAATTTTATTTAACTTAATCTTAATTAATTCTGGCTAATTGAAGCTAAACGATTAATATATCATACAGAGTATTTTAAAGTTACTTTTCTTTATAATAGTTTCTGAAATAATGAGATATTTATATCTGTAAAAATAATTATTTTAAGTACAAAATTTAAGAGAAACCTATTTTTTATATCAGTTGTGCTTTATCCATTTATTATACTTAGTAAACCTACCATTTGAAAGATACAATTAAATTAATGTCACACTTATAAGCTTCTAGTAACTTCTTTACTATAAAAAATAAATTGCATTAAATGATAAAATAAATAAATGACTTTTCAAATAAAATGCAAATAATGTATTTCATTTCAAAATGAAATAAATTACTTTCAATAAATCATTATTGTATGTACAATAATTTGTTTTATTTTTCTACTTTAGGCGTGTGATTAAATTCTTGAAAGTGTTTTCTACATTATTATTTCAAAATGAATGTATGATTATTATCTTTTCTTTATTTATTGTTATTCTTTTTTTTTTAAATATGCTGACATGAAAATATTTATGAATCCTTATTTTATTAAGGTACACATTTTTGAACATGATATTTGAATGATATTTTTTTTGCTATCTATATTTAATAATTATTATTATAAGTAAAAAATAAAATAACAATCACGCGTTTCCGGAAGCAAAAAATATAAAAAAAGGACTTAATACTATCCGGCATAGCTCAGTTTTAGAATAAAGAGACGTTGTTACATTATTATATTATTTTTCATAGATTTTCATAAATGCTTTAAAGCGTAAGCCTTTTGCCCGCCAAAAGTCGTAATTTAGTAATACTGGTCTGATTTTAACACCTCCCCTATATTTGCAGCCTTTAGTAAGGTAATTGCACTTTCCCGATTACGCAGATGCTCTATTGAAATATTATTAGATAGGAATACTGGAAAAACTATCGGTTGAAAGGTTAAAACTTTAGTTTATTTAATATTAAATTGTTTAATTTTTAACATATCAAATGCCAGCTGGTTTTTGCCATCAGAGCTACGTCATAATCTCATAATAACTCAGATAATAAATAGACTAACGAATTGTATTACGACTCTAAAACTGATTCTGTTTATACAAGAAGACTTGGTAAACTACAGATGAACTTATAATGAGCATAATTAATTATTTTAAATGTCACAACCTTCCAATTTCAGGTAAACGTTTCAACCGATAGTAAATAGAATAAGTTATTTTAGTGTCAGATACTTGAGTTTAGTAGATAGATCTTGATAAAATTTGAAGGCTACGAAAATTTTTCGTAGTTACTACATGGTAATTACGTAAACACTACGCAGAACCACGCAAGGACTGCTTAGAGACTAAACAAGAATCATGCAGTAACTACGCAGAATATTGCAAGGAATACGTAGCAACCGCGAAGTGACTACGTAGCACCGTGCAAGGAATACGTAGCAACCACGAAGTGACTACGCAAAACCGTGCAAGGATTACGTAGCAACTACGTCACATGTATATACGTAAGAACCATGCAGTGACTACGCAAGAACCACGTAGTTCTACAGTTGTGCGTAGCCTGCGGGGTTGCGGGGGGAGGCACGGCGGCGGGCGGCTGAAGCTCGGCGTCAGAACACATCATCGCTCGGATCATCGTCCAACTCGCACAACAATTTGCTGCTGTAAAAGAAATAATAAAAAGTTTAATATATTATCCTTGGTTATAGTATTTTTTTTTTCTGATAATATAATAATTTTTTTTTGGTTGATTTATTTTACTGGTTATTAGAATTTGAAATAGGAAAAAGCACACTGAGAAAATATTTATTGGAAAAAAATTGAAAATTCTAAATTGGAAGATCCAATAGTTATTCAATTGTCTGACATTTTAAAAGGCGAAATTATTAAAGGAAGTAATTATTGATACTTAAAATTGAAGGAAGTATAACTGATTTTGTTTTCTATTATGATAGCCTAAATACTTAAATTGTGCTAATATTTGCAATAACTATTAAAAGTCCTACTTTGCAGTGAATTTTTCTGTGGGTGATACAGAAAGGCCATTTTCTAGGACGATAGTACCAGTGAAAATTTTAATGAAAATAAATCTATGAAAATTAATATTATAATGGTTTGTTATCCACACAGCACAGTGCAAAGTTCTAATATAAAACGTACTTGTTAAAACTATAATCCATTAAAACTACGATGTTCCAACACCATACTTGAGGTAGGACCTGAAAGTCCAGTAATTTGCACTATTTATGTTTAAGTTACTAAAAAAACTCCATTTATCATCAGAAATCAATAAAAATAATATTTGTAGTGAAGTAAATTAACATCGCTGAACTTTGGGCATTCACATCCAAATGGCTATATTTCATTAGCTTAAATGCATTAAATATCTTATTGATTAGTTCTTGCGTTATTGCATGTGATAAAAATAAAAGAGACAAAAGTAATATTAAAACAAAATTGTGTTCGTTTCCGACAGTAAAATCTCTACAAAAATATAATAACTGACAATCAAGAATACTTACTCTTCTTTACTCGCGAACGATTCGGCGTGTACCCGTCTGTTACACGCCCTGTCGCAGCAACGACAGTGCCAGTACGCGAGCACGCTCAGGCTGAACACGAACACCGTCGTGGGTAGCACCAGGGCCAGGATCAGGCCCCTCACCGTCGACTCCCACGAGTACCTCGCTACCACCAGGTCCGACCTCGTCAAACTGTAGTAGCATGGAAAAATCTTCGGCGCCCTTGGACCCGCGTAATCCGTTGCAAAAACTGAACAATTCACCCGCGGTGGATACCCACAACCTTCAGGGTTTATCAGAAACTTTAGATCAGTCTCGTCCCATTCAGTCGGCACTGGTGCATTCTCTACAAACGGTCTTCTAGATAAGTTAACACGTATCTTATGACATTTCGTGTGGGCGGTCGTGCATCCTTCTCTGCACGACGCCCAGGTGCAATTAGTCAAAGTTTCAGCGTGCACGTGTTCAGATACGGAACAGATACCAGCTTCTGGTACGAACTCTGCCAATATTGTCTGTATAGCAGGTTCGACGACGAAAGGTATCAAGAAGAGAAAAGCAAAGACTGCGAGTATGGCTGACGTTCCAAGACAGAGCGATGTGTAGAACTTGAATCTTTCAAAAAAGTGGGTTAGAAGCTGCTCCCTCGTTGGTTGTTCCAAAGACTTGAAGTCCGGGCTACCTGGTTCGGCAGACGCTCCCATAGGTAACGTCGACCTTTCTGAGGCTGCTGGTGATAGGCTCGCCCTGGATCTGCTCATAGTAGACATCTGGAGGGAGTGTCAGCCAGTTGAAAGCATTGCAAGCAGGTTAATCGTCTCTTAGTGAACTAGCCGGACCCTCACAAAGGAGGGGAACGCCTGAAACAGATAAAATATTTTATTTAATAAGAAAATTCTATAGAATTACCATTTATATTATTCTACACATGGAGGTAAATTCTAATAAAGTTATCAACGCAATATTTAGTAAATGCAGCTCTAGTAAACCAACATCCAAGACCACTAAACCTCACAACGAATGACTATTAACTGAAATCAAATCATCAAAATCTTGGGTGCTTAACTGGAAACGGTAACCGCAAATCTCCGAAATTATCGCATTAAGTCTGTTACTTAAAATATTCAGCAAAAAAACACCCTCAGTCACGAAACTATGTCAAGGGCAGTACCTACGTATTTTGTCGTTGGTGCTATTGATTAGGCTAAAACAAGAGTACGGACTTTTGCTAATAAATTATGCATCAACATTGATCCTTTTCGTGTTTTTCTAGCTAAATGTTTAGAAGTTCCTCCGAATTATGTACCTAATAGTGAACGCCATGACACGAATGAACAAATTAGGCTTTTACATATCAAAATTAACTTTAACCTTTAAAGGAGCATGTTTTATAATGACGCTGATTTATAAAAAAGAATATGATTATCTCACGTGACTGATCTCAGAGTGGAGAAACAGGATCGTTTGGATGCAATTGCATATCAGCCTGACCACCGGCGCAACCCTTAAATCTCATCTTCGCATCATCACCAACTTCAATGGTCCGTTGACACAACATCAGAGTTATACAAGACACCACAACCAGCACTGTTGGAAGCACCAAAGCTACTAAGAACTGACGGTAGGTAGTTTCTAGATCAAATCGGGCCACAACTGTGTCAGGGCTATTCTCCATGTAGAAACAAGGGAATCTAGCTTTAGCGTTGTGGTCAGTCCCGTCACGACCGTAATCTTTTAAGAATTCTTTACATTCATCAGCCAGAGTGTTGACACATCCTTCCAGGTTTATCATCAAGCGGCTGTCATTAGCTAACGTCAGTTCAACTTCAGATGGAGCGATTACACGATTCGGTGTTGCTCTGGACTGATATAGGTATTGTAGGTAGGTAAAGTTTGTCAGATCGGCGATGTCTGTGCGTGGCAGTAAGGCAGCATTAATACAATCAATAGCAACTACTCCCTGAGTTCCATTGTGAACCGCATGACATGATAACATAAGAACTTCTTCACCAGAATCAGTCCAAACTATTTCACCTTTGTCTTCTTGAACTAATTTCGCACATCTTGCTAAAAACACTCTGTCCCCACTTAAAACTATCACGTTCTTATTACGGGTAGGAATGTCGACGCATCTGCGGTCACAATTGTACGGTGTTCTTATCCTTCGACAAGTGCCTCTATTACACGAGAAAAGTCCATGTACGTCTATACAAGTTATTTTCCCTCTTCTACCAGAACATTTTAATGGTGGATCCGTTTCTCTGAAGGCGCACTCGAAAGCGTCTGTTATGTTGATACATTTCCCTTCAGTGCAGTTGAATGTTCCAGTCAAGTTTTTACATTCGTCCCTGATGCAGTGATACTTCTTGGCATTCTCTTGGTCGATACCGAAGCAGGTTTTGTTCGCAGCGCTTCCACATTCAGACAACAGTAAAGAAGTTCCATTCTTCCTGACGTTGACGTAGATCTGGATGCAGGCGCCGGAGGTCTTGCTGAGACACCATTCACCACAGGATCCCCAGTCACAGTTGTCTTTGTTAATCGCCCGTGTTGTTGTGCACATAATCGGGGTAGGATCGATTCCGGACGCGATGGCTCGTGTGTAAGGCATGTAGATCGCCACAGTTAGGTATACTAAGGACACTGCACTTAGCACTGCTGTCATCTGACAGATGCATATTGTTCCACATATTTTAGTGTCCTGTGGAGGAACCACGAGATCTTCGACGGGTGTCGGTTTCGGCATGTCGTCGACTTCCCACCCGCGTTCTATGACCACTGACGTAAATGTTGCTTATTTGCGCATGCGTGGTGGCGCGATCGATTTGACGCTGCAGTGCGGACAACTTCGGTGGTAGGGTCTTTTTTATAAACATGTCAACGTCCGGAAGGTATAATTATGAAATATGTACACGCAATGGTTTGGAATGAGGCGATCTCATGTGTAATTTATATTGAGAGCTCTGATGTTGATTGGAGTCTATATTTAGAACGGATGTTAGGCACTGAATGGGGAGATAGTTTTGATAATTTGAGGGACTCGTTAACAAAGTATGCGTCATGGTTTAGTAACTAAATTGTTACCACAATAGTTTTACACTAATTAGGAAATAGTTATGCTTATGAAACATTTTTAACGCGTATTTTAGTAGCTTAATACCAATCAGTCGCAATCAACAGGTTTTTGTTATATCACAATATGTTTATAATTTTACGCATCATTTCATCGATTATAACACATTTTTCTTTTAGTACCTCATGCAATGATTATTTTATACTGGAATCTATTATTACTTGAAACAAAACCCTTGACACACCGCGATAGCTGACATTACTTACATATTACGGCCGTATTTATATGTTATACTTTTATATTCTCATAATTTTCTCTTAAATAAGTTTTCTACAAGGATTATTTATAAAACGAATGCATACTCATGAGAAAATAACTGTATTGACACAGGAATATTAGACTTACCAAGCAAACACGCCACCCGTTCTTCGATACCAAAACAATCAATAGAAAAACGTTTAACACTATTAAAATATCAACTTCTCTACTAAAATCGCACCTTTTAGAAAATTTGAGTATTATTGTTTTATCACAGATGATCTTAATATAATTTTTATTGTTAAAAATGTACGTTTTTCGCGTTGATGTGTGTTATTTTCTACTGGTGTGAAGTTTGTGGGAGAAGGGCCTGCGCAATGCGGAGTTTCTGTACCAGACTGAAGTTTGGTGTTGTCTGTTTACTGCATACAAGCTTGGAGCTTCGTTTATGAAGTTTTTTTTAGTTAAAGTTTCTTTAGAGTTTTTCTATAATAGGAATAGTTTTAGGACGAAGAGATGTATCGTAAAAAATACAGTTAACTATATTTCTGCCTCCAATTTTACTTTGCTCGGTACACCGTCATTACTTTTAACATTTTTTGACTCGACTTTTTCAGGATAGTACAGTTTATTTAATTACAATATTAATTAAAAGCCTAAAGACAGTATGAATTATTTTATCGACTTGCGATTTCATTATTGTCATTTTAAAATTACTTGAAAAAATACTTTTATTCTAGTTTTTGAGAGGTGTCGTATGTTCAATACAAGGTACATCCTGATAATGATGATACAACGTCAGTAAATGACTAAAAGGCGACAAAAACATTTAAAAAAATATTACTCACCACTGACATGAACCACAACATAAACACTCAAAGCCATCACAAAAATTTCCAATTGAGTAATTTCCAATTATTATTTTCCAATTTAAAATAGGAATTTCCGAATGTTCCTAATTTCATTTGTTTACAATTTCACAACGGGTAACGGAACACCAAACTGTTTTAGCGCGATGTCCAAAAGTTTATGTTTTAAGGTTAGAGTTGGATTTCATTGCGCATGCGTAGTAGACTGCCAAAATTTCCTACGGGTATATTTACTGGGTTTGCAACGTTTTCATCGACTTTCTCCGAAATATTGCAGTTGGCTGATATATTGGTATTGATTGTGATGTATGAAGATATTATTTGTCTTGGCTTGTAATTTATTTTGGGGGGTTAATAAATTGATTTATTTTTTATTGTTATTTTTGTTTACTGAAATTTAAATTTGTATTTCGTTTATAAGATAATATTTTAGTAATTATTTCATAAAAAAAATTTTTGCTGAATTTATTACCTACATATTTTAATAGACTAGGTTTTTATACAATGTATATAATTTACAACATTACAGAATAATTATAAAATGAAAAAAAAAACTAAAAATATTTAGTTTATTTTTATTTTAATTCAACTTCATTCAAGTTAGTCAATAAAACAACGAAGATTTTTAAATAATTTTATTCACAAAACAATAAAAAAGTAACTTCGTTAATACAACGGCCTACGGAGTACATTTCCACTGAAATTTACCTCACCCACTCGATCAATTTCAAAGAAACGACTCATTTAAACTTAGAATTTAATGCCGACACGAAGCCAGTAAAGTACAATCAACAGCATATCACGGCACCCGAATCTGTAAAATTTTACCAATCAAACATTACCCTTCCACTATTGTGATAAGGTTGAAAATCCATTGCAGAAATTTGACAGACTGTGGTAACTTGATGTGCTGTTGTCTGTACAATCAAGACGGCCTCCATACACAAACGTAGGCCGATAACAGCCTATTGCAGTAATCTAGATTCTAGACTATTCCTATAAAATCTTCCTTTATAGACTAGCGTTTTACCTCCGGCTTCACCTCACGTCCCAAGGGAACATTTTTATCTAAGTATTACTAGTGAAATTTTAATTAGTGCAGCAGTTTTACAGTGACAAATTATAAATAATAAAGACTCTAGCTCTTCCCATGATATTCCGCGCGTCCCGAGAGATTTCTCGCAATTTCTTACTATAAAACAATGGTGTTAAAATATTTTTTGAACTAATTTCGGTAGATTCAAACACTCCTACAACCTCACAAACTTATCATCCTATCCTTAAATCCTTATACCAATTTTATTTGGTGTCGGTGCAGCACACTTTCTTCTTCCATACTCTATATGCCGTCATCTTGCAAGTATAAGGTACTTGTACCATTCAACAAAATTCCAAACATTACCATTCCATATTACTAGTAAGGAAGTGTTATAAAAATTAAAATACTGGATGAATCCTACTGAACTGGAAAATGGACCTTGTATAAAACTGGATGAAACCATTTGTGGGACAACCCATTGACATGTGTTTAGAGATTTTATTAACTAGATTGCTCTTGAGTGTGGAAAGATCCTATCGCTAAATTGGCTTTATAGTAATACTAGCTTATGCCAGCGGCTTCATCCGCATCCCGTGAGAACTACCCAGATAAAGTTTCCTGGAGCCTTCCTCGATAGCCCGTTTGGCTATCAAAATACTGGAGTAATTTTTGAGATAAGTCCCATAATTTATATTTATATTCTCATTCATAGTCTGAGACCATTTCATGCGCTGCACACAACCACCGGTAGCGGGGACCCTGCTGGGGACCGGTTGGCCCCTCGATCCCAAGCCCGTCGGTGGCCGGCGTCTCCCCTGCCGACGCTCAGGTGGTGGCGACGTCGGCGGAGAGAAATACTCGTCGCTCGAGCTCGACGCAACTGCAGCCGCCGGTGACACTGGTGATCCGGGGTCCGGCGGCGGCGAGGCGGAGCTAAGCGACGAGTCCGGGGCTGGTGGGCGTGCGCGTNTTAAAAGCCTAAAGACAGTATGAATTATTTTATCGACTTGCGATTTCATTATTGTCATTTTAAAATTACTTGAAAAAATACTTTTATTCTAGTTTTTGAGAGGTGTCGTATGTTCAATACAAGGTACATCCTGATAATGATGATACAACGTCAGTAAATGACTAAAAGGCGACAAAAACATTTAAAAAAATATTACTCACCACTGACATGAACCACAACATAAACACTCAAAGCCATCACAAAAATTTCCAATTGAGTAATTTCCAATTATTATTTTCCAATTTAAAATAGGAATTTCCGAATGTTCCTAATTTCATTTGTTTACAATTTCACAACGGGTAACGGAACACCAAACTGTTTTAGCGCGATGTCCAAAAGTTTATGTTTTAAGGTTAGAGTTGGATTTCATTGCGCATGCGTAGTAGACTGCCAAAATTTCCTACGGGTATATTTACTGGGTTTGCAACGTTTTCATCGACTTTCTCCGAAATATTGCAGTTGGCTGATATATTGGTATTGATTGTGATGTATGAAGATATTATTTGTCTTGGCTTGTAATTTATTTTGGGGGGTTAATAAATTGATTTATTTTTTATTGTTATTTTTGTTTACTGAAATTTAAATTTGTATTTCGTTTATAAGATAATATTTTAGTAATTATTTCATAAAAAAAATTTTTGCTGAATTTATTACCTACATATTTTAATAGACTAGGTTTTTATACAATGTATATAATTTACAACATTACAGAATAATTATAAAATGAAAAAAAAAACTAAAAATATTTAGTTTATTTTTATTTTAATTCAACTTCATTCAAGTTAGTCAATAAAACAACGAAGATTTTTAAATAATTTTATTCACAAAACAATAAAAAAGTAACTTCGTTAATACAACGGCCTACGGAGTACATTTCCACTGAAATTTACCTCACCCACTCGATCAATTTCAAAGAAACGACTCATTTAAACTTAGAATTTAATGCCGACACGAAGCCAGTAAAGTACAATCAACAGCATATCACGGCACCCGAATCTGTAAAATTTTACCAATCAAACATTACCCTTCCACTATTGTGATAAGGTTGAAAATCCATTGCAGAAATTTGACAGACTGTGGTAACTTGATGTGCTGTTGTCTGTACAATCAAGACGGCCTCCATACACAAACGTAGGCCGATAACAGCCTATTGCAGTAATCTAGATTCTAGACTATTCCTATAAAATCTTCCTTTATAGACTAGCGTTTTACCTCCGGCTTCACCTCACGTCCCAAGGGAACATTTTTATCTAAGTATTACTAGTGAAATTTTAATTAGTGCAGCAGTTTTACAGTGACAAATTATAAATAATAAAGACTCTAGCTCTTCCCATGATATTCCGCGCGTCCCGAGAGATTTCTCGCAATTTCTTACTATAAAACAATGGTGTTAAAATATTTTTTGAACTAATTTCGGTAGATTCAAACACTCCTACAACCTCACAAACTTATCATCCTATCCTTAAATCCTTATACCAATTTTATTTGGTGTCGGTGCAGCACACTTTCTTCTTCCATACTCTATATGCCGTCATCTTGCAAGTATAAGGTACTTGTACCATTCAACAAAATTCCAAACATTACCATTCCATATTACTAGTAAGGAAGTGTTATAAAAATTAAAATACTGGATGAATCCTACTGAACTGGAAAATGGACCTTGTATAAAACTGGATGAAACCATTTGTGGGACAACCCATTGACATGTGTTTAGAGATTTTATTAACTAGATTGCTCTTGAGTGTGGAAAGATCCTATCGCTAAATTGGCTTTATAGTAATACTAGCTTATGCCAGCGGCTTCATCCGCATCCCGTGAGAACTACCCAGATAAAGTTTCCTGGAGCCTTCCTCGATAGCCCGTTTGGCTATCAAAATACTGGAGTAATTTTTGAGATAAGTCCCATAATTTATATTTATATTCTCATTCATAGTCTGAGACCATTTCATGCGCTGCACACAACCACCGGTAGCGGGGACCCTGCTGGGGACCGGTTGGCCCCTCGATCCCAAGCCCGTCGGTGGCCGGCGTCTCCCCTGCCGACGCTCAGGTGGTGGCGACGTCGGCGGAGAGAAATACTCGTCGCTCGAGCTCGACGCAACTGCAGCCGCCGGTGACACTGGTGATCCGGGGTCCGGCGGCGGCGAGGCGGAGCTAAGCGACGAGTCCGGGGCTGGTGNGATTAGCACGCTCAAATATTTTTAGAGAGCAGCTCGGAATCTGGAATTCGGTGACGATACACCTGTGTGAAGAGCATGTAAATGTCGATCCTACACTTGATCTCCCTCCGATGGTGTCGTATTGCCATCCCATCGGGCAATGAGAGAGAGGGAATAAATCACCCACCAATGTCCTGCGCAGCTGGTTAAGTCTGGATGCTATGAAAAAACTGACTTTAAATACTACATACAATAAAGTGGTGGTGGCGTCCTAGCCGATTATCCAGGGCGGCTATTCTCATATAAGGAGATCAACCAGCAGCGCAGGACATATTATAGTGCACAAGCATTTGCGCTGACACAGGTGCACTCCCTATTCCCTCACTCTCATAACCCGATGGGACGGCAATACGACACGACCGGAGAGAGATCAGGCGCAGAACCGACATTAACGTGCTCTCCGATGCAATACAATAAAGTATAGTATTATTCACAATACTTTGTGTTTCAAGTTCCAATAACTATGATAATTCTGAGAACTATACTATGTTTTTCTGATTTTAGCAATGGATGTCACCCATGTATTTGTATATGTTACTGGTAATTTCTCTCACGTTGCCTTCATTCATTCTGGAGTTTTTATACCGTGGGAAACAATAACCAAATGACAGATTTTATATTATTTTTCAACAGTGGAAGTCTTCCCTTATCTACCTAGCCTTTTCCTAACTATATTGGGGGTCAGCTTCCTATCTCCCCAGATGCAGCTGAGTACGGGTATTCTACATGGACCGACTGCTTATCTGACCTGCCCTAGGATAGTAAAATGAAACTTAAACTTTGTATGTAATTCGTGAACAAAAAAAACTAAAATGAAAGAGATTAGGAAATTAAAAAAAAAACGTCTTTAGTTCTCTCAAAATTGAAATAGACACAAAGCCTTTCGCATCTTTTTAATAAGAAGACTGTAACGTTTGAAACTCTTGTCGAAGTTTTTGTATTTTTCTTTTTATTTTAGTCATGACATTAACTTTATTGGTTCAGATTATATCATAAAAACACTTGGAAGGCAATATCCTTCTAAAGATATCTAAAAATATTCTCTTAGAGATGCAGTATATAATTAATAAAAGCATTACGTTTTTAATACCCACATAAAAGCTAAATAAAACATGTTTGAATCAAGACGTGTTTTATCCAGCTGCAGTCTCTCTCGGGCCGAGTCGGGCCCCATTAGAATTACCTACTCCCATTACCAGGATGAAAAGAAGCCTGAGTCTGCTCTGGGGTCTCCGTGGCAAATTTCATCTCAATTAGTATAGCTATTTTAGTGATTTTCTTACAAACATACTGAGATATTTTTGCATTTATAATATTAGAAACGGTGGTTTCAGAAACATAAGTCTTGGAGGTCAATTTTTACAGTAAGAATACACTGTAAAGAAAAAAATAAAGGAAGAAAGTGAAACGTAGTCAAAAGTAACAGGACAACAGAGGGCATAAGGGTCAACGTACAACAATAAATCAGCAGGTCGACGGTTATTGCATTATGTCGTTAGACTGATTGTTCACTCGCAATTTATCAGTTAGCGGTAAGGGTGTACACAGACTGGGTCTTGTTTTTTTAATATATATTTTTCTACACCTCGAGCATAACGGATGTTTTTTAACGTGGCGTGTATGGAAGTATTTTAACAGACTATGTAAACAGGTCAGTAGGGTTCCACATCATGAACAATGCGGCACCTTCTCTATTGTCCAATTTACTCCTTTTTCACATGGGTGTATTGTGAAGACGACGCTTACAGTGCCAGGGAAGCGGTATACTGTTTTCAGAAATCTGCAAAAAAAAAAACTAAAGATATTTATTTTATTAGTAGCCCTATTTTGGTAACGTAAGCAAAATACTTATAAACAAGCAAAAATAAAAATAAAATCAAATCATTGTCATTTCAAAGAATTTACAGGTCAAACTAAAAAAGCAAATTATATTTTTCTTAAAGGCATTGCAAGCATAGTTTAGTTATCTCACCACATGTATCTAACACAAAACATCTGAAGGAAAAAATAATAAAAATAGTAAAAAAAAACGAGACGGCATCGGTATGACTGCGTCATTATATTCACACACAAGACACGCCCGGATCTTTCCAGAACAACCCACGTGTTTTACAGGTGTAATCAACTTTTGTAATTTTTATTTTTATTCAATTAATTATAATTTATTTAATGCAATTGTTCAGAATAAGCTAATTTTATGGAGACAGCTACTTTTTCCTCCAGGACCTATTCCACTATAAATATACCTAGTAAAGACTGAATATCTTAATATTATAATATGAAAGAAGCTCTGTATGTAACACTTTCAAGCCAAAATTTCTAAATTTTAAAGCTCTTTACTGAAATGAAGAATACACAGACAGTATAAAGCCTGATAAAAGACAGACTCTTTCAAGATACGGCCATAGTTCCATCGGGAACATCCAGTTTAAATTTATTTACATTGATTTTTCTGAGAATTCTTTTGTCTTTTTTTGTACAGACATTGACACATTAAGTTACCAAAATCTATCAAATGTCTGCTATATATTTTCAACCTTATCACAATAGCGGTAGGTTAATGTTTGATCAGTAAAATTTGACAGATTCAGGCACCATGACCTGTACGTACTTAAGATTAGTCTCGGTCGCCTATGTATTGCACGAGAAAATGTTGTCAACCCCATTAAAATCTGTCGGCGATTATCATCAATACGCTGAATCCTACTCCTGGCGGCTATATAAGTCGGTAGCCCTCAGGAATCGCCACACATCGCCTGCGCAGCCAACACATTGAAGTTGATATCTACGAACTTAGAAGCAAGATGAAGACGTTTGTGGTATTCGCAGCTTGCGTTTTGTTGGTTAAGGTCAGTGGTATTTTTTTCTATATAAATTGCCTAGCCAATAATATAGTATTTTTACCAAAAAAATTTTTGTTTTGTGTTTAATAGTATTTTTACCTATTTTTTTCTTGATTAGTTTTTAAATTGAATATTTAGGTACATTATAGGATCATGGCGCTTATACGTATTTTGATATTCACCTAACATTTCTTCGTTGTCAGATATCAGCCTAAGTATTCCTATGCCCAGTTCTCAGATGGATGCGTTTTAATTATTTTGAGTAGGATAAAAAAAATAATCTATCAAAATTCTGTGAAATAATTTGGAATTAATGCAAAAATATATTTATTTTATGTTGATTTCTTTAATATATCAACTATCATCATCATCATCATCATCTTCAGCACTTTTATCACCCTACTGCTGGCCACAAGCCTCTTCTCACACAGAGAAGCTCAAATTTGCTCAATGCGGGTTGGTAATTTCAGACTTTATGGTCCAGGTTTCTTCGAAATATTTTCTTTCACCTTTAACCAGCCATCGGTGTTTTAAATTTACTTAAAAGTACATACAAACTTAGAAACGTTGCATTGATTGGTACTTGTCTGACCTGGAATCGAACCCACGCAATCATACTTGAGAGGCCACCACGACTTCAACGTCAATTGCCATAGTTATACCGAAATATAGACAAATCTGCAATCTCTAGTTAGTTTTTAATCACCACCATTTTATCTACAGGCCTCAGGTCTGACTGACGAACAGAAGGACAAACTGAAGAAGCATCGCTCGGAGTGCCTCACGGAGACCAAGGTGGACGAGCAGCTGGTCAACAAGCTCAAAGGAGGAGACTATAAGGTTCCGTACTATTTCATTTAGCTTCTAGTTCTTCTTAATACGGCTGCAGTAACGAATAGTGCAATTTTCTTGCCAGATTTAGGAATAAGAATAATTAATTTGCACAGAATATGAGCACAAAAGATGTCAAAATAAAGCGAAAACAGGAAGAAAAATAGGAAAATCCTTTTTCATTTATTAATATTTTGAATTCGAAAGTTCTTAGGGATATATGGGGTATGTTGGTGTGCTTGTGAGTCTTTCGCTCTTAATATACAGGATGGATTGAGCGATACTTAGCAGTAATGTTTATTAATATGTAGTTATAACAATTGCTTCCGGGCTCTTACAGCCACGGGGCTGTTTTGGTATAAGGAGATCAGCCAGCTGCGCTGGATATTATGGTGCACAAGTATTTGCGCAAACACAGGTGCACTCTCTATGTCTTCACTCTCATAGCCCGATGGGACGGAAATCTGACACGACTGGAGAGAGATGAAGCGCAGAACTAACATTTACAGAGCACGAGTGTATTAGTCACCTACTTCCAGACTCCGGGCTGCTCTGTCATATTTTTTCCAGGAAAGTGTTTTTGCCCTGATCCAGGAATCTCATCCGAGACCCCGTGCACAGCAGTCACGCTATGTGATTACTATACGAACAAGGCACTTTATAATATTTTTTTTTTTTACAGACGGAGAGCGAGCCCCTGAAGAAGTACGCGCTATGCATGATGATGAAGTCTGAGCTGATGACCAAGGACGGTAAATTCAAGAAGGACGTCGCTCTGGCTAAGGTTCCCAATGCAGGTGAGGACTAACTGGACTTCTATACTATAAAGCTGAAGAGTTTGTTTGTTTGAAACAATCACAGGAACTGCTAGACCGATTAAAAAATTCAGGCGGTATCGTATAACGTATACTTGAGGAAAGCTTTAGGAAAAGCCACTTTTTACGCTAGTGGTGGGTGGAGTAGTTCCCAGATGACGAGGAAGTAACCCCTGGGTAAAACTAGTTTGATATAAAAAGAAGGCAAATATGTTTGTACCAATTCTAACGATACGTTCTTTGTTTTAGCTGACAAACCCACCGTTGAGAAGCTGATTGATGCCTGCCTAGCCAACAAGGGCAACACCCCCCACCAGACTGCCTGGAACTACGTCAAATGCTACCACGAGAAGGACCCCAAACACGCGATATTTTTGTAATTGCAGAACACTATCCGCCTTTGGTTTCTTCCTAAGAATTTTCTGTTACAACTACAATTTTTAAAAGGACTCTGTTATTTAAATTAAGAACGCTAGCACATCTTTACTGTTCTACGGTTAACAAGCAACTGACAATTTTGAATTGAGAAGTGGTTTCATGTTGTGTTATATTTTTTTTTTCTAAATACCCTCGCATTAAAAATAAAATTGTAAACGCAAAGTACTATTTAGGAATAATTTGGAATACAGGGATCAATTTGAAGTAAGAATGACTTATGAATAAACTGCCTTAACGAATTTAATAATTAGACCAACAATAAATGAAGAACATCTTAATTTGTCGTTTCATTTGTGTTTGTGGTTCAGCTACCATAATTAAAGAATGCGGTGAAGTATCTCCTACACTCCTACTATTAGACAGAATAACTGCCTATTTGGTCTCCAAAACCTGGTTACTTACTGATATACCCCTTCATAGAAGCTGTGAAGTGGTGGTTATAGGTCTACAAATTACAGCCAAAACCATAAGAGTTAGAAATCCATTATTTTGCTTATTTTCCTTTATCTTGTGCTAGAAGTTTTTGACACCTTTCTGTGTAATTTCACACACCATTCCACCTAGCGGTCGCTGACGTGAAATTGTAACAATGGCAACGACTGCTACTGAAATGCATTTGGCGATGCAAGTTTTACGTGCCCTTTCGTACAAGGGAACTTTACATCGTCAACTTACAGACTTTGGGCTGCCTTCTGAAAGTTTCTAAAATCTACTGAGTGATTTCGGCCCAACATAGAATTCTAACCTGGAGCCCTTTTTTTATATCGATGGGAAATCATCAGTATGACCCCTCCCGCTGTGGGCGACAGCGGAAGGGAGTGTCAGACTTTTACTGACTAAAACCCACCGTGTTCCTTCGGGAGCCCTTTGTGTGCCAGGGCTGCGGTAACTCTTTCGAACAACCCGCAACCCCGACGGGCTCTGGCTCTAGTGGGCCCCGCAGGGGTTTGCTGACACTCTCTGAGGAGTGCGTGGAACAACGCGCGCCACCGACACGGGCCTGTCGTCTCTCAGGAGACGGAAGGACCATGAGCCACCCGAAACTCACCGCCCACAGACAGAACCTGGGGCCCTCCAGTCGACATTGCGACCAACAGGGTAGTCAAAACAGAGAACGCAACAGCCATTACATTGATATCAGGTCACAATATATAACATTGACTGTAAACTGAATCGACACAATAGTCCTATTATCATGTATTGTAATAAAATAAACTATAATTTTCTATCTAGTAGTTTTCTATAAGATTTTGTTCAGAGATCGCGGTTTATATTTTACTACTGTATTCAGTTTCTACAAGCAGTTTCGATATGCTTCTTTGGGAATGATTCTACACACCCGTACTAAACCACTCTTTATCAACAGATTGACTTATCTAATCTATTATATAGATTTTTAGAATTACCAATAATAGAGGTCAATTCTGTACATGAAATATTTTTCCAAAATAACCATCAGGAGGTGATTAGGGATCGATACTGATGCCAAAAATGCAATCAGTAAAATTTTGGTCTGTCTGTATAACCGTTATAGAAACAAAAACTACTGGACGGATTTTAACGAAACTTGGTACAATTATTATTCGTACTGAGATGGTTATAGGATACTTTTCATAACGCTACAATCAATAGGAGCAGAGCAGTGTAGGTAAAGATCTTTGATTATGATGACCCGTTGTCGCTGGCATGAGCGACATGATCCGCGAACGAAGTCGCTGGCAGAAGCTAGTACATAAATATTTTTTTGAATCACTAATAGTAGTTTCCGAAATAAAGAAAATATGATGATGATGATGGGGAAAAATAAGCTAGCAGTTTAACCCAACTTAACCACAGTTCAATAAGCTGAGACAGTAAACAGTTTTAGCCTTCACAATAAAGTAACGTTGCTAGACTATCATGGTCATGAGGAATATGTTAATAGTGGGAAGGTTTCGAACATCAACAAAGATGTAGAGGAATGGGACAACCAAGGACACTATGACACACATGATTATTTATTACTAGCTTCTGCCAGCGGTTTCACCCACGTCCCGTGGGTACTACTTGGCGCACCCGGATAAAAAGTAGCCTATAGCCTTCTTCGATAAATAGGCTATCTAACACTGAAAGAATTTTCAAATCGGACCAGTAGTTCCTGAGATTAGTGCATTCAAACAAACAAACTCTTCAGCTTTATAATATTAGTATAGATTTATTTATTCAAGTAAGTGTTAAGGATAATCGATACATGCAAATAGGTTGCAAGCTAAATTCATAACCAATTACCTACAGGCAAACACCACATTTTTTAATTGTAAGCATTGAAAACGCTCTCTCTGAACGAGCTCTTAAGATAGCTATCTCTGATAATATTTTGTTTCTAATGCTATTGTTTTAAATTGAGATTACAATAGTGATTAATATAAAAGGGCTTGGTGCTCTAGATTGTCTGTCAGTCACATTGTTAAGTCAATGAGTGCAAATTATCTAATTTAAAAATGTTTAAAGTTGAACTAGCTCTCGTGATCTTATTTTTGGGTTTGGTGCACTGTCACAATAAGGTAGGTAATTTTATTAATTAGAATAGGCCTAGCTAATGCAAGGGTTCGATTCCAGGCGAGTACCAATGCATTTTTTTTTGTAATATCTACTTTTCATTCTTTGATACCAATGACTAAGTAAAGGTGAAGGAAAGGGTGGTGATTAACTCTCATTCCATTAAAATAGTAAGTAGGTTATCGATCTTGGGGCCCTAGATGTTCCAAATGGATAAGAAGGACCTATCCCAACGTACCATCTATAACAATCCCACAAATTACATGTCTCTCACACGATTTCAGACCCTTTTATTGAGAGAGCTTAGGGTGTTTTATTGAATGCCCTCAATGAAGATACCTGTCGCCTAAAACAGATGACGCGAGTACAGTGCCACCGAACCTTTTTGTGCAGTTCACAGCTGGTTGAATTCTAAGGACGACTGACTTACCGCATCTGTCAAGTGCAACCAAAAAACGGCTGGACCATACAATAAAACAATAGCGTTGATGCTTGTTAATGATTTCCAGACACACGTGAAGACAGAAGCAATACAGATGAAGAAAAGATATCAAATGGAGTGCATTGAGGAGACCAGAGTCGATGCAGATGCTATTTCCGAAGTCAGGAAGGGTCATTGGAGTGTATCCAAAGTACGTATTTCATTCCAGTCGTATAGTTTGCGCAAAACTTTTTGTCGTCACTGAAAATTAGGTAGAAACCAATTCCAGGTATTAGCAGGTGGAAGGGTGAGATCGAGTTTTACGGGAACTCTACCTTTTGTTTATAATGTACCTACTAGCTCGAATTTTTACCTGACACGCCCTAGTGTCAGAGTTTTCTAAAATCCACCTGACGGCCTCTGACGTGGAATTATAACTACGACTGCTACTGAGTAGCATTCGAGGACGCCGGCTTTACGTGCCCTCCCAAGCACGGGGATGTAACACCGCCAACTTCCAAACTCCAGGCTGCTTTGTGAAAGTTTCTAAAACCCACAAAGCGACCGTCAGGTGGATTTGAAAAATCTGACAGTAGGGCTTATTAGGCAAATCAACCTGCAGCTCACTCGATAAGAAGAAGAAGTCTTAAGTCAGTAAGAAGATTAATACCTGAACAGGTAAATTAATGATGACTATTAAGCAGACTTATAAAAGGACTATTTCTATATGATTTTAGGAACAATTACAACTGGTAAAGGACTGGGCTTTGTGCGCGATGATAAAATCTGGACTCATGACGAAACAAGGAGTCTATAAAATTGATGTGGCTCTGCAGAAGGTGCCAAGAACTGGTAAGAACTCATCATCAGCTTCCTAGCAATATTGGGGTCGTATTCCAGTCTAACGGGATGCAGCTGAGAACTAATGTTTTACATGGAGCGACTGCCTATCTGTTCGCCACAACCCAGTTACCCGGGCAACCCAATACCCATTGGTATGTACTGGTTTGTCAGACTTTCTGGTCTCTGACCACCCGTAACGACTGCTAAAGATGTTCAAATGACAGCCGGGACCCACCGATTTATCGTGCTTTTTTGTTTTTCACTCATAAGAGAGCCCTGTTTTTAAGAAAATCGCTGCATAAAAGAAGGTGTTTGTCAAAATAAGTCGTGGTGGTTAAAATACCTGCTTTTCAAGTACGAGTGTGCTGGTTTATTTCCAGGACAGAATCTGGGTCTAACAGTTTATAATGATTGCTATTCTTCTTTTACAGAAAGGTACAATGCTGAGAAACTAATAGACAAATGTCTAAGTACGAAAGCGATTCCAGCGCCAGACATTGCCTTTGAATTCGTAAAATGCTACCAAAAAACAAATGCAAATTACACAGTATCTATTTTCTAAGTAAACTTAAAATAGCGCCATCTATTTATACGTCTTCACCGCATTCCTTTTTGAAAACAGTGCCATCTAGAGCATTTTAGTAGAGCTTATTGAAACGCCGTCAACGGTTATATCAGCACGTCGTGTTAGCATACAGTCAATGCACGGTTTATTTACAAACTGTATAGTGAGAATAGTTCATAGCTTGTGGTAGAGATGGCGTTGTGTTATTTCATGTTATGCTTTGTACTTATTTGTATGTTAGTAGTTTCTATTAAGAAAATCGTTGTGTTATTTGATTTGTAGGTATTATAATAAACTTTATGATAGAATTGGAGTTCGTTTTTATTTCTGTTACTTACCTATATTATAGGTAAGTATCTACCTACCTAAAATTATAACCTTAGTTACCACATTTGTTGAGCTATTTAGGTAACTTTTCTACTCCGTTTGCAAAAAAGGACAAGTAAGCATTGATAATTTTCTTCTGTTTTAAAAACAAAAAAGAAAGCAAATAGTATTTTTTTCTAAACTGAAGCGGCCTTTTTTTACATCTTCTTACATTATGTAAGAAATAAATAGATAGGTACCTATAAGAAAAATCCCTAGTCCAACAATCAGCCTTGCGGGCTCTACCTCTAATAATGGCGGGTGTAGCGCCACTTAGAAAAAGCTTGTTCATAAAAAAACTTCCCAGGTTCCGTATCTATCGTAAGAAAAAGAGGATAGGCAGTGAAGGGAAAGATCTTTGATTATGACGACCCGTTGTCGCTGGCAATAAGCGACATGATCCGCGAACGAAGTCGTCGGCAAAAGCTAGTTTGTAATAAAGTTGAAAATCGATTGCAGAAATTTTACAGATTGTTTGTCTGTACATCAATACAAATAAAATCTATGAGTTGCAAATTCTTACAAACATTTTTACAGCCTTCCTTGATAAATGGGCTATCTTATACCTACCTACTTACTGCGGAATTCAATATTCTGTCTATCTCTGGATTTGTTTACTACAGATAGGACTTTGACATTACTTGTATGGGACTAATGTCAAAATTCTATCTCTAGTAAGCAAATTCAGAGATAGATGGTTATTAGGAACGGTCGTTAGTGCGTTCCGATTACTTTTACTTGCCAAATGCTAAGAATTTACTATGTTTAGGAGATAATTCCAGTAGAAATAAAAGAGATTATTTAAATAACAGTTTATAAAACGAATAAAAAAAAGTTTTTTCTGTTTGTCTGTTTCTGTTTTTTGTCATTTGTTTATCTTTACATACAAAAATGAAAGTCCTGACTCATTCACAGACTGACTCATCAACGCAAGGCCCAAACCTGTGAACTTATATTTTATTTAACTATAAAGCTGAAATTTTGCATAGAGAAACTCTATGCATTATTATATATTATATGCATATGCACATTTCCTGAAATTCTAACGGGAACGGGAAAAAACGGGATTTTAAGTTTAACACAGAAGAAGCCGCTGGCAGAAGATAGTAGAAAATATAATTATATCCTGATAATAATCTACATAGGAAAAATAAAATCTTCCATAATATCCTCTAAATTTTTTAACATACTTAGCAAGAAATTCACTCGATAAAAAGCCAAAAATAAGTACTCACGTGTAGGTACATAAATAATGAGAGCAGATGTTGGTCGTTAATTTGCACATCAAGTGTACGTTAAGATATGTAATCCGCATTAACATTGGTGATTGAAGTCGTTATATACCGTTATATGTACGTATGTTGTATTATAGAACATGGACCAGTAATTAATATTGGGGAATAATAATAGGAATAACTTTTGCAGCTACTGTTAGCACCACGAGGGAAATGTTATTCTTCTTACACTTTAAAAAAGCATTTATCAAAAACTAGCTTCTGCCAGGGGCTTTGCCCACTTACCGAGGGAACTATTTCCCGTACCCGAATAAAAAGTAGCCTATGTTGGTCCTCAAGATCTATTCTATCTCTGTACCATCAAAAGCGGCTCACTGGTTTAGGCGTGAAAGCGTAACAGACAGACAGATAGATAGATAGACAGGCAGAGTTACTTTCGCATTTATAATATTAGTAGGGATTGGCTGAAAAAACAGCACTTTTCGAACATGTAAATTACATGAGACAGCCCCAAAAATGCTCGCCCTTCATCACTTCATACACACGTATTTACATCCTTGAAAGAAGACATGCATAAGAAGTGAATAGATATTATCAGTTTACAGAGAAGAATGGAAGCGAAAGCATATAACGCCGACCCCAAAATAAATTCAGAGTAAGGCAGGAAGAAGATGAAGACTATATCGAAAAGATGTCGATCTTAAGTATATAATAATCGAATAATTTTACCATTTAAAATCAGACACAGCCGCTGTAGATGGCATATTATCTGAAACCGGTATATGTTGATAAACTGACCTTGTTTTGACAGAATCTTGACTGAATAACAGCTTGATTCTGAATTATACTGAATACTAAAGAATCAGAAGGCTTTCTCGGAGAGTGGCCTTTCAAATCAGTCCAGTATTACCTTAGATACGCATTCACAAAAAACGATTCAGCTTTATATTACTAGTAGCCTAAAAGCTATCACTATCTTTCGGCCAGATTTATTCAAATAAATCACTAGAGTTTTACCAATTTACCTAAGGAACCCCACATAGCGGTAGGCCAGAACGAAACCAGTAATAATTGCAGGCAATGGTTTTTGTATCATCATACATACTCCATTGTTGGAGGTGTTCGTCTAGTCAGAATTAACATAATACATAGAGGTTGCTTGTAAATCAATTTGTGAGATCTTTGTGAGCTTTGTAGCGTTGTAAATAGAGATGGATTGATTTAGCTGCTTTGTGTAGTAGGTATTAGAATTATTTTGAACTCTTTCAGTTGAAGGTTCTTTAAGTAGAGACATACTTAAGTACTCCATATGATGGCGTCCTAGCTGATTGCCGGCCACGGCGGCTGTTCTCATATAAGGAGATCAGCCAGCGGCGCAGGACATATAACAGAGCACAAGCATTTGCGCAGACACAGGTGCACTCCCTATTCCCTCTCTCTCATAACCCGATGGGACGGCAATCCGACACGACCGGAGAGAGCAAATATACAGCATCTATCTACTACATATCTACTGTATCTTTCACAATTGCCATCATTCTAAAAAATATTGGTAAGTACCTACCATAAACATTCAACAAATATCGCTTATAGTTGAAATTTTCTTAACTTTTTATGGGAAATGAGTAAATGAGTACCTCTACCTAAATAAATCGGTGTTGAACCCCAATATGCTATTCTAGTCCTTATTTTTTAATATTAGATTACTAATGGGTATACCTACTAAATTATAAGCTGCGTTTGTTTATGTGCCTGAAAAATTCTAAACTACTGATCTGATTTGAAAAAGATCTTTCCCTATTGGATTTTATCCCGGTACACTAATTAGTAACCACATGGGTTCGAAAGAAGCCACTGGCGGAAGCTAGTCAATATTATATTTTTTATCCATCCGACTTAACTTAATTCAAGGCGGCTACCTCCTCTACTATTAGCATACTAATTATAATATTATAGCCAAAGTTAGACAGACTCAAATTATAACCTTCTTCTGACATTCAAGCTTAGCATTCAGAATCTTTTCAGTAAGTAGTTCTAAAGATAGCTTCGGGGCATAACATATTCACTTCCTTAAAATTAATAATAACGGTATGAATCTCCTTCTGTGAATTATGGTGAATAATTTGATTGGTATTAGCTACAAAGTTTTGACTATAATTGTTTCTTAGTGGTCTCTTAAGACAGGTAGAAATATATCCGTACTTATCATTATAAATGTCTGTCTGTCTGTCTGGCGCTTCGTATCCATAATAGGCAATATAGGCATGTATTCGTAAAGAATTTGTTTCCATTGTCATAATATTTGCAACGGGCATATTTCTTAGCGCAAATTAGAAGAAATCGATATTAATTTCTTATTATAACAAAGAGGGAACATTTTTCTGTTTGTTTGTATCTTAAAACTATTATACTGATTTGTAAAATTATTTCATTGTTGGAAAGCTACACTACTCTCGCGTAACATAGGATAAACTTTACAGGAAGAAATTCCCCCGTGAAACCATGAGGAAACAGCAATTTTCTTATCAATAGGTTAGTAAGTAAATCACGGGGATTGGCCTACAAAAAAAACCAAAATTATGAATAAATACGACACAAACGTATAATTTTAGCTAGGTAGGTATATAACACAACTATGTAAAATCTATGGGTAGGTAGTATTTTTTAACCAGGTCGCGACAATTACCCGCAATCTAAACTACCATCGTTTTTGTATGGTTCAGTGTGTAGTATGGGGACGTATAAATGTGTGCGTGTGTGTGAGTGTGTGTGTGTGTATGTGGCAATCATATCGCTACACAACTATGATGGATATTAAATTGTTATTTATTTATGTGTCGCTTTTAATGCTTGAATTTGGCATTTGTAGGAAATTTCTAAATTTATACTTGTTATTTCGCCGCCACAGCCTAAAAACGTCCACTGCTGGACGCAGGCCTCCTCAAGCTACAGGAATTAAAAATTGTTGATTGCCGCCAAGCGGCATGCGTGTTGTGAGCGTTCTTATTACTTACGTACTTGAAGTTAGTGAAGATATTTTAATTTTAGGGTTCATTACCTACCTGTATTGTTTATAAAATTGACATAAATATTAACGTTTATAACCCATAGCAAATTTTGTATTTTCATCTGTGCATGTGTGCATGTGGCGTATTTTGGTAAATTAGGCACTCTCGGTATTTTCTGCAAGATCCTATATCAAAACTTTACCCGCAACATAAATAGTCGGAGAGCCCACCAACAATCGATAGGTATCACAATGCAAAAACATTGTATTTCACAAAAACTAATAGTTATGTTTATCATGGCCGCTGGATTTATAATATATAAAGTTACCTCATTTTTATTATTGTTGCTACCTAATAGGTGTAATTTGTTGTAGGTATGTTATTATAATGGAGGTCGGAAGAATATTGTGGCGTTCGGACTTTTACTTTTATTTAGACTGGATTCGTGCATGATATTTTAAACATTATTTTTTAATTCTTATAAGAATATTATGTTTTAATGAGTATCACATATACACGATACATGTAGGTATGGTCTGTGCACAATTTTTTTTCCGAGAAATATTTATATATAATATTTCCCTATAAGTCATTTGAATTACCTGCAATTCTATACGAAGAACGAGGCATTAAAATATAATAGTATTTATTTTGGTTGTGTAAAAAATATTGAAAGCATTTTCAAAATTTTCTAGATAACCTTTGGAAGTAGTTGACTTGTATAGAAAAATGAATTATGAAGTATTTAGATAACCGTAGCGTTTGTAACCCTTTTTTACTTTTCTGTGCTTAATATTTTTTTTTGTAAAATAGTAATTGAATATTCTTTTTTAACTACAATCGCATAAGTAAAATCCCTGTTGTAACTGGCTGTCAGAATTCCCACGCTGTAGTTAAAGTATGGCAATGCTTTCAAAATTTCACCTAACATAGAAAATTAAAATCTGTATCACCTCATTGAGGAAACAAAAATATAGATTTCGGTTGTTCAAAGAATTAAACATTTGTTCACATTGGAATATATTTTGTCGTTACAAATTCATTTTTGAATTGCATGTTGTTGTCGATTCTGTTGCAAGATATTGTTTCAACGAAAGTGTCTCATCAAAATTCACCCGGTAGTCCCTGTACAAATGTTAAACATACAATACTTAATATGAATAAACAGACAATAAATTATTGTTCTGTTTTTTTTTTTTTGGATAATTTATCAAAATAATTTAGCACAAATGTTTTTCTGCGGTTTCACTCGCGTCCAGGGAAAAGAAGGTGGAAACTTTTTATTGTACCTACCTACCCGTAAAAAATGTTACTTGTTTGATTTTTGTAGAGTTTAGCTTTCCAACAGAGGAAGATTTTTTCAAATCGATTCAGTAGTTTCGGAGCTGTAGTGTGTTCGGAGTGTAAATAGATGCAAACAAACAAAATAATGTTTTCTCTTTATCACATTAGGATAGGTGAACGAAAATGTCAATATAAATGGATGAATGACGAATTCATTTCAGGAATTAATTAGATAAGTATCTACTTACCAGCAAATAGGATTGAAAAAGTCACCATAGCGACGCCCAGGGACTTACTTATATTTATGCATGTTCATACAGAACCCAGTTGAAGATTCCATCAAATTAGAAGGTTGTTGATAAAACCTCGGAAAATCTTTGCTTATTTTAGGTATTTTTCACATGCGATCAAGAAAATAGAGCCCTCTCAAAAGTTTTCAGTGCCAGTGATTTGAAAACTTGCTATAATATTTTTAGTGATATTCACAATCAAACTAATTTAGGAGAATATAATAGGTAGGTAAAGGTTGAATGCCGATTAAAAATCACGGACAATGAAGAGCTTCTAAAAAAGTTGCAATCAGGAACCTACTCACAAAAGAGAATCCTACAATTTAAAAGTTTATAAAAAACACTGAAAAACTTTATACCTACTAAGCAAAAAGCTACAAATCCTATACTTACCAAAAACGATTTAAAAAAAACAATCCAACCTAACCTTGTCTACCATTCAACCAATTTTAATTTCGAACAACCACTGAATTTAAATTCAAAGAATTCTTAAAAAAAAACAATTCCAAATAAGTTTTTTATCACTATAATCCTACTGAACCCAACATAAGGAACCAATTTTCATCAATCTATTTGAAAACAGAAGCCGACCCGCCCATTACTGCCCCCGGATTGGCTATCAACTACAATGTTAGAAAAGTATCAACGGAATACTGTCTATCCCGCTCTAGCGCGTAACATTGTACAAACGAATAATCGGAGCTCCCTGTCTTTCGTACTATACAAATTACAGATGGGTTAATGCTAATGGTTAATTTTCTACGCGTCCGCTGTAATAAATTTTTAGGGCATTCTAATGCTTGCACCATGCATTCCAAATTCAATTCTAACTGCTGAACTTTAAAGTCGGATTTCAGTTGTATAATTGTTGTCGTATACAGCTTTTTGGAATGAAAGTGTGCAGGTATAATTTTTAACACAAACTTTTTTTGCCAAACGGTGTATAATCGTTATACTTGTAATGGCGGCCGCTGTGTATATTTTTTTTAATATTCAGAGAACGTTACCTCGTGGACGGGTGTTAGTAATTATCCACATATCTAGATTTTAGATAAAACCTGTATATTTTTTTTGTATATTTTTTTACATAGTTTTTAAATTGTGATGTGTCCTTCCGTTTTACAAGTTGTGTAATATTAATAATAACAAGAAAGATGAATTGGTCGAGTTTGTAATTATGAGCAAAAGCCTTTTGTTAATTAATGTTAGGAGCATGTGTGTAAATGCTCGCTAATGATGATGTTATTTTTGATTGAGTCATGTTTTTAAATATACGTTATTATAAGAGATGTCAAGGGATAATACCTACCTAGAAAATACTGCTAATATAATATTCTATTATAAAAATGATAGTGTATAGTAATGAAAACGTGCAATCCCATTAAAACAATAGAGATATTCTAAATAATTATTATTGCTTATGATGGATAAGTATTTCATTTTCTTAGGAACACCTGTTTTATACATCAAACCTAGGCATTTTCATTATGGTGTAATTTGATTGTAAAATACTAAGTTATAAATACATATTAATAGTTGAAAGATTTCTACTCATACACATAAATAGTCAAATACAACATATAAGACCATAAAAAAACATAAAACCTAAAATTTCAAAGCTTGTTTAATACTAACTGTTATCCCGCGGTTTTACTCGCATCCCGTGGGAACTACAGGCTGTTTCTGAATAAAAAATATGGCCTATGTTTGTTGGCCAGCTTCCCAAAAGTGAAAATATTTTTCAAATCGGTTTAATAGTTTCGGAGCCTTTATGATAAACAAAAAAATATTTCATCTATAATAATATATTATCTACTTAGTAGGTGTAGATGAAGAAACGTTATAATATTACAGAGTAACACACAGACAGATATAAAAATTAAAATAATTTATTTAAATAAAGAACTTGCATTATCGCCCTTTATATACGGTGGTACATGACCACAAAGTAACATAAACATATGCCATGGAAAATAAATCATCATTTGTAAAGAAACTATGAAAAAAACATGAGAACGCCGTATAAAGGGCAACCTTGCGGCAACATGGGTAATAAATAACTAATATTACATATTTAGCTTATATTATGTAACTCAAATGTTATTGATAATTAATTTTAAATGTTAGTAGTAACCGAACTTTTTTTGAAAGTATTTTTTTTATTTAAAATAAAACGCAACTTATAAAATATATAGGTAGAAATATAAAAACTGACCAACTTTCTATGGCCTTATGTGTAATGCATTTTTCATTTTATTTACTCACACTTTGTAATATTACTCAAAATATGAGTAAGTAAATTAAAAACATGTCTAACGTCTATTATTAAATACAAAATAATATGTTTAGTTTCGGAGATGCTGCTGTCCATCTCCGAGCGAGGCATTTAATATCTCACTTGGTGCTGTGTGGTGGTTATACCGCCACTAGTCGATCTCCAGAGCCTCGTTCGTTGTTCAGCAGGGTGCTCCACGGGCAGGTGAGGTTGGCAATTGTAGCAGGATGGTGTTGGTTGGCTCCTACTGGTGTACCTGCCACTCGTTTAAATCGGTGCTCTAATTTGGCTTATAATCACGACATATAGACAGACAGAGTCACTTTGGCATAATTTTAAGGATTCCCCAAATCTTTACTAATATTTTAAATTATGTCAAATTCACTGTACAAACGACAGCACATCAAGTTGCCACAATCTGTCCAATTTCTACAATAGATTTTCAACCTTACCACAATCGTGGAGGGTTAATGTTCGATTGGTAAAATTTGACAGATTCGGGCACCGTGACCTGCTGTCGTTTATACATAGTAGGTAGTAATAATATCTACCTGCCATGGTAGTAGGTTTGTATAGTTTGCTAGGTTTTCTTAGAAAATGACTGAACCCATGTCGGGAAACGGCTAGCTGCCACATAAATCATGATAACCCATCCATGATATGATAGTAGCAGGTCCATTTACCCTACAGACGCAAAAGGTGTGTTCCAGCCAAACCTGAGTGACCAGTGGTCTGCATAATTCAGCATTATGTTAAAAATATAATTATGCGGACATGTTTAATTGCATGCAAATTATTTTACCTACTCGACAAATTTTAATTAGCTATGAGGCTCTAGCTACTTTACTTACATTAAACCTTGGTTTTTTATTTAAAAAAATACCTACTTGCTCATTAAAAAGACTCTAATTCACAGAACAGATGTGTCAAGCCTTACTTAAATGCAGGTTAAATTTTTCGCCCGTAGTTTCACCTTTTTCCCAAGAGAACCATTTTCCGCAGTCAAATAAGAAACAGCCCGTTTAATTTTAATATTTTGATCTAGGCTAAATTTTATCAAAATCCATTTAGCGGCTTGCAGGTTATCCAATATTATATCCTTGCTGTTCCCCGCAATTTCAACCGCGTTCCGTTAGAATTACTTCATGTACCAAGAGAGCATTAAGTCACGTGAATTTTTTGTCGTATTTTTGGCCAACTTTATTTATATTTTTTATATCACACAAACCTGTCTCCTGACTACAAAGAACACAACAAAAGAACTATCTTAATCAGTATGGATATTATTCCATCAACGAAAAATATACAAAGACTTGCTTTCCCAGAGAGTACTTAAGACATTAATCCTCCGTTTATATTCTATTACAATTAGAAAACAATAACAAGTTAAACTTCATTGCGAGTAATGACTGTGGTCAAGTTTTTAATGTAGTGAAAAATATCCAAACGATTGAATCGCATGCTTGATCAACGAATGCATGCCTGCTACTTACATGCTTACTTGGTTTCTGTAACGTTTTAATCTTGGGGAGTTCCGTAGGTTTTAAAATGGACCTTATTTTTTAAGGGATAAGTGTCAAATAGTAGGTGTCAATAGGTTACATGCTTAATTTGTTACAATTTAATTCACATTATGGTCATTGAATAAAATAAATCTGCATATTACGATGGAAGAATTGTTTGTAAGGTGTGATGATTGAGGGAAAGAATGACATTTATGAGATATGTCCGACAGGGAAATACTTAAGGAGACATGCAACGTGATGGTCATCGTCAGGTGAATTAAACTATAGATAATTATATCTATGTATGTGTTATTTATTTTTTAAAGAAGCTTTCCTTTAGCAGAAAAATATGCAACTTAGCCGCTCCTCTTGTCTTATTCTTCATTGATGCGTGCAAAATCACGAAGAAAAAAATGTTTTTCTCGTGGTGCTAATTTTACGTCAAATAACTATTAACGTTAAATGACTACTATCTTCAACGATGATCGAAAGATTACTTCTTGGTCATCAACCCACAGCCATAAAATACAAAAATAACACTAAAATAACATACTTATCCACCGAAGGCTTTGAAAACCTTCCTACAGAACTCTAAACCAAGGCACGTGCACAAGATTTTCTCTATCACAAAAAACTAGCAGTACCATATGCAGTACTAGGAATATAATTATAGTGTTTGCATACGCTAATTGTGGTACGTTATCGCAAACATCTTGGTTCGGATGCGCCTGCGCAATGGAGCGGTATGCACAACGGGACTGCATCGGCTCTTCATGCAAAGTATCAGCTTGATTGGTAACTTTAATCGGTTCTTATGGTAGTCTTCTTATAGTGGTCTAATTCAGAATTAATTTTAGAATGCTAAAAACTGTTTTTATGGTGTGTTTGCGAAATAGAATATCATAATTTGAACAACTGATTAAAAATCGCCATAATTAAAATAAGTAGGACATTAAATTAGGTTCTACTTCGGAAAGCTAATAAGAAAATTATTTGATCGTCAGTGAATATCCAAGCTATTGTTTTTGGTAGTACCTTACTGTTCTATACTTTTCTATTGCCCTTTATTTTTTCCTATCCGTATAAAATACTATTTATCATCTGGAACTGGACTGGAAGACGACCCAAACATATCTGGGAAAAGGCTATACATATCAGGATATCTTACGTTTTATAACAATGGGAATTCCAATTGCCTTCAACAAATTAAAATATCAAACTCAAAACGAAGTAAAATTATAAAAAAAGGAACACACACGCACACACCTACATATTACACGGTCAATTTAAATGCTCATAAAAAATGTACACACTGTTAATGAGATAATAAGTCGGTGAATCTTTGACTATTTGACATCTTACAACACTGTGGTAGGCCGACCAGAAACGAAGACACATGCTCCAGAAAATTCCACTATTTTTTGTACCATTTTATCTGTTAGTATGAAATGTCAGAGCTCAAGATATGTTGGTCGTAGTATAGTGCTTTAATTTTAGTAAATGAGTATGAAGAATCGTTCAGGGCGGCCCCTTTGATGTTCGAAGCGGGTGATACAAAGGAATCGTGTAATTGGTGTCGACGGTTTTGGGTACTGCAAGGAAAAGGTTGGGGCCTGTAGATAATGTACTGTAGTATTTTTTTGTTTTGACACAAATTATAGTATTTCCTTTACATATAATCATATATTTTATTTGAGTAAAACAGGAGGAATCTACAACAAAAGTGATATTTATCTCATTTTTTTTGTCAATCCTAGCAGAATTTGATGACCTTAGACTATTATTTTTTTTATAATAAATACTTTAGAAATGACAAATAAAACAAGGGATTTTTTCTTATAATTCTGCGAAGAAAATACTTTCATAAACAACAAATAAATAGTGATATTAATTAAATGATAGTTATTTAGCAGGCCATCAGATAAGTCGTCTCCTTGTGCTAAGTAGTAAAATACCCGTTATCTAATCTTTATAATAATTTTTATAATTTACGAACCGATATAAAAATTTTATTGATTCACAAGCAATAGCCATTTTACATTAATTGCTATGCAGTTATTATATATTGTTACACATAATTATGTGTTGTATTTTTAATTAATAACAATAAATTTTATAGGTAAAGTGTCATTTATTTGATATCCATTTTTTGTCTTGTTTTCTAATTAAAATATTTATTGTTTTTATTACTCAACTACATGGGTCGTTTATTCTGTAATTGTAAATTTTTAAATAGGGACGTTTGAAGGTAAAGGCATAACTTGCTAGACTCAGGCATATGGTCCAGCCTGCCATTCAAATTACAATCTTATAGCTTACAAAATAAGGGTGAAAAATAACTGTCAAGATTCAATCAGTACTTTTGATAATTAATAACCAGGATATCATACAAAGCTACTGTTTTTGACCATCAAAGAAAATAAAATCTACCAATGTCTTTGCAATAATTAAAGGGCACTTTAATAATCTTGATAAATCGTAATATCTCATTACTAAACCATGTGGGACGTTTTTAAAACATCGCCATATCTGATGAAGAGGCAAGCTGATAATACGAAACAAATTATACGAACGATTTGCGAATTGAAAATTTTGAAACACGGAAGAGGCGGTTTTGAATGTAACGGTTTTTTGAAGGTGCATTCGGGTATTTGGTTGATGTCACTTGATAATTGTTGTGTTGTAATTAAAACAATCTTAAATTAAAACCAAACTAAGTAATGGTCTTTGGTATGCTTTTGGTCTGGCCAGAGTGGTTCATAACTGGCAGTCGGGAAGATTGCCTACTTTCCTCTTTCTTTAAAGAAAGTTTGTATGCATGAGACCTTTGCTTAGCTGTCTAAAATTGTACATTAATACATACAAAATACAAATTGATTGTGATAAATATAATTCTTTGAAAATAATCACCAAGCAACCTATTACCGTTCCACAGCAGAAAACATCAGATTTAATCAAGGAACCATTTAGAAATTCTACGAAGCACCTAGGTGTAATAGAACCTTTTTACCTGGCAAATTAATTGGGTGTAACAGTATTATTAAATTTGCTAATTGCGAATTTCAAAGAAAGGCTATGTCCGACGCAGGCACTTGAACACGATAAGCCGGCCATTTGAAAGGTGTCCTTACGTTGACTTGTACCCCAAGACGTCTTGATAAGTTACTTTAATTCACAGATTAGCGACTAATTACTGGTATAAATGGAAAAGGGCAAATGTCCAGCGTAACATCTTTTTATTTCAAAGGTGCTAAAAAGCCTTTAAGCCGATAACAAAACATGAAAACCGATAAAAACCAAACGCATTGATAAAATAAGACAAAAGACATTTTTGTATAAAAGTTCAATGATAATTGAATTGCACTTTTATCAATTTAAATGGGTTTCTTGAAGTGTTAAAATTGTGAGACGCGAAAAAAGAATAATTTCGCTTTATGTTGACTTTTGTTAATTGTTTTAAATTTATTTTTATCGGCTATCTCTTTTAATTTATTTGTTATGATCGGAATTTTTTGATGAATTATTAATATGGAGTCTGAATTACAAATAAAATGGGTGACGAAAATGGATTTATGGGACCATCTTAATTTGGACGAGTACTAAACCAAGTAGATACAATAGTATTGCTAAAAAGGTCGTTTTAATCAAATGTTTTGTTTTACATTTAACTGCTATAGAATTATAAATACAATGCGCATTGGGAGTTACACCATTAATTACCGCTGCTTTCTATGGCTTTCATTGGTAATTGAAAAACTGGTCAAGTGTGTGTTGAACACGCGTTAATGATGAGTAGATAGCAGTTTCTAGAGCTTTCAATTTTGTTCCCAATATATGACTGATCAGCTGAAAGATTCGATTTGAATGAAATAATTAAAAAATTCTGAAACAATAGGACTTTTCGGTCAGTAGCAGATACATCATTAAAGAAGTACAGACGACAGCAGGTCAACATACCACAATCTGTCAAATTTTACCAATTGAACATCAACCTACCTCCAGGGTGAAAAGGTTGAAAATCTATTGCAGAAATTTGACAGATTGTGGTAACTTGATGTGCTGTCGTCTGTGCTTTATCAGAGTTATTTCAAATTTTTTTTCTTTGTCAAATAATGACTACTATAGCATCTCTTATGATTTTAATACGCATGCAATATTGCTAACTACTATTGTTTCACCATGATATCAGAAATGTAAATGATCTGTCAGATAATTTGACGGGAGCTTACTGTTCGCTCGAACGTGAAATAAGCTCGTGATTAATGATATAATAATTACAGATTTCTTCATTATAGTTGTATTTAATATTGTAAAAACTGCTTCTTATTAGACTAGCTTACAGGGTTGTCGTAATTAATGTAGAAACAAATAAAACTACTTATCTAATAACAATTGTACCTAGGACTAGTGAGTTGGATTCCAGGTCAGACAAGAACCAAGGCAACTTTGACAACAATGACTGATTGAAGGTGAAAGAAAACACCTCGAGGAAACCTGGACTATAAAGTCTAGAATCACCAACCAACATTGAGCAAGCGCGGTGATGAACGCTCAATCTTTCTCTGTGTAAGAGGAGGCCTGTGCCCAGCAGTGGGACAATTAAACGGCTGCTGCTGTTGATGATCGACGACTCCTGTTAAATTATATTGTTTTCTATTTTATAATAACAATTATTGAGAAGCTGGGTGTCCTAAAACAAAATGAGTAGGTAAGGATATAGTGTGATAAAAAAATACCCAGTCGGTAGATACTTATAGTTTAGCAGTCACACAACGTTTTAATTAACAGTTGCATATTTAAAATATTTAAGTCCTTATAGACTTTTATTTCATCCCACGGGGGGTATTATGAATATTCAGTTTCTGGATAAAGTCTTCAAACAGACCATTGTTAAGTACCTTTTTTCTAAGTGCATGTGGTAAAAATTGCCTTTTATATAGTTTTGAGCATTCATAAAGCAAGGATGAAGCCAGTTGCATATTTTCTGCCATGTTGGTGCTACGTTTATGGAGAATTAGCTGGATCCCGCAGTTTTAGTGGGCTTCTACGAGAAAAATGCATTTTTTTTGAGACTGAGAAATTTAACAAACTTTTGTTAGCGGTGTTACCTGTGACCCGAGGAAACTACTTTGCGTAAACCAGATAAAAAATAGCCTTTAGCCTTTATCAACAAATGGGGACCTATCTAATCTCGGAAGAATTCGAATAGGACCAGAAGGTTCTGTAATTAGCCAGTTCAAACCACAAACAAACACTAACTTTGTAATATTGGGATACACCACAGAAATGTAAATAATTTAAAATATCTATGGAACACACCCTAGAGTCCATCTAGGCATACGTATAGTAAAGAAAACCTTTAAAAAAGTCTAAATAAGATCAGAAAAGCGGCCAAAAATTATAGATTGATAGATCCCAAGGATGCAATAAGCACAGGACTGGAAGAACATACGACTTCCTCAAAACTTACGAAGCATCAAGAGACTACAAAAATGAACCTTACAGTCCCAGAAATAGAGACTACTTTCCCTAATCATCCATCATGACCTAAACGACTGACCCTTCATTCCTTCCACATTGCGCCACAAAATGTTCAAGAAAAAAGCCGTTCGAATCGCGTGCGCAAGTAGCTAATACGCATTCGGTCTTCACATGCGTCACCGATTAAGATGGGTATCATCGCAAACCGTTATTAAATGTAAGAAGTTTTTAATACTAGTTGTTTATCATGATTTCACTTGTCAGAGGGTTTTACTTTCTGATAAAAATTGGATTTCGGTTTGTTGGACTATCAGGCGTTAAAACCCGTGTGATATAATCGCTCTAAAACTGATATTCAGGAATAAAAATGTTCTTGTTTGAAGATTCGGGAGCCTCCCACTACACGTGATATAAATACGATGAATGCTAGACGTATTCATTTCCATTGCATATTTTTTTTTACTCGTTGTCCTGTACACTCCTACAAAAATAGTTAAATGTGTGTTGTCCAATTAATGTTTCCCATTCCCAGTTTAATTCTACAGATTTCAGCCCACCAAACATACCTTAACCTGTTCTATAAAGAACTCGTAACAAACATACAAAGGTATTTTCTCATTGAAAATAATTATAAGGATTGTATTCTGTACTTCGATAGGTTTATGCGACAGATATTTGTAGTGTGACAGCTCCCATTCGAATGATTGTTATCGATTTGACTTTTCTATAATGGTGGGTTTATTCGATTATCGATAGTTATTCGAGTTTATTTCGTGTTGATGCGTGAGTTTTTATTATAGGAATGAAAGTGATGTATTGACTTTCTCTTTTGTATTGATGTGATGAAGGGTGTTTTGTGAGGTCTAGTTTGGCTACTTTTTATTTTCAATAATAGGTTTNTATCAGAGTTATTTCAAATTTTTTTTCTTTGTCAAATAATGACTACTATAGCATCTCTTATGATTTTAATACGCATGCAATATTGCTAACTACTATTGTTTCACCATGATATCAGAAATGTAAATGATCTGTCAGATAATTTGACGGGAGCTTACTGTTCGCTCGAACGTGAAATAAGCTCGTGATTAATGATATAATAATTACAGATTTCTTCATTATAGTTGTATTTAATATTGTAAAAACTGCTTCTTATTAGACTAGCTTACAGGGTTGTCGTAATTAATGTAGAAACAAATAAAACTACTTATCTAATAACAATTGTACCTAGGACTAGTGAGTTGGATTCCAGGTCAGACAAGAACCAAGGCAACTTTGACAACAATGACTGATTGAAGGTGAAAGAAAACACCTCGAGGAAACCTGGACTATAAAGTCTAGAATCACCAACCAACATTGAGCAAGCGCGGTGATGAACGCTCAATCTTTCTCTGTGTAAGAGGAGGCCTGTGCCCAGCAGTGGGACAATTAAACGGCTGCTGCTGTTGATGATCGACGACTCCTGTTAAATTATATTGTTTTCTATTTTATAATAACAATTATTGAGAAGCTGGGTGTCCTAAAACAAAATGAGTAGGTAAGGATATAGTGTGATAAAAAAATACCCAGTCGGTAGATACTTATAGTTTAGCAGTCACACAACGTTTTAATTAACAGTTGCATATTTAAAATATTTAAGTCCTTATAGACTTTTATTTCATCCCACGGGGGGTATTATGAATATTCAGTTTCTGGATAAAGTCTTCAAACAGACCATTGTTAAGTACCTTTTTTCTAAGTGCATGTGGTAAAAATTGCCTTTTATATAGTTTTGAGCATTCATAAAGCAAGGATGAAGCCAGTTGCATATTTTCTGCCATGTTGGTGCTACGTTTATGGAGAATTAGCTGGATCCCGCAGTTTTAGTGGGCTTCTACGAGAAAAATGCATTTTTTTTGAGACTGAGAAATTTAACAAACTTTTGTTAGCGGTGTTACCTGTGACCCGAGGAAACTACTTTGCGTAAACCAGATAAAAAATAGCCTTTAGCCTTTATCAACAAATGGGGACCTATCTAATCTCGGAAGAATTCGAATAGGACCAGAAGGTTCTGTAATTAGCCAGTTCAAACCACAAACAAACACTAACTTTGTAATATTGGGATACACCACAGAAATGTAAATAATTTAAAATATCTATGGAACACACCCTAGAGTCCATCTAGGCATACGTATAGTAAAGAAAACCTTTAAAAAAGTCTAAATAAGATCAGAAAAGCGGCCAAAAATTATAGATTGATAGATCCCAAGGATGCAATAAGCACAGGACTGGAAGAACATACGACTTCCTCAAAACTTACGAAGCATCAAGAGACTACAAAAATGAACCTTACAGTCCCAGAAATAGAGACTACTTTCCCTAATCATCCATCATGACCTAAACGACTGACCCTTCATTCCTTCCACATTGCGCCACAAAATGTTCAAGAAAAAAGCCGTTCGAATCGCGTGCGCAAGTAGCTAATACGCATTCGGTCTTCACATGCGTCACCGATTAAGATGGGTATCATCGCAAACCGTTATTAAATGTAAGAAGTTTTTAATACTAGTTGTTTATCATGATTTCACTTGTCAGAGGGTTTTACTTTCTGATAAAAATTGGATTTCGGTTTGTTGGACTATCAGGCGTTAAAACCCGTGTGATATAATCGCTCTAAAACTGATATTCAGGAATAAAAATGTTCTTGTTTGAAGATTCGGGAGCCTCCCACTACACGTGATATAAATACGATGAATGCTAGACGTATTCATTTCCATTGCATATTTTTTTTTACTCGTTGTCCTGTACACTCCTACAAAAATAGTTAAATGTGTGTTGTCCAATTAATGTTTCCCATTCCCAGTTTAATTCTACAGATTTCAGCCCACCAAACATACCTTAACCTGTTCTATAAAGAACTCGTAACAAACATACAAAGGTATTTTCTCATTGAAAATAATTATAAGGATTGTATTCTGTACTTCGATAGGTTTATGCGACAGATATTTGTAGTGTGACAGCTCCCATTCGAATGATTGTTATCGATTTGACTTTTCTATAATGGTGGGTTTATTCGATTATCGATAGTTATTCGAGTTTATTTCGTGTTGATGCGTGAGTTTTTATTATAGGAATGAAAGTGATGTATTGACTTTCTCTTTTGTATTGATGTGATGAAGGGTGTTTTGTGAGGTCTAGTTTGGCTACTTTTTATTTTCAATAATAGGTTTATTAATTAAATTACTCTGTTATTAGGTATCGTGCGGTCGGAAAACACGGGACAGATTTCATTTTTAACCCCCGACGAAAAAAGAGGGGTGTTATAAGTTTGACGTGTCTGTCTGTCTGTCTGTCTGTCTGTCTGTCTGTCAGTCTGTCTGTGGCATCATAACTCCCGAACGGATGCAGTGATTTCAATTTAGTTTTTTTTGTATGAAAGGTTACTTACGGGTGAGTGTTCTTAGACATGTTTGATCAAAATCGGTTAAGCCGTTGAAAAGTTGTGGGGGTAAAAGTGGGGAGATGAATCGAATGTCGGCAAATATCGAGTATATTGATATCGAGTATATTATTGATGGGGTCTCAAATAGCTTTGTATATTAAAATACCAACTTGTACCGACCGACCTACCTACCTATAAAAAGAATGAAATAAAAATTAAATTAAAAATTTAAAAAACCCCCGACACAAAAACTTAATTTCCCTTTAAAAAGTAAGAAATAATAAAAAATACGTCGCGTTGGGGGACCGCTCCTAA
>NWSH02000605.1:1914036-1947826 GCA_002382865.2 Heliothis virescens | reverse complement strand
AATTAAAAATTTAAAAAACCCCCGACACAAAAACTTAATTTCCCTTTAAAAAGTAAGAAATAATAAAAAATACGTCGCGTTGGGGGACCGCTCCTAAAAAGGTAGGCATGTGATACTTATGAAAAAAATCGTAGATAAGTAAGAAATAATTAGGAGCGGTCCCCCAACGCGACGTATTTTTTATTATTTCTTACTTTTTAAAGGGAAATTAAGTTTTTGTGTCGGGGGTTTTTTAAATTTTTAAGCAATAGTATCAGAGATTTTCCTACCCTTCTGTAATCAACTAATTGCAAAAAAATGCTTTCAAATGGGGTTAGGGTTGTTAGAAACATTTACACTAAGGCTCCAGAGGGAACACGATGGGTTTCAGTCAGTAAAAGTATGACACTCCCTAACGCTGTCACTCACAGCGGGACTTTGACGATTTCCCACCAAAAAAAGATACTACTAAAGGTACACCAAATAAAGGCTACACAAAAATACAAGTAAATAGTGCTACTATCCACGTACACAACTTCGAAAATAAATGTTACCTAAAGAAGTGTAATAAGCATTGTTTAATTAGCACGTTTTATCTTAATTACTGTATTATAACTCCACGATATTTTATTGCACAATAATCTTAATATTACATAGTAAGCTAAAGTGCAACACATTAAATTTTACCTGCTAACTAAATTGCAGTTTCTTTTTTCATCTTTTCTACCATAATAATTATGGGAAACCGCACACATTTTGTATAAAAAATAGGTTTTTAATTCGATCTCTACATCGGATTATAAGCTAATTATTTATTACTTAATCCTTAATCATATTTTACATATTTTAATCATTCATAATTATCAAGAATCACCTTTGAAAAAATTAATTCAAACTCGTTTTATCGAATATCATCACTCATTAGAAAAAGGTCGTATACTCGTATAAAGTGCTCTAAAAATATCTGCCAGGACTTCAATGGGAGATAGTATTGTGTGTACAGATCACATTAGTATCTAAAGAAAATTTAATGAAAATATAAAAAACTGGCCAAGTGCAAGTTGGACTCGCGCACGAAGAGTTTCGTACCATTTTCTATGAAAATTTTTAAATAATTATGAATAAATAATAATTTATGAATAAATAAGTTAAAATTTGCGGTTTCACACGTTTATTGTATGGGGACCCCCCTTAATATACATATGTTTTTAATTTTTAGTATTTGTTGCTATAGCGGCAACGGAGATACATCATTTTTGAAGATTTAAGCTTTCTAGCTACCACGGTTAATGAGATACAGCGTGGAGACAGACAGACAGACAACTTAGTAATAGGGTCTCGTTTTACCCTTTGGGTACGAAACCCTAAAAACCGGCCAAGTGCGAGTTGGACTCGCGCGCGAAGGGTTCCGTACCAAGCTGTAGTTCCACACTTGAGTAACAGATGGCGTTGTATTCAAATTGCACTGTCTTTATAATTTATTGTATGGGGACCCCCCTTATTATATAACTTTTTTAAATTTTTAGTATTTGTTGTAATAGCGGCAACGAAAATACATCATTTGTGAAAATTTCAGCTTTCTAGCTATCACGATTAATGAGATACAGCGTGGAGACAGACAGACAGACAGACAACGAAGTCTTAGTAATAGGGTTCCGTTTTTACCCTTTGGGTACGGAACCCTAAAAAGGTCGTATATACACGAATTTATACGTCCATTGCATATACTGACTTTCTCAATTAAATAAACATCGGCTGCCATGTAATAGGTATTTAGAGTTCAAATAAATATCCAATAAAATTCATTTTAAAGGTGAAATTTTAAATGTAAATGATCCAAGTTTATTGTACGAACGTTTCTGCAAGCCGGCAGGAAATCGGTCCGGTTTGACCGATCCGGCTCTTATCGTGTAACGTTTGCAAAATAATAAAAAAAAACTTTTTTTTCTGTTTTTTTTTTACTTCAAGTCATATGTATAAATGGTATGTTAATTATATATATTTATTGAGTTGAAAATTTATTAAAAGGTCAGTTGTTTAGAAGTCTAGAATTACTTGTAAGAACTCAAAATGTTGTTGTGTTGTTGTAATTATTTTTATTAAGTAATGTGTTTGTTTAAGACTATTGTAATGGGCGATTATTTTTTATTGCTTGCAATAGAATGAACGAGGCGTTATGATACAACGTTGTTTTCCTAAGGTGTCTTGTAAACGTATAAAACTATTTACTGTGTATATTATTGCATGATTGCGCATACTAATTTAAGTATTTGATAGTGATTAGCTGATAAACATAATCAACATAAATATAAAAAAATATTTTAAGCCCGTCATGTTTGAAAAGCCCACATTATAAAAATATACTAAGCAAAGATGATTATTAAATATATATTAAAACTAGCTTCTGCCAGCGACTTCGTTCGCGGATCATGTCGCTTATGTCAGCCACAGTGCGTTTTCCCAACATTTCCCTGCTCTGCTCCTATTGATTGTAGCGTGATGGAAAGTATACTATAACCTGCTCAGAAGTATGTACCAAGTTTCGTTAAAATCCGTTGAGTAGTTTTTATTTCTATAACGGTTATACAGACAGACAAAAATTCTACTGATTGCATTTTTGGCCTCAGTATCGATCCCTAATCACCCCCTGATAGTTATTTTGGAAATATATTTCATGTACAGAATTGACCTCTCTACAGATTTATTATAAGTATAGATAAAGATTCGCAATAGTATACCCGTATGAGTATCCTAGTAACCTATCGTTTTAAATCGCAAGATTAGTGGCTCGTGTCAATAATACGAGACCAAGTAAAAAGTCTTTAAGACCTCAAAAAAAACGAGCAACTTTTTTGCCATCCCTCCTTAAGGCGGCATTATATCACAAGTTGCCTTTGACGGTAGCCTAAGCGCCATCACTCAGTACAAACGATAGCGCCCCAACTAATAACTTTTAACGTACTAAAATAAAGGTCTGCGCATACACCTGTGGATGTTAATGCTCGCATGTCGAAGGCATCGGCTGTTACAGTTAAAAGTGCCACCCACCTTATATACGTGAATGATTTGAAATGTATCAAAGTATCTTTGGTTTTTTGGTAGGATGTGCCTTGATTATGACATCTTTTTTTTTGTCGATGGGAAATCATCAGATTTACCCCTCCTGCTGTGGGTGCAGCGTGAGGGAATGTCAGACTTTTACTGACTAAAACCCACCGTGTTCTTTCTTGAGCCCTTTGTGTGCTTGGGCCGCGGTACGAACAATCCCGCAGCCCCGGCAAGCTCTGGCCTTAGTGGGCCCAACTAGTGATTATGATATATTATGCCGTCGTCTACTCCACTCTCGTGTTCAATGTGTTGGTAGTGAGTATATAGTTTGGTGGTTCTCTAAATTTTTATGTGTGACGGTACTCTGTTACATAATAATCATCATGCACTAGGTATTAGCACAAGCCTCTTCTTACCCTGAAGACTAGCACTGGTCTCCAAACTACATGCTTGCTTAATTTTGATAAGCAATTTTTAACTCCCAAGTCCATCGTCATTTTTCATCAAGTTTTCTTCAGCTTTAGCCAAGAAAATGGTGGAAAATACTAAAATATCCAGAAGACCCCATATCTTCGAAAAGTTATATTAGCTGTTCGCCATTTTGTGTTTGAGCTGAAATTGTGGCAATCATTTAAAATATATAAGATATCAATTAAAAGTTCTACCGGACCTAGAGCTGATCCTATCAGGATACAGATAGCGCGGTTTGACTAACAACGTGTTCAAACAGCCGCCTGGCTGCTGTTATGACATTTATCAATGTGTCACAATAAATGTCACAATTAGAGGCATCCATGTTTACAGGCACTCCAACATTGAATGTACAGAATAATATTTTTCTTGTAACCAACACTTTTCAACCAATTTTTTGCAAAGATTAAAAATCTTGTAAAGATCGTTTTTGACAAAAACTTCATAGCTCCGTAAAAGTTAAATACTATTGTAGGCAGTGGGTAGCTTCATGTCAGACGGTGCCAGAGATAGCTAACAAAGAGATGTGACAGGAGATCTTAAAAAAAGCTGTGATAGAGGCGGACACAGCACCTCAACGGGACCACGACCGCTCTACCAAGAGCGAAACGATAGAAAGGAAGAAGAAAAATACTGTCAGTAAAGAAAACTATTACTTGCATGTTTAAGGAAATCAGGCATTTTGCTCAAACTTTTTTAGAAAGAAGGAACTATCTCCATTATGTAAAATATCGACCTTATTCCACCAAATAATTTTCAAGACGCCACAAGCTAGAAACGGCCTTAAAAAAAATATTACCCCATAATCCCAACTAAAATCAACCTTTAATATAATCGGCTTTCGTCCACATAACAGGCCCATGTTTCATAAGCATAATTGCATGCATTTTGCTGACATATTTTCACGACTCCCCGTTTGACGCAGAGTTTGCATAATTACTGCAACAAAGTACAGTCGAGCACTATATTTTATGAACGATAAAATTTTTATTACGGATATTCTTCGCGAATTAATTTCCTACGTATCAATCATTCGGTTTTAAAATTGATTAATGGATTGAAGGATGTTATAAACGTCATATTAAATAATGTGTTGTTGCATTTCATGATTTTTTCAATAATAATATTATGGTTTATTGATTTTTATTTCGGTCAGGAAATATATAATAAAACACAGGTATTGGAAGTTACAAACTTATTAAATGATGTTTTTCCCGACGGTTATTTACAATACCTATTTATACAGATTATTCTCAAGTAGCAGCTTATTCGGTACTTTTACAAGTGGCTGGCAAATTCCACGCAGAAATATCGATTGAGCGTATTTTCTTGATATTTTCGCGTCCGGATGGATTTTTACCGTGTCAATAACAGCCCTAAACTGAATGCAGAGGATAAGCTTCATTAGTTAGAAATCAAATCAAAACATTTCAGGTTACAATACCCCATAGATAAAGACACCTTAAAGACTAACAAGTAAAGGCTCAAAACCTATCACACGCCCTCATTTCTTCTAAAAAAGGTGACAAATTACACCATGTCACCTATCCGTTATTAGCAGATAAGAAAAGACAATTATATCATTATCATACACAGTACAATTGCGAACCACAATAATTGTTAGCAATCATGCGTGCGCGCACAATTACCAATCGATCAACTTTTTTTATTATAATTTGTCTTGACTTAATCATGGTTTAATAAACCAATTATGTGTGGACAGTAACATATACTTGGGTAAATAAAAAGAGGTTGGATATTGCTTTGAAGAAATAATGGCGGCCATAGTAATTGAGTTGAAATTGTTGCTAATATACCGATAGATGTCGTAAAGATATAGGGATCGATTAAAACTGACTGTTTTTAATTTTCTAGTTATTACGTCTAATACTGGAGTAAATAGATGGGCTTAATAATAATTTCTTTTTTAAAACTTCTTGATATCAGGCTGCTCTGCTGTAAAGAAAGAAAGAAAGAAAAATGATTTTATTGGCACAATTTACAAGAAAGAACTAATTAAAAGCAAAAGAGGAAATGACACAGATAATACAATGAAATAGCAATTAATGTTAGTCTTGTGGTTATCGCTAAGTCGTGTAATATCATTGTGTGTTCTCAAACTCACCTTGTATGTTTTCTGAACCTTTCACAGAGCAGCTCAGAGTATAGAAATTGATGGTGTATCTAGTGCCTAGGATGGCAAATACGGCCGTCTCCGGCTGTTATACAGAAGCAGCCGTTATCGAAAATCACTTTAAAGGCCGACAGGCGTATTTAAGAAGACTTAGACCAAATCTAGTTGCAAGGTGATTAAACCTACAGCCTATTCGATTAGAAAGAAGAATTCTATGAAAAAGTAAAAATATCTATGGCATTATTAACCCATAATTGTATTCCAACTAACGCTATCTTTTTTAAGGGTATAACTAAATATGGCTAACACAATGGCTGTTCTTGTGACCTAATTCTACTTAAACTAGCAACAAACGTTTTTCTCAAAGTGATAGCCGCTCTAATGAATAGAATAACCTTCAAGTGTCCAAGGGCAGTTTGGTAATGACTTGTCACTTGTCAGTCTAACTTGACCGGCAATGTATTGTCACATAACATTTAACACCTAAGTAAACTTCTACTTTGTAATGGTATTCGAAATTTTTGCATTGAATTTTGGAAATTCTATAGAATAGTATTTTATGTTAAACTAGCCGTTTTCCCGCGGTTTCACTCGCGTCCCGTGGGAATTACTGCCTGTACCCGGATAAAATATAGCTTATGTCACTCGTGGATAATGTAGCTTTCGAATGGTGAAAGAATTTTTAAAATCGGTCCAGTAGTTTTTGAGCCTATTCATTACAACCAAACAAACAAACAAACAAAGTTTTCCTCTTTATAATATTAGTATAGATTAGCCGTCTCTTGCGGTTTCATCCACGCATTTAATTAAATGCATAAAATCTGTCATTTTTAACTGACTTTAAAAAAGGAGGAGTTTTTCAATTCAGAATTCAGGTTCAGTCCTTATTGTCCCGCGATACCGAATATTCTCTCGAATATTAATAAAGGTTTTAAATGCAGAAAACTTTTGAATATCTGAGTGGCATTTTTTTTAACCAACACATTTTCTTTCTTTTCGCTTTCATTATTTTTCCATGTAGTATGTAGTAGAAGGTACTAGCTATAAATAGAATATATTTATAAACACTACTAGGGCGCAAAAACCCCCCTAACTAGACTTGATGTAATGCATTCTATCCATCATTATCGATGATTTTTTATTCATTCGACCGTTATCTAAGATGGTCACGGTTATAATGAGCTCAAAAAAACTATTTCATATTTTCTCTTGAACTGTGAAGCCAAAACGTTGAGTAGGGCTCATTTTACTATGTTTTTTTTTTGTATGGTTGTCTCTCAGTCTACTGTGACTGCCTCTTATTCAGACTACCTAATAAAAAAATGCTTGAATTATGAAATGAATAAGAAGGAGCGAATCGATAGGCAGAGAGAAATGCAAATGTAATTTATATGGCGTAACCCCAAATATATCAGAAACAGGGCAAGATAAAGATTTTTTTTTTAAATTTACTTTTAATTACTTAACCGCAATTATATAATACTAGCTTCTGCCAGCGGTTTCACCCGCGTCCCGTGGTAACTATTCCGCGCACCCGGATAAAATGCCTATAGCCTTCTTCGATAAATGGGCTATCTAACTCTTAAGAAAGAATTTTTCAAATCGGACCAGTAGTTCCTGAGATTAGCGCGTTCAAACAAACAATCAAACTCTCCAGTTTATAATATTAGTATAGATTGATATTTATTTCATCTGCTCTCTATTCTACCCAAGATCATTTAAAGTACCAATTTATTCAGAAAAAAATCTTTTTCATAAACTTTTGTCACCAACTGTACTGCCGCTAGCAAAGAGTACCACAATTAAATCTAGCCTATGTTTAAACTACTTTACTAGAAAACATATTTTTCAAACTCATTACTTTGTAACTTAAGTAGTGCCATCGATATGACTTCTTGTATTTATTTTATTATGTAACTCTGTATGTCAGTAAGTTTTCAGGATTCCGTACCCAAAGGGTAAAACGGGACCCTATTACTAAGACTACATTGTCTGTCTGTCTCCGGGCTGTATCTCATAATCCGTGATAGCTAGAAAGCTGAAATCTTCACAAATGATGTATTTCCGTTGCCGCTACAACAACAACAACAAATATAAATAATTTAAAAAAAATATTAAGGGGGGTCCCCATACAATAAACGTGTGAAACCGCAAATAATAACTTTGTTTTTTATATATTTGTATGTAGATAATAGACGGAACCCTTCGCACGAGTCCAACTCACACTTGGCCGGCTTTTTTGTGATATTTAACACTAACTGTTTTCCCGTGGTTTCACCCGCGTCCATGTGTATCTAATGCCATAGAAAAGTAGTCAAAATTAAAAACCTCTATGGAGTTATCTGTCAGATAAGTATCTAGAAAGTAAAACTAGAACTCTAAAACTGGCCCCGAAACTCCGAAAACTCATTCGTAACAAAAACAAAACACCTTAAATTTCGAAATTCGAAGAGCGCGTGGAACGGCCAATTTTTAAATTCCGAACGCGTGGCGATTGGCCGCGCATCTGCTCGTGCGATGGACACTTGTCACTTTGACACTTCAATACAAACTGCATTCTGCCTGTGTCGGCTTTTTTTTCTGTTTTGTCTTATCTTCGGCTTAAAGGCTGTACTGTTGATAATGCGATGATATTTCCGAATATAATTTTATATAACCTTAGTATCATTAATATATGTTTAGGTTGGAAAAGGGGTATTTAATTTACAATAGAACACCATAACGAGCAAAAACATTCAACAGGAATTTCGCTGCCTTACATTATCAATACCATTAGCACTAGCTTCAAAGATAAAACAAGTTTCAAAAACATGGATTTTGTCAAACATTGTTCGTCTTTTGACTGAAACGACGACGACGACAGCATTGTCATGTAGTCTACTCATATAGTCACATAGACACTGTTTGTCCCACATTCTATATAATCAACAGGAAAAAACAGGTCTTCCTTGTTTGAAAGACCTGGTGAAATAACAATCTAGCGTAGCTTCCACTGTGCAACACAATAAACAGACAAACACTTTATTTAAAAATTATTTATAATACGCCATTGACTTCAATGAGATATCCATGGTCGATAAAAGTAACATTTAACTAGTGTAAGTAGTTTTAAAAAACCAGCCAAGTGAGAGTTGGACACGCGCACGAAGGGTTCCGTACCTTTATCTATGAAAAATGAAAGTATCTATTACCTACAACTAGCCAAAATACAAACATTTGTATAAACCGCAAAAATTAACTTTGTTTTTCATACAAATGTATGAATAACAAAGTTATAATTTGCGGTTTCACACGTATATTTTAATGTTTAGTACCTATTTGTTGTTGTTGTTATAGCGGCAACGGAAATACATCATTTGTGAAAATTTCAGCTTTCTAGCTATCATGGTTAATGAGATACAGCGTGGAGACAGACAGACAGACAGAGAGACAGACAGACAGACAACGGAGTCTTAGTAATAGGGTCCCGTTTTACCCTTTGGGTACGGAACCCTAAAAACTTCGGATGGAACATTTATCTTCAGAATGCGAGTTACGTTCTTTTGGAATAACAACCTGTTGTGGTGAATATTTTGTTGTTTAAAGGTTTTGATACACCGATTTGAAAAGGTTTGAATTTTTATAAAAATCTGCAATTTAAGAATAAAGGTACTGTGCATACGTTCACATCCCATCTCTCATTATAAATTGTTCAACTTAAAAATCTACTAATGTTTAATTAAAATTAGACCACTATCAGAAAATTACAGAGATTAATTTAAAAAAATGTGAAATTGAGGATTATCTACTGACAAATGATGAATGACTAGCTTGTATCTTTCTTTTCAATACAGGAACACTTTAATCTTAATCAAAACAAAATAAAATGTGTAACTGATACAGAAATTAGAAGGGTTCATTTTCTTTTCTTTCAATTTCAATTGCATATTGAATATTGCAACAATTTCGTTTTTTCAGGCAACATTTTAAGCCTTTTTCTTATAATAGTGTGAGAGCACCTTAACTTATCATTGTCCTTTTGTCTTCACGGGGCTAGTACATTTGTTTAATGGTGTTATTATGGTAAACGCCTGGTATTCTATATGTAATGTATGTAATGTTAGACTGGGTGCTATCTATCAATGTTGAAGGTATTAGAAATTTTAGATTAACTTTGTATTATGCGTTTGTTGTCTCTTTGTTCAGTAATTTTGTATAGATACGACATTATCGCTAATAAATAAGTGATAGTTACCATTGTAAACAATATTCAATTATTAGCGAAAGGAATATATCTACAAGGAAATATTCTCAACTTTCCGGAAAAGCAAAAATTTTTAGTGTAAGGGTGCGTACAGACTATGTAACATAACATGTTATATAACATTGCTATATAACATTTTTCAGATAATTTGTAATGTTAAATAACAAGGATACATAATGTGGACGTGTTGTAAAACACAAGTTATATAACATGTTACATAGTCTGTACGCACCCTAAGAATATTTGTTTTTTAACTGATCAACCAAGAAATGGCCATAATTTATCCTTCAAAACGAAGAATTTGATCTGAGTCATTAAGCTCATACAAAACTAGTAGCTGACATTGACAATTATTATGATAATCCACAGTTAAACCGACCTAGAATTTCATCACTTAAGAAATATTATATGTATGAATAAATAAAGCTGATTACACATTCATAAGATTATTTCAATGAAGACTAGGCAAGCGATATGCAAAATACTTAATTCATTGCTTACTGTAAACCTTTTATGGAATTGTTGTATTAATATAATTTTCTTAGTATTTTTTGCTGTATATTTGTATTGAATACTAGAGGTTCCCCGCAGTTACACTTGCCTCTCGAAGAAGCTACTCTCCGCACCCGGATAAAACGTAGTCCTCTTATGGCCGGTTTCTGAGTCTCGCTATCGAAAGGTTATCTATTCATTTTTAAGGGAAAATGAATAGATAAACCACCGATAAAGGTGCTCAGAAACTGGCCATTAGAGTGTGTCCTCTGTGAACCTCGTATCGTAGGTATTTAGATCAGTTCAGTGGTTTTGGGATGAAAGACATAGACACAGGCAGTTTCTTTCATATTCATTAATCTTTTAGTAGATAAAGGTTTTTTTAGTCACAAATAAGATAGGTACTTACGTTTAATTTTCATCATTCTTAGCTTATATGTTACGTACCTATATATTTTTAAAATAAATAATAGAGCACGGGTATACAGGTTCCTAACTTCAGCATTTCTTGGCTGTCCGCTTTTTATTTTGTATTAGATAGACGCATTTGAAATCAAATTGGACTCACAGAAATATACTGTAGGTAATTTGAATCAGTCTGGTAGGTATTGGTATGTGCACAAATATACTTAAAATATTTTAGAAAAAATAAAACAAATTAAACAAACATACTACCAGTCTTATCAGCATATTATTATTAACCAGCAACTAAAACTAGCAATTTATTATTATAATCGTCAGCCGAACGAGATTATTTTATCAAGAGCGCCATGACACTGGGATAATCTCTTATTTAATTAATAAAGGACATCTGTACGTCATTATTAACGCCAGGTGAATTTATGAGAACATGGTACTTGTGAGTTATTTTTAAGTTATTTTACTTGATGAACTTATGTTTAGAACCTTGTCGATGAGTTGGTTGTTCAGTGAGTGACGTCACGCAATGTTTTTTTGCTAAGACTCTGCCACTGGTATAGCGGTCGCAAGCGCGATTGCCATGCACACGGGTGGTTTGGGATGAAATCGATGGTTGATCTGCTTTGAGAACAGCCGCCGTGGCTGAAGATCAGTCTAACTTAGGCTACTTTATCTGCTCGAACTATATAAAAATTTACAATACAAACAGTTTGTTTTTCTACATATTAACACCGAAACTATGACATTTTAAAAAAATATTTCACAGTTAGGAAGCTCTCTCTGAGTTACATAGGCTATATTTTGTCCGGGTACGAGAACGTGAAACCGAGGTGAAATTGCTGGTCAAATATAGTAAGTATCGGGACTTAATTCAAACTCGTCACTCAATTGAATTACCTGCTAAGAAATAATTATCTAGAATTGTAGAACGTTTATCAAGAACTAATTATATTTACCGTAATTAAAAACCAACTGCATAGATGACGATCAGTATCATATCTGTCACAGTTCTTCAAAGTGAGGAAGAATTTATGTGGAGAAGGAAAGGTTAGGTTCGTCAAAGGTCATTGTCAACATACCGTATTCTGTCATAGTTGTTTTCATACTTAGCATACGCTATGACAAAAACGAGACGATGGAAAAAAAAATATAATATACAATAAAGTTTATAAGACATTTTTATTAGAAAATGGAAATACCAATTTAATTTCAATTTACACCAGTATATAGTTAGCTTAAAAAACAGTACCTAGTAATTTAGTAGTACACCTTTGTATAAAGCCTTGAGGCGAAAAGGCGTGGTAACAGTATAAGTTGTGAAACACCGACTTTTGTAATTGATACCTTTATGCTTATAATTGAATTAAAAACGACAATAATGTTACACTATAATGTAGTTGAGGAGTCCGTCATTCCTTATTCAGTTTTAATTTAAAGAGAAGTGTCATGTTTTTTACCCAAAATAGTTCGAATGTCAATCTTTGTGTAAGTACTAATTTGTTGATTAATAGTTTAAACATTATATGAGTATGGGTAAAAAATTGTACTGAGGAAAAAAACTGTGCCAGTGTGAGATACCACCTTAAAAAAATTCTATTTCAATATTTAAACAATATTTTTTAAATTTGTTTTTAGTAAAATTAAAATATTAGAGCCCCTAGACTCCGCGAGCCATTTCACCCGAATCCTGAGTAGCTATCTAACACTGAAAGAGTTTTTTAAATCGATCTAGTAGTTCTTAAGGTCAAGCAAACAAACATACTTTTCGGCTTTATTATATTATTAACTAACGTATGCTAACGTAAGCTAAGTATAAACTATTTTTCAAACCATTCTTCATAGCGCATTGTTTAATTTCTTTATACTTTTACGACTGTCTTTTATTTCAATTACAATTTATGTGTTTTATTTGTGTTTCGAGATCAATATCTGATATACACCGCAGTATGATCGTTTAAATGTCAAATACTTGTAATATATAGGAAGATATTTTGCTATGTTATGTTTTTTTCTAGATAAAAGATAGATAGGTACCTGTTGTCATAAAAAAATGTTATTTATTATTATATTTTTATGTTTTTTTTTAAGGGGTAACTATTTTTAAATTATGAAAGTAAAAGGCATTTACTGTTATGCTTTTCTCTAGCTAGTCTGATCAGAACAACATTCGGCGGATATGTTATAAATTGTATTAAAAACTTTGCAAAGATTAATACGCTCATATTAATTATCATTCTTATCATTCTTAAACAATTAGTCACCTTTTTCGAAAATATTCTATTTGTTTTAAAGGAAATATGCAAGTTGACCCTTCAGTTTTGAGCTACACTAATATAAGGTAATTAAAAATAAAATTATCTAAAACAGTATCAAATCATACCCTTAACAACTTCTCTATTACGAAGCGCTATTTATCAGAAAAAAATATTAAAAAAAAATTTTGAAAGATATCCTTATACAACCCCGGTGGTCAAAGTCCTGAAACATAATATCTAAACGGACCATTACTTCAATAGAAAATATCCTAATGACAAAAAACCCGCCAGCAATAGCTAATTTCCCACAATATTAACTTCTCCATTAGACAGTCATATTATCTATTTGTCTTATACAACGGCCATTTAAAATAACATGATAATTAGAGGCCAGTTAATTGCTGCATTAGCGTAAGCAACACAACTTTATCGTTTTCAAAACGCATTTATTGCAAAAATAATGGATAAGGGTATCCCTGTTAGATACTTTGTCTATAGTTTATTAGATCAGAATAGACAAGATTAAGCCCTTAATATATATAGGCTTAATTACTTTAGAAGATAACTACTAAGGGGTATCGGGGTGCCCAGGGTTGAAGAGGTCAGATAGGCAGTCGCTCCATGTAAAACACTAGTACTATTATTTAATTAATTAGAGTGAACCAAATTAAAAAGCATTTATTCCAAGTAAGCTAAAAACAGCACTTTCTGAACGTCAAAATTACATGAGTCAGCCCCAAAAACGCCGGCCCTTCACCACTTTCTATGTGTTTTTGCTGGGAAGAAGTGGCGCAACGAACTTCCCAGCAAACTTTGGGAACTCTAGGTATTCAATCACAAACGTGACTTTAATCAGAACTTTAACAGTTTTTGAAAGATCTCATGAAAAACGTCAATAACATTCTCATATTACGAACTGAATCTTCAAATAATTTTGCCATATATTCACAGGTAGTCAGTAACCATTAGAGACAAACGGGTTTGTAAATAAATTATCGTATTAATTTACACAAAATTAAAACTCCATTAATAAAATATACCTAGTATTTAAAATTCAAACTTAATTCATCGTTATCTCAATATTAAAATGTTACATGACCTTAAAACCATTTATGTCTATGCTATCGTAAGTTTTGTTTCTATAATTGTGTTTATAAATACTAGACAAATGTGATAATGAAGGCATTAGCTAACTTTATACGAACGTAACTGTTTAATAAACAACATTAGGACTTATTTAAATGCCATTAAAAATGGCTAATAGTTATGGTGTAACCTTATTAATATTCCATCTGGGAAAAACAAAATCTATAATGCTTGGTTGCTTAATTTAAGTTTAACCACAAAATGGCGCCCATCGGTCACACAGCTGTCAAATCGTCAAATTGCCAAGCCTTAGGTTTTGTTTCAAGCAACCTAGACCTAGTAATGCAATCAATCAGCCGTACGTAAATGAGGAGAAAGAAAAAAATCTTAAGGACACCTAAACTTCAAAGTCTGAAATCGCCAATCCGCGAGGAAGCGTGGTGATTAACGCTCATTCCTTCTATGCATGAGAACAGACTAACCCTGCGCTGAGACCATAAAAAACCGGCCAAGTGCGATGTGAACTCGCGCACAAAGGGTTCCGTACCATTATCTATGAAACATGAACGTATCTATTACCTACAACTAGCCAAAATACAAACATTTTTCGGGCAGGAAAAAATAACTTTGTTTTTCATACAAATATATGAATAACAAAGTTATAATTTGCGGTTTCACACGTTTATTGTATGGGGACACCCCTTAACATTTTTTTTAATTTTTAGTATTTGTTGTTATAGCAGCAACGGAAATACAGGATTTATGAAAATTTCAGCTTTCTAGTTATTACCGTTTATGAGATACAGCCTGGAGACAGACAGACACACAGACAACGGAGTCTCAGTAATAGGGTCCCGTTTTACCCTTTCGGTACGGAAACCTAAAAAGGCTTATGCTTCCTCTATATCCATTTAGGTTCTAACTGACATTCCGTATTTCTCTAATAGTATTTTTACTACTTTGATATTTGTTTGCCCTTTAAACCTGAACTGTTCTGTCTAGACCTAGGTGGTCTATTAGACCCTAGACCTCACAACTTCAACGATGCTCCACTCAGTCTTTACGACTTAATAATCACTATTGGTCAAATACTTAAAAATGGCAATATTGATAAATTTTATTGCCAGTGATAAAAATTAAAGAGGTCGGTTATAGGTTTTGTGACATCAGACTTTTTCTTTTGACTTGTCGATTGTTCAGTTAATAGTGCTATAATTTTTGAAGAAAGTAATTAATTGTGCATTTGTGCTCTTTATTTTATATTTTGTGGGTTATTGTTAACTATCAAACATGGTCTCCTAATAGCCTCTATAATAAACTGTTAAAGAATAACCTCATAACGATATTTATTAATAGGCACAATTATTTTCCTATTACTGGTTAAAGACTTTTACATTGAAACAGAGAAGTCAAAGGCACTGGTCTCCATACTTGTTCACTTATATTTAAAGCGGTTTGACAATTTCAAACTCCACAGTTTTTGAAGACCATGTATTTTTACGTCTAAAATACGTCTATTTTCGAACGCGAAAGTCGTGGTGGCCTAGTGGATAAAGCACCAACCTCTCAAGTATGATGTGTGGGTTCGATTCCAGGTCAGGCAAGTACCAATGTAACTTTTCTAAGTTTGTATGTACTTTCTAAGTATATCTTAGACACCAATGGCTGATAAAAGGAAAACATCTTGAGGAAACCTGGACTATAAAGTCTGAAATCACCAACCCGCATTGAGCAAGCGTGGTGATTAATGCTCAATCCTTCTCCATGTGAGAGGAGGCCTGTGCCCAGCAGTGGGACGATAAAAAGGCTACTTACTAAAAAAAAAAAAAAAATTCCTCTTTTCCTCCCATTGCTTTGCGATGATCTCACGAAAAACAACAAAACGATTTAAGCATCCTTGATTTTAGGCTCCGTAGGAGGTTTCTTCCTAGAGCCCCGATCGCTTGGACCATGTTTCCGTTTGACCCTATTTTTATATGTTTTTTTTATTAATATAAATATAAAAAAATGAAATATATAACATGTTTAATAAATGGATATCGAAAAGAAAAAAAAATATCCTAGGTCATGCCCTCAGCAACCATACGCCAAAGGTCCATGACCAATACATGTTTACAACAAGTCCAAGAAAAAAAACATCTCGAACATACAACTAGAGGTGATAACTCAAAAGTTGCACATTTTTTTCCAATATTAAGAGTTAAAGGTATAAAAATGGATATAATTAAGATATTGATTGTTGCGCTCACGCAGGTGTACGCGACGCGGGACGAATTTTTAATGGAAAATAAAAAATGCTACAAGACACACACAGTTTTATGAGTTAACGTGCAACAGTAGTTACGGGAATTAATTGTCGGCTGCTTGGTGGAAATAATTATGATAATTTCTGTGGGGTAAGCAGGGAGACTACTGGTGGTATTAGCGTTTATTGGTAACTGTTCATTTGTAATTTATAAAATGTGTATCGGTCAGATTTTTCTGCCGCAAAATAGTAGCATTATTAGCTTTTGCCGTCCCCTTCCGTAACATCCATCTACCTACATTTATGCTCAAAACCTTCCTCACAACATGATCCTCACTCCCCCGCATCACATGCCCATGCCATGCCAGCCGGTTTCGGAAGGGGACAACCAAAGAAACGATAGATGGATTGCGTGAAAGTCGATATGGCTAGGAAGAATATTACTAGTGAGATGACGGCAAAGAGAAGAGAATGGAAGAAGAAAACATACTGCGCCAACCCCAAATAGATTGGGATAAGGACAGGAAGATGATGATTAACTTTTGCCCTTGGTTTCGCCGGCATTCCATGGGTACTTCTCGCACCGGATAAAAATGCATTTCAAACTGGTCCACTAGTTTCTGAGACTAGCGCATTCAACCAAATTATTAAAATTTTGCCATAATACCCAACTCAGACCAGAGGCTATAAAAATTCCCGTCAGGGCTGCGGGTTGTTCGAAAGAGTTACCGCCGCCCTGGCACACAAAGGGCTCCCGAAGGAACACGGTGGGTTTTAGTCAGTAAAAGTCTGACATTCCCTTCCACTGTTACCCACAGCGGGAGGGGTTATACTGATGATTTCCCATCGATATACCTATAAAAAAAGGCTATAAAATTTTAAATCTTAGTAATCAACTCTTAGCATTGTACTGAATTATTTTAATATTTATTTAACCACATTAATAAGTAAGTGTTTATTTAACCCCAGTGTGAATTACCACAAAGCTTACATTGACCTTACAGGGGTCACAAACCTTCAACAAAAGCCACACAATATCAATGACAAATGACACTCATTTCAACTTCCACTACCTTTGCAATTACTTCGCGAAATTACATTATACGAACGTTTAAATGTACAAACCGACAATTGTACTGGCGATTTATCAATATGACTTTTTGCTGGAATTGTTTGTACTTACTTACTTTTATAAAGAAAGTACCTTTTGTCTTTGTTTTGTACAACACGACTGTACCGATTTCATTATCATGTCAAATAAATATTTTTTTGAAGGCAAATAGAATATTGTAAAATATAAGTTAAAGGTGTTCTAGTATGATTTTCTATCTCTTTCACATTTAGACCAAAAGTATAGCAAGTACGAAATAATAATGTACTCCAGAGTGATAGTTGGTCACAGAGGCTGATTTAGGCTGTAGTGCATAAGCGCAAACGTTACACGGGTATACTCTCTATTTCCTCATTCACACCCGATGTGACAGCAATCTGACACGACCGGAGAGAGATCACAAGCAGCACTGATAGCTTAACGAACACTCCGAGGCAAGGGTGTGTATCAACTCCCAGCCTTTAATAAGAATATTTTCTCAAAAACTCAACATTGATTAGATTTTTTGTTAAATTTTTGAGATTTTTGTTTTACATAAACTAGATTGATGTAATATGAACAAATGAAACCACGAGAAATAAGCTAGTTCATAGTATTACTGTGCTCTCATACTTGACGATAACTAAACGTAGTAACGCGTTTAATTACCAAGACAACATTTACTTTCATGAAAGTTAGTCAACTAGGATGAGTTATGTTGTGGTTAAACCTAAAACTTGGCCGTTTGTTTTTATTCTGAAAATTAGAAAAAAAAATAGCATTTTCTACAAAAATAATTATTAAACTACAAACAATCAATAACTATAATTTTAAAAAACCTGTACTTTACTGAAAATCCGAAAAATCTGAATAAATACTACTTGGATACACATAACTAAAGTAATTATATCTGGATTTCCATAATATGCTCTTTTACTTTATCAATGTCATTGCTTTGGCGTGAATACAATGTGTTTAATTTTTCACAACGTTGTATTATTTATTAGGCATACCTACTGTTTGCAATTGTTTATCGTTTTAGCAATACAAAAAGAAGCTAATATATTCCATGGACAAGATTATCAAAGATCAAATCTCCCAGAAAGGAAAGTCAATGATATTTTAGTGCATTTTTTACCATATCTATCGTAAAAATAGTTTTTTTTGCATCGAAATAAGATAAGTCATACTGAGTTTCATCTGCCTGAGTTACACCTTTAAACAATAAATATTTTAAATAATAAAACTTTCATATATGTATGAGAATTCGATACTTTTACATCACATTTAATATCATATTTTTTAGATATCTTTGTTGGATATCTCCAAAAGTTCATGGTTTTAAATTTTTGTTATTAAGTATGTGTTAAATATTGAAAATTAATGAAGGTTAATGTTGGAATTTACTGTTCCGTAGAATATTTTATATATTTCTACCAAGAAATATTTTCCGTCTTTCTTGTATTAGTCTTCTATTTAAGTTTTTGAACAATCCGTGGTGATTTTTCACATTATTTATGAATCAATGTATAATTTTTTTCTCACTTAGACATAATTATATGAACACCAAACTTAAAAAATCACCTTACGATGTAGGTATTAGAAATACTTTAAGGGTTTTCCTTTGACTACGAAACCCTAAAAGCTTCGTTCTATATCAGCTGGTACTGGACTCAGCTGTGACGTCGTGTGTCGCATAAGTAATAAGTAAAGCAACTTAGTAAAACCGTCGTCTTTTAGATTGACCTTCGCACTATATTGACAATGTTTCGCAGTAAGAGTAGGTACTACAGATGTTTTTTTGTACAGATTGACAGAGAGCACATCAAACTACCTCAATCTGTCAAATTTATTCAATATATTTTCAACCTTATCACAATAGTAAAAGGTTAAAGTTTGATTGGTAAATTTGACTATAAACATTAAAACTTAAACATATTTCAGCATACTAGAACGACGTTTATATAGCAAGATTCTGAATACACGAGAATCAAAGTCAAAATCATTTATTAAAAATAGGCTAATAAAGCACCTTTTCACGTCAAATTACATTGGACAGCACCCCTTTAACCGTTTCATAGGGTTATGGCTGGATAAAAGAAACAGTGATGAACAAACTTTCCAGCAACACAGCTGTCTATTACAATTGTTATATAAAATCTTACATTACCCTTCAAGATTCAAGACAATATAGACAAGGCTATGTAGTTATTTTTAAAACATCCCATTTCCCACTACAACCGCTACACGGTGTGCTTGGAGAAACACAAGCAATTTATAATTCCATATTCCTAGCGAATATGACACATACATGAGGTAAAGCTGATTTATAGCTAGCGCGCGTTCCGAAACATAAATTAAAAACTAAATTATGTGGCCAAATGACATTAGTAGGTATTTTTAGTATATACAATGTTATGGTCGATTTTCTTAAGGATTAATGAAATATTGGCGACGTAAAATTATTGCTGTTTTCTTTTTAAAATGTATGCTTTTTGAACGCATATTCACTCTGTTGATTCTTAAAATTTCCGAAGGCACGTGAAATTTGTGGGTCCCCCCCACTGTTATTTGATCATTATTATTTGACATTCTATTCGAGCAGTCAGAAGCCAGTAAATCTGACAAGTTGTTAGTCATACAAGTGGTACTGGTTTCGCGGGATAACAGTAATTTTCTATGTAAAATACTAGAACTCAGGTGCATCCAGGGAGAATGGAAGCCGACCCCAAAATTAGTTGGAAAAATAGTCTAGTAAGAATATGATTTATTAATTTCTGGGGTAAAAATTCTAGTTTCACTGAATGCAAAATTAAAACTACCAATACTACGATTAGGTAAGTATCAATCAGCATTCAGAATTGGTAGCCCCGAAGTAATGCGCGATAGGAACCTAATCTGATTCCGCTATGGCAACAACGGTCATAATTTGTACAAATTCTCAAAACTGAGGTCTTAAGGTCACCCATCAATACCTTAACCTCGTTTATACCTTACCTTCACTTTAGTAAAAAGCAATTAACCCGCAAGCAAGTCTAGTTATCCAGCAGGTGGTAGTCTTTATACATTTAATCCGGCTAATGGTAGTTTATTGCGCCCTAATACATGATGTGTCGATAATTAATTTGTTATAATTGCAACATTAATATGCTAATGGCCTAACGGGATGGTTTTCAGTGATAAATATTACGGTTGTAATATTGTAAGATGTTTGAACGACAATAAATCAGCCTCCAGGCGTTTGGAAGCATGTTGAGTCTATTTACTTTGCAGCTTCGATTTTATTTGACTTAAAAAGAAAAAGTAGAGAAGTCCAATGGAAATAGTTTTTGCTATAAGGTAAACACACAAAGCTTTTTCGATTAGAAATCATCAGATGACCTCTCCTGCTGTGGGTGAAAGCGTGAGAGAGTCTAAGACTTTTGCCTGTGCTTTTACTGACCAAAACCCACCGTGTTCCTTCTTAAACCCTTTGTGTATCTGGGCTGCAGTAACTCTTTCGAATCCACACTGATTTCTTTGAAATTACCTTCTGGTATATTATTCTGATAAAGAATACAATGGTTTTACCTACATATGATTTTCTTTATTTCATGTTCCGATAGATTTCCGCAATGCAAAAGTTCAATATTATCTGAATCATTATTTATCCATAAAATATATCTTACTTATTAGATTATACCAAGATGTACAGACAACAGCACATCAACCAGCCTACCAGAAAATCTAATGAAGAAAGACAGGTTGAGGTAGGTTGATGTGTGTCTATGCAACAATGTTAAGACAAATTATATTAAAATATTCTGGTTTTTCATTAAATAACCATACGTAGGTAATTCATACCAATTTCATAGTAAGCAAAAACAAAACATAGACCTGAGCACTTCAAATTAATATAAAGTATGATAAATATAGTTTTTGAGCGATGTATCAACTTGTTACTATTAATGTAACTCATGTATTTTATTCATCGTCAATGCTGTCTGTTTAAATTACGTCGCAAAAACTATGATTGAAGTTTTTGATCCGACATATAATTAGGTTAGACGTAATATTAAAGGCTACAATGTAATGTGGATATATTGTAGTAGAAGCAATATGGATATCGGAACATGATCGTCATTTGTCAATATTATCAAATATTCAATTGAATTTAGAGACAGAGATAAGTGGAAAGAGGGAAGGGAGGCTTTTGCCCTGCAGTGGGACAATACAAGCTAAAATAAATAATTGAATTTAGAAAGTTAAGGGGTGGTCTAGAGATATTTCGGCGTCGAAGATGATTTTTCTCGGGAAATTTCTAAGTAAAATCTCTGTAAAACCAAAATAATGATAGTTTATTGTCATGGTTTAAAAGAGACTTTTATTAGAGAAAGGTTTATATTTTGTTTGTATGTAACTTTAATATAGGCTACATTTTACTTGGGTACGGGACGTATTTTTTTCGGGATGTGGTTGAAACTGTTAATAGGTACCTAACATGAAATTAACGAAATTATCATTGTTATAATTATCCTGCTCGAATTCAAAATTATTTTTGGTGTGTGCAGCATGTCTTGTCTTCGTTGTCCTCTCCTTCATAACTTTGAAATTACAATTTGGCATTGACTTGCATAGATAAATAACTTTACAAAGCTAACAAGGAAAATATTGTTACAATTCTAGTTAAACTATTAAGTGATAAGATAGTCAAAGTTAAGTTGTTAAGCTACTTAACAAGCATGTTACTGATAACTTACCTAACTATTTTAAGAGCCTATGTATGGGAAGTTTCATGTAAAGAAGTTACATTCTATACTAGCAACTATCTTTCAAACCTATATAGATAACTAGCTTCTGCCAGTGGTTTCACCCGCGTCCCGTGGGAACTACTCGGCGTACCCGGATAAAAAGTAGCCTTATAGCCTTCCTCGATAAATGGGCTATCTAACACTGAAATAATTTTTCAAATCGGACCAGTAGTTCCTGAGATTAGCGCGTTCAAACAAACAAACTCGCTCTTCAGCTTTATAATATTAGTTTAGATAATTATTCCTGCTGCTTTGAGAATCATGATCACAAAAGAAAAATAACAGTTAAATCAGAATTTCTTCTATACCAGTTTAATAAAGAAGATTTTTTGTTTGTTTATTTGTACCCCAAAGTTTCCGAACATACTGGAATGATTAGAAAAGTTCTTTCGCTGTTAGGTAGCTAGCTATATTTTGTTTGGGTAAGGAAAGTAGTTACCTCGGAACACGGGTGAAACCGCGGGATAACAGCTAGTATTGCCTAATTAAAATTAGAGATGACACACATCGTCTATTAACTACAAAATACATATAGTTCCAATAGGTTAACCCAAGAAAACAAACCCTGGGGCGACATCAAACTATTTTTAACCGACTTCCCAAAAAGGCGGAGGTTCTCAATTCGACCGTATCTTTTTTTTTATGTATGTTTACCGATTACTCGAAGATGGCTGGACCGCTATTCAAAAGTGGTCCCATGGTAAGGAGACCAGGATCTGATGATGGGATCCTGGAGAAATCGAGAGAACTCTTCAAATTTCATACGCTTTTCTACGTCGATGATACTATTATTGGGGCCGACTGTCACTGTGGGTGGGTATGGGTAATAAAAAGATATTATAGTTTTAGACCCGAAAACTGAAAAGCATAAAATAAACATTTTTTACAAAAAAACAAAACCGACTTCACAAAAAAACACTGACAGGGATAAAATAAAGCTTTTCACATGGCTCTAGAAGTCGGTGGCAAAATAAACACAGTCAACAGACCTGCAGAGACAGTTTTATACAACCTTTTCCGAATAAAATACACAGTTATAAAATATAAGTATTTAATAGACAAGGAGCGCCGCCATATTTTATAATTTTGACTTAAAAATGAAGTAATTCTGAATTATACACTTTAATAAAACTGTTACACCTGGATCGTGTATTAAACATTTAATAAGGCAATATGTATTCGCCTCGACAAAGTACGCGAAGAATTATTAATAATTAATTATTTCTATGAAATTATAAATACTTAGTTGTTACTTTTTATCGTATAATTTTTGTTATAATTGTTGCTATATAGAGTACAATGTTTCCGGTACAGTTTAAAAAGGTAACTTAAGAATATAATTTGTTGTAATTTTCGAAGGGTAACTTCTACTTGCGGCAGCAATTTTTCATTTGCAATTAGGTAAATATGTTTAAAACATTACGTTTAAATAAAACCAATATATTGTTTACTAGCCATTCTCCCGCGGTTTCACTCGCGTCACGTGGGAATTACTGTCCGTACCCGGATAAAATATAGCTTATGTCACTCCTGGATAATGTAGCTTTCGAATGGTAAAAGAATTTTTATAATCGATTCATTACTTCCAGAAGGATTTGTAAGTTCGTAAGTTTGTTTGTAGCAGGTAACCCCTACAAACAAACTTATGAACTTACTTTACAATCAATTTTACCTCTTCATAATATTAGTACTTATTGATATAACTGCTTCGTTGGTCTACTAGTTCATAGCGTGAATGCCGAGCACGAGGTCTGGGGTTTGATTCTCTGGCCCGGCCGAAATATTTTTGTTTTAGAAAATTCCACAAATCAGCCTGGAGTTTAGAAGTTGGTCGTGATACACCCCCGTGCCTAGGAGGGCATATGAAGCCGGCCTCCCCGAATCCTACTCAGCAGCAGTCGATGTTATAATTCCACGTCAGAGTGGAAGTTTTGGTGATTAAAACTACAGTTTAATCGATAAGAAAAAATAGTTTTCTGACTATATCCAACTTGACTTACTCGTAAGTGCACTGGAAAATGTTAATGTTAAGAGTTATAAACAGAGAAATATATAGTTACAACATATATAAATGTTAATTAATTAATAAAATAGTTTATAATCAGCACGAACGTGTACCTAGCTATATAACAGATCATTAAACAAAACACCTTACTTTAGTTTATTATTGTAGCATTTAATTCTTATGTTTCTATAGTCATATACTTTGTTTCTAGGAATAAGAATAACAGAGTAAAAACCATAGAGGTAAATACCTAGAGGAGCAAACCTCGTTCAAATGCGTGGCAAAAAGCGATGCCATTTTTTAGATGCGACGACGTAGCTTTGAAACTTTAGACAACAAACTGACATTTGAACAAAAAACGTATATCTGTCTCTGTCACACAAGTCACAAATACATAACTGTCAGTTTGATTAGACAAAGATGGCAATCTAAGCTTGCAATGGCGGTATGGGGTGGCCTACCCATGTGAAATGTTACCCAATTTTTTTTAAATATAAAAATAATTTATAAATATAAATTTAATATTTTACTCATGAATTTATGATGGGATGAATAATAATTTTATTATTAGTGAAATTATTGAGATAATCTCATTTTGAATACTTATTATTTATTATAAATCATACTTCGCTTTGTTAAATTATATATTTCTTAACGGAAGTTCTATTAGTTCCAGTCATTTAATACGGCAAGCTGCATCTTCATCCTATAGTGTGATGTTATTGTTACAAAAATATTTAAAATCACTTATTCAATAAATAATCATCATCTCCCACAAATGTGGGAAACTCAAACGACCCTTCTTAGTGGTAACACTGAACCCGGTATAAAAAATATTACATTTTATATATTTAAAAGTACTTTTAAGTCAATTTAAACAACAAGCTCACGCGGGAAAAATAATTCCGTTTAATTTTGTATAGATAAGTGATTTTTAAGCGCAGTATTTTACTAAGAATTCGGCCATTTTTCCCCCCCTGTCAATCAGTTGGCGTCCGATAGATGACTGATTTGACATGACACAAAACTATGTCTTAAGACATAGTTAGAGCTGTCTGGCTACGACGCGGCCATTGCTTCTCTAGGTATCTACCTCTATGGTAAAAACATAACAATAATTTTAGTATGCGCTCTTTAAATATATACAAGTGCAACTTAAATAAGTAATTCTACACACTTACAACAATAATTATGAAAAGTTTTTTTACTTTTATTTGTTGTAAGTACAGTTTATTCAGTCAGAGTAACTTATATAATCCATATAAATATAGAAGAAAACAAAACTAAGAAAATTATAAGTAGGCATTCGAATTAAAATATAATGTAAATTCGAATTACGAAATTCAAAATCCCCGAGGCTATTAATTCGAGACCGCAAATTCAAATTCAGAACATATGGAACGTGAAAATTCCGTCAATAATCGTTCAACTAATTCGATTCCAATTTTAAATTGTTGCCGAATTTGTTCGGTTTTTTTCACTCGCCGACGGTTCGACGCCGACGCTATCCGAAAACTGTCAATCAAACCGTTGCATATTATTATTTAAGGTATTGTAATTTGAAAATAAAAGAAATCTTTGAATTTCGAATATTGGAACGTGTTTTTTTAGAGTTCTTGATTTGAAATAATAAGTTTCTAGTAGGACGGCATGAGTCTCAGATGTTCTTTTTTTGTAAAATCAAATTATGAGATTAGTATAATTTGATAGTCTGAATGCAAAAAGTATATTTTGTTTTGCTTTGTGTTATTATGGGTATAATGATAAACAATTTATTAATGCTTACTGTAGGAACAACCAGTTCTAGTTTAGGGTTTAGGAGAATTAATATACTGATGTTCCATGCGGCTATTGTTTCTTTTATTTGATCGGTAGGTAACCAATCTAAATATACTTCGAATTAATTATATGTACTTCTAAAAGGTTAATAATTTTGATGACGAAATACAACACTAAAAGAGCAATAAGGAAAATAACGAATTTTTGTATTTTATATTAAAAATACCACTAATATGTGTTTGTACACATATTTGTTGCATTTTAAATAAATAATAAATACAAAAAATATACCTATGAAAAATTTAACACACTACATAAATAAATAAATGAGAAAAAAACAACAACAATAAAAAAAACTTGCCCCAATGGAAAATAATGAAAACAGAACTTCCCTCAGTTGCACAACTCACACTTGGCCGATATTACCGAAAAGCTAATTGTGTCTCGCGGCCACAATCGTGGGTCGACATAAAAAACTCACTTATCGGGCCCGGAGGTTTGTTTCGTACAAAAATTGGGCTTATCCCTAATCTTATATTGACACCGTAATGAGACCAAAATATTGTAACGTCCGAGACTAGTCTTGAGAGCCATGGAGAACAGTTGAGACTAAATATTTTTGAGTTTTTGTAATACTTGGTACTTTATTTTGAGTTTGAGTATTTAAGTTTATGTTTTAGGTAAAGTATTTTCTTTTTAAGTCAAGGTTTAGGTTTTTCTATTACAGGCTCTTAAAAAACGTTATGCTAGCCGCATGGTTCGAAAAAGTCCGTCTTTGGAGATGAGCCGGTAGGATATTCCATACTGAAAAAAATATCATAAAATGTCTTATTTTATTACTTTTTTTTTAATGAACTGTCATGAATCTAGAACCAAAATCACTAAACATTTGAATCTCCTTATTTTCGTCCTATTTAGTTATTTACATACTAATATTTAAATAAATTAAACAATTATCTTTTTGTTGCGCTGCCACGTTACTTGCAACTTTTTTTGGCGAAATTTTACAAGAGAATGTAACTAATTTTAACTATTTTGCTGTAATGGTTCACTGGTATAAAACAGCTAATAAACCTAATTAAAACCCAAAAAAATACACTTATTCCTTTCCACAGTTTTCCCTACTCCATCCCAACCACCGGCCGGATTTGGTTCCGTGAAACTAATCAGTTTAAATAAGTAAATTGACGATAGAGCGCATTCGTCACGCGATGCGAGAATTCGGTACTTTGAGATGCTGGATATGGACCTTGTGCTATTGTTGTTGATTGGAAGTTTTCTGTAATTTTGGAGTAGATATAGAGTAGGGAAGAAGTGTGTAGAATTTTTGACACTGTTTTATTTTGATAAAAATGATTCTGAATTGTGAATGAATGAAATGAAGTGTTGTTTTGCTGGGAAGTTTGTTCATCACCGTTTCTTCTTACCAGCCATAACACTAGGAAGTGATAAAAGGTTTTTGAGGATGCTGTCTTTTTGTTAATATTGACGTTCAAAAGTGCAAATATAATTATTAGCCTCGTCAAAATAAACTATTTTACATTAACGTCAAACCTAAATAGTCTTCAAACATTTTTAAACGAAGGTATAGAAACCTTAAGTTTTATAGAACATTAAAATAAATATTTCATGACATTTTTGACATGAAAAAGCTATACATAAGACTATAAATGAACATAGCCACTAAAGCAACCACATGCCTTCAACTTCATGAAGCTTATATCGATTGCCGCCCACCCCTAGCTCAACAAAAGCTATGCAGCAAACACAAGGCCACTCCTGTATATAGTTCCAAGATTAATTGACAGATGGCGGTGCAAGGCCTCAAAAAGGTACAGAAAAGACAAATGAAATAAAAGATCACAATAGTTAAACACATATGTGTGTGTTAAAATACTATTTGTACCTACGTTTTATTTTCATAGGCCCAGTTTAAAACCAGCGTCAGGCACTAGGTACGTGTCTGGCATTAATGCTGAACTGGGTCTATTTGGCACAACCATTTCTTTTATTGTGTTTTTTTCTGTTATTTTAATTAATATTTCATGTGTGGTCTTCTGTCAATAAATGTATTTTCTTTCTTTCTTCTTTCTTTTATTTATTGTTATTTATTTGTGCAATATTTTCTAAAACTCATTGTCCGATAGTACGGCAAACCCAACACGATCAGAGAGAGATCAGACTGACAATTACGTGTTCTCAGGGGAGCGGGCGTTCCACCAAATTACAAACTTCAGACAGTTTTATGAAAGTAAAAGTATCTTAAAACCTAGAAAGCAATTTAAGGCCAACCCAGGAATCGAACTCAGAAACTTTGCTCACAGCAGATACCACTAGATCAACGGGTAGACTAATCACAGATAAACTGAAGATTTCCAAATTAGAAATTGCAACAACATGCAATTAGCCATTCCAAATTAATAATGTATGTTTCTGTTAATGGTTTTCTTCTATAAATAATGCAAGACGACAAAACTAGACAAATTGCAATTGTTTGCAACTGAAAGTAGACATGTAAAAGACAGGTGGACATGGAAAGTTCTAGAGCGTGTTATGGGAGATGTGTTAATGCCACTCGGATTTATAAATAAAGCAATTTCCTCGTGTTTTTCATCCCATTTGTTTTACTGTGATCGGATTGATCCATCATAAGTTTAAGCAACGCAAAGGTTGGTGCCACCACAAAGATGGGTGACCATCTTGTCATAACGAGTTCTTCTGTGTTTTGGAAGGCATGAAAAATTGATAGATCCTGGCTGTCATTTAAACATCTTTAGCAGTAGATAGTTACGGGTGGTCAGAAGCCAGAAAGTCTGACAACCAGTCTTACCAAGGGGTGCCGGGATGCCGGGTAACTGGGTTATGGAGCTCAGATAGGCAGTCACTCCATGTAAAACAATGATGCTCAGCTGCATCAGCTATACCAGCCTGAAAGCACAGTATAATATTAATGATAATCTTCTTATATATAAAAATCAATTGCTGTTCGTTAGTCTCACTAAAACTCAAGAATGGCTGGACCGATCGGGCTTATTTTGGTTTTAAAATGTTTGTACAGATCGAGGGAAGGTTTAAACGATGAGAAAATATAAGATTATAAAAAAAAATAAAGGTACCTAAGTAATACGAAGTTTACCTGGTCAGCTAGTATTTTATAAAAAAAATGGAGCAAACTTAAACAAAGTCAAAAGTGACATTACACAGAGGTGACATCATGGTAACCAGAAGATAATATTTTTATACGACGACATTCAAATAATAAAAAAATTATGCGCGCTTTTTATGACCTCACTTGTAACCTAAAATTTTACTATTTGGGTGTGGTCCAAGTGATAAGCGATAGCATTTGTTTTGATAATAGTTTGTTGTTGCCCCTTGTGTCCTAACAGCTGCACAGCAAAAGGTCTACGTGCCGCCACTGACAATGCTGAGACCGTGGCGAAACATTGGACCTCCACGATTTTTTTTGGCATCGATTCGCTAAGAAGAAAATAATAGTTTGTCTCTTGCTTTGACTCTAAAGGGCCTTATAATATTAGCACATTGCGAGTAGAGCGGGCTCGCAGCGAATACGTAAAGCAAATTCATTCGTGCGTGGACTTGATGTTTAAGAATATAGAAAATCGTTCTTTTTTATGTTGGCTAAAAGACTGAAAATTATTCAATCTTTAAACATTATATCGAAAATACGGTCGACGTCCACTTTATGAAAAACAACGATTTTATTATAGTAATCGTATACAATACTTTGCCTTACATTTTCCCAACAATGTAGAAACAACGTAAAATTACATAACTGCAACATTGTTTAAGACGAAAACGTAATTGAAATGTTTAATTTAATGCCTCATTGCGAATTGGACGGCAAAGCGATCAACATAACATCGTAATTAGTGAACTCCGGTAATTTACGGGATAATTACTGTCTAATCCGATTTATTAACATTTTCGTTCGGTAATCGAGCATTAAGCAAAACTATATAAATGAGGTAAACAGCCGGCTTGCAACAAATACGTTTTTACTGCTCAGCTGAGTTGGATTAGGATTAATATTTTATAGTAAAGTTGAATTTGGATTACAAAATAAAGTGTGTTATTAACATAAGATCTGTTCCTTACAATTCCACCTGCGTCTTGTGGGAACTATTTCCTACACCCATATAAGCAGCAGTCTGATCTATTTGTGTACCAAATTTTATTTTAGTCAGTTCAGTAATTTTGGCATGAAAACTCAACAGGCAAATAAACGGTGTTACTAGTACCTTGTACTTTGCTTGGATGGCTCCAAGTGGCTCGAGGTTGCAAGGACTATTAAGAAAGACATCATGAAGATATGCTTACTACTATGTTCACACAACATAAAACACTTATGAATGAAATGGGATGAACAACAAGGGAAGCGCCATACATAACATACAACCGTTAATTTCTTTAAACTTATACCACACCAGACACAGATATTCGTAATGCGTGAGTTTCGGCAGTTCTGTCGTGATTTACCGCGCGGCGTGGACGCGGGGCGAGGGGCGAGGGGCGCGGGGTGCGGGGTGGATGTAAATCATACTAGTTCATATTTAACGATTTGAGCCTCTTTCGTATGGCTTGTTTACTTGTAGCGATGTGTTTGAAGGATGGGCATATCTTTATATTATTTAACTAGCTGTTTTTCTGCGGCTTCACCTGCGTCCCGTGAGAACTGCTGCGTACCAGGGCAAAATATAGCCTATGTTGCTCGGGGATAGTTTAGCTTTTTAGCAGTAAAAGAAATTTTCAAATCGGTTCTGTAGTTTTAGAGTCTTCAGGGTACAAACAAACAATCAAAATAATATTTTATTTTTATTATATTAGTGTGGACGGTATAAATTGACCCTCTCGGGTACTTACGCATATACACCTTAGCCTTCTTTATACTATAACGTATCAGTCTATCTGTTGGTGAAAGGTCCATGAAAATATAAAGCAGTTTTTGAGCTAACAGTATTTTTTTACAATGTGCGACAGCTTGCTTTCATTTAGATGTATTCCTGCATTAAAGAAATAAACTAGCTAAGCTAGGCTGAACATTTCATAAACTGACATTTTTTAAGGGTTTAATTTTTATATTATTTCTGACTTCTTTAAAACGTCTGTAAAGTGTCATTAACAATTCAATTTAAATAACTGAATAAGATATTAATTAAAGTGGTAAATAAATTAAATAATAATACCTTTAGCTAGCTATAGTTTGCACCTTGGTTTTACTTGACATGCACAGGAAGTGTATCATAGCATGACTTGTTGAATCTAACTATTATAATTATACTATTAATAAACACACCTTATATTATATGACATATTGATTAACACAAAAGATTTTTTCCATGTCAGAGGCAGATTTAAATTTGAGAAACTTAAGACCACAGATTACTAACAACCGTTCCCAATATTGTATCTATATATTATTTTGCTTACTAGAGATAGGAATTTGACATTACTTGTATGAGGTTAATGTCAAAATTCTATCTCTAGTAAGCAAATCTACATATAGATAGAATATTGGGAAGGGCCATGAATATTTACTACGCCTCAGATACTTGAATTGAGTTGTGGGATTGTTTGAAAGAGGTACCTTGTCCCTGGCACACAAAAGGCTCCCGAAGAAACACGATGGGTTTTAGTCAGTAAAAGTCTGACACTCCCTTCCGCTGCACCCACAGCGAGAGGGGTCATTTGATGATTTCCCATCTCCAACAAAAATATCGGTCTTATTAATTTAGTACTTAGTTACTGGAAAAATATTCTTAGGACCCATTATTATAAAGTTTTAGACGATGTTTGAATTTATATGTATAGAAGTTCATTTTAAATATATATAATGACTTTTTTTATTAAGTTTTAATATATAAAATATGTGGGAATAGAATTATGCCATGACTTAAGGTCAGACCATTTGCCATTGCCATGTAATTATACGAAAAAAAACTAAAACTGTCATATAAAAATCAGCCAAGTGCGAGTCATACTCGCGCACGAACGGGTTCCGTGGCGTTATCTATAAACACATTTATTATATGGGAGCCCCCCAAAATACGAGTACCTATGTATGAAAATAAATATGTAATATTTTTTGTAGCGACAATAATATGTAAATCCATCATCTGTGAGAATTTACCTGTCTATAATGAATAAACCTATGACGGTTCTTGGGATACAGCCTGGTGACAGACAAACAAACAGTGAAGTTTGAGTATTAGGGTCCTTTTCTTTGAGTAAGGGAAACCCTAAAAACCGGCCAAGTGCGAGTTGGACTCGCGAATGAAGGGTTCCGTACGTTTATTGTATGGAGACCCCCCTTAATATATATATTTTTTAATTTTTTGTATTTATTGTTATAGCGGCAATGGAAATACATCATTTGTGAAAATTTCGGCTTTCTAGCTATCACTGTTAATGAGATACAGCGTGGAGACAGACAGACAGACAGACAGACAACGAAGTCTTAATAATAGGGTTCCGCTTTACCCTTTAGGTACGGAACCCTAAAAATGGGTAGGTAAATCTTTACTTTTTTACAATGCAGAATAAAATAAATGAAGTCGCCAAGATTTTTATTATTCAAACCACTAAGTTTATTGTTTATTGTGTCATTATGTTAACTTTAGCAGTTTATTGCGATGCAATTAAATGTGATTTGTAGGCAAATTAACTTTTTATTTAACTTCTTGGTAATGTCAAATGTTAATTATTTGGATAAAAACCGGCAAGTGCGAGTTGGACTCGCGCATGAAGGGTTCCGTACCATTGTATGTGGACCCACCTTAACGTTCATTTTTTAAATTTTATAGTATTTGTTGTTATAGCGGCAACGGAAATACATTATTTGTGAAAATTTCAGCTTTCTAGCTATCACGGTTAATGAGATACAGCGTGGAGACAGACAGACAGACTGACAACGAAGTCTTAGTAATAGGGTCCCGTTTTACCCTTTGGGTACGGAACCCTAAAAATGAAACTAGTCATTTCGGTAAGGACCTAAGTGAAAATGAATTTATTTAACTAAGTCTAAAGCTTTTTTAATTTTAACAGCTATTTATTTTATACTCACTGTATAGTTTGTAAAATGTAGACTACTTACCAACAAAGAAAAGTTTTGAAGGAGCTTTGACCAGTAAAACCTGTCATGAGACTTTTATTCATAGTATGTAAGATAATATTACCAAATACAGTTTAAAATATATTAAAAGTAAATGAAAATGTAATACACAGTTTTTATTTAAATATTTTTTTCTGTGATAATCGATTATGAGCACCTGAACCCACACAACTTATAAGTATCTACTACAGTTCAAAGTGCCGAATTGAAATGCAATATTTTATCTCTAAATATAATTTAGTTACTGTATATCCATACTACTTATGATTCTTTAATCATCGTACTAAGTTCTTAATTATGAGCCTCTTAAGACATATAGAACAATTAAGTAGGTACACATTTAGATTTCCTTTCAAACCAGGTCAAGTTAAAAACAGCTGATACCTGCTTCCTATAGGTATTTTATTACTTTTATAAGAACTTAAAAATAAATATAAAGATAATTGTAATTTGATAATGTTTCGGCCAATTTCAGAGATTCTAGATAAACTAAACTAAACTGATCTATTTATATAAAAATCAGTTGCTCTTCGTTAATCTCACTAAAACTCAAAAATGGCTGGACCGATCGGGCTTATTTTGATTTTAAAATGTTTGTACAGATCGAGGGAAGGTTTAAAC
>NWSH02000605.1:1890191-1913536 GCA_002382865.2 Heliothis virescens | reverse complement strand
GACCCCCCTTAATATATATATTTTTTAATTTTTTGTATTTATTGTTATAGCGGCAATGGAAATACATCATTTGTGAAAATTTCGGCTTTCTAGCTATCACTGTTAATGAGATACAGCGTGGAGACAGACAGACAGACAGACAGACAACGAAGTCTTAATAATAGGGTTCCGCTTTACCCTTTAGGTACGGAACCCTAAAAATGGGTAGGTAAATCTTTACTTTTTTACAATGCAGAATAAAATAAATGAAGTCGCCAAGATTTTTATTATTCAAACCACTAAGTTTATTGTTTATTGTGTCATTATGTTAACTTTAGCAGTTTATTGCGATGCAATTAAATGTGATTTGTAGGCAAATTAACTTTTTATTTAACTTCTTGGTAATGTCAAATGTTAATTATTTGGATAAAAACCGGCAAGTGCGAGTTGGACTCGCGCATGAAGGGTTCCGTACCATTGTATGTGGACCCACCTTAACGTTCATTTTTTAAATTTTATAGTATTTGTTGTTATAGCGGCAACGGAAATACATTATTTGTGAAAATTTCAGCTTTCTAGCTATCACGGTTAATGAGATACAGCGTGGAGACAGACAGACAGACTGACAACGAAGTCTTAGTAATAGGGTCCCGTTTTACCCTTTGGGTACGGAACCCTAAAAATGAAACTAGTCATTTCGGTAAGGACCTAAGTGAAAATGAATTTATTTAACTAAGTCTAAAGCTTTTTTAATTTTAACAGCTATTTATTTTATACTCACTGTATAGTTTGTAAAATGTAGACTACTTACCAACAAAGAAAAGTTTTGAAGGAGCTTTGACCAGTAAAACCTGTCATGAGACTTTTATTCATAGTATGTAAGATAATATTACCAAATACAGTTTAAAATATATTAAAAGTAAATGAAAATGTAATACACAGTTTTTATTTAAATATTTTTTTCTGTGATAATCGATTATGAGCACCTGAACCCACACAACTTATAAGTATCTACTACAGTTCAAAGTGCCGAATTGAAATGCAATATTTTATCTCTAAATATAATTTAGTTACTGTATATCCATACTACTTATGATTCTTTAATCATCGTACTAAGTTCTTAATTATGAGCCTCTTAAGACATATAGAACAATTAAGTAGGTACACATTTAGATTTCCTTTCAAACCAGGTCAAGTTAAAAACAGCTGATACCTGCTTCCTATAGGTATTTTATTACTTTTATAAGAACTTAAAAATAAATATAAAGATAATTGTAATTTGATAATGTTTCGGCCAATTTCAGAGATTCTAGATAAACTAAACTAAACTGATCTATTTATATAAAAATCAGTTGCTCTTCGTTAATCTCACTAAAACTCAAAAATGGCTGGACCGATCGGGCTTATTTTGATTTTAAAATGTTTGTACAGATCGAGGGAAGGTTTAATGAGCAAATATGATTTAAAAAAAAAATATAGTAAGTGATACGAAGTTTACCTGGTCAGCTAGTTATATATAAAAATGTTTTTAATTCTGACAACGGCATGATGTGTCAAATAGCTATTTAGAACATTATCTGGAACCTGTGAAATTGGCCGTAAGTATTTGTATCTTTAACTCTGTGCATAAGTTGAAATTAGTAAAATTAAATTTTAATTTAAACATAGGGTCGTCCGACCGTGTATAACGTTGAGGGGAAAATGCGAAAACTCGCCCTCGGCCGGCGGCCATTTTGTGACGTCACCGCTGGTCGCAAGGGACGCATTCAGACATAAGCTTTTTTATAAAATTAGAACTTTGTTTTTTTGGAACTTGGTGTTTTTTTCTCTGATGTTGTTTTATTTGTTTTTAAGTATTTGTATTTTTAGTGAGATTAAATCAAATTATTAGTGTCATTTAAAAAAACAACTATAACAAGTAATGCCAATAAATACCTACCTATTCTATCGATATAAATTATATTAACGATACCAAATTTTATAACAGAGCACTTATTTTTGTCATCCTTTCTAAAACTCCAAACGTTCATAATAATTCATAGGTGCAGTACCGAATAAACTAAATATAATTTTCCACGAAACTTAAAAACCAATGCACTTAAGAAATGCCAGTTATCCTTTCTCCTGAACGTCGACATTGCAACTGACATTGCAAACAAAACCTATACAATTTTAAAACAAAACTAACAAAAAAACTGTGCAAAAGAAAAACTCGAGCGCAATTGTTAAGAAAAATAAAAATGCGCTCAGTACGTCCCCGTGTGCGCTTTGATGATGCCGGGGCTTGCTGATTGGGTGGCGAGAAGTGGCGGGCGTGGTTTGTGTAAGCCCCTCCCACCTCCGTTAAGGGTCTTAGATTGTGAGGCTCCAAACGTCATCGGGCGCTCGCCGGTTGCGCCACGCGTACTCTCACGCTATAGTATAACCTTCAAACACGTGCTCACTCAAAGAAAAAATATAAAAACAGGTGAAAAAGATACAGTAACAATGTGGTGAATTTGAATGTGACTCGACAATACAATACAGCCCAAACAGTGTTATGGGCTAAAATAATGTTAGCATAAACAACTGATGTTATGAAAAGTGTGGAAACTAATGTTTTGTGTTTAGTGTTGTGGAATCGATCGGCTGAAAAGTGACCTCTGGTGGTTGAAATTGGCCGAGTTACATAAAACAGTAACAATACAGCTATTTTGTGGAGTGATATGTTCAGTTGATCGACGATTTTTTTTAGTTTGAGCCCAAAAATTCTTCCAATAAGATCGCGTTCTTTTAAAGCTCAATTATTCTTCCAAATAATTAACCCTTTCTTAGCCTTTCTAGAGCTAATTCGGTCACAATTCTGGATTTTATTCTTCATTTTTTTCGAAATTCTTGACAGCCGTTTTAGGCTTTATTCGTGCAATATTAAAACAAAGATATTTTAGTGTATAACGAGTGTAAATAAAAGCTCAGTCGACATCGAATTTAAGTTCATTTAAGTGTAAATATTAGGCTCATTGATAGTGATATAGTAGATCAATTTACTGTTGACGAAGATTGCAATATTGATGGCAATTTAAATAGAACAGATAAATTGGAGCTCCTTTATATTGAAGATCAAAGAGATATTGCAGTTCTCAAATATTGAATAATAGTTACAGACAAAGGAACAATTATAATTTACGTTCGACCTCTACAAGCGGATGAATTAATTGCTAACAAACTTAATTTAACAAGGAACATCTAATTCGAGGTCTTTGTTTACGAGTTTCCAATACAATCAAGATTTTAAGTGCCGACAATTAAATTTGGAGTAAACACAATAAAGGACTCATAAATTTTAATAGGCACGAAAATTAACGAATTTTGCACAATTAGGAATAGCCGGCATAGAAAATTATTGGAATAGAAAACGTCGAATTTATGACTAAGACCTCATTCGTCAATTGATTACCTATAATCCAATCAAAGTATCTATCTGGATCTTCATCACGAACGACACCACCTCCAAATGCTGTTACGTTGATATCAACTTCATCACCACTGACAATTCTACCATCCACATCAGCCCCGTGAACTGATTCACCCAGTTCATCATTGAAAGAGTGTTCTCCATCAGTGCAACCAGATGCTTCATTGACCTTATGTCGTCACCCCACCGATCGCATTGACCTGAGGGTTCACATCTGTGGAGCTGCAAGCCGTCAAGATAGCCACTGAGTCGAAGCTGCAGCTGTGCGGGGGCTGGACTGGGCAGGCTGGCTACGCGCTTGATGGATGCGTGGACGCTGGCCTGCTCAGACCACCGCCGCAGCCGCACTCCAGCCAACTTGGTACTGTTTATGCCACGAAAAGGAGGAGGCGGAATGGGAAAAGGTTAGTTTCTACAGTTTATTTAGCTTGTATATTCATCTTATTTATTACGTTCAGGTTTTTTATTGTGGCTTTAGCGAAAGCTGATCATAGTGTTATATGTATACAACTTTAACTTTAGCCATTTTTAGCGACGTTCATCAAGTCCTAAGCCATCTTTACCTTATCTTCGTCTATCTCCTTAAAATTAGCGATAGTTTCTAAAGTGTATCGTGGTAGTTACGTTTCTATGCCCAGTAGTTAATCCTTTGATAGAATTTCACAATTTAGCGCTAGTTTCACAGGTTTCCGATAAAGTTCTGAGTACCTATCTGATAGATAGTGCCTTCTTCTTCTTTTTATCGAGTGAGCTGCAGGTTTAATCACCTGACAAGCCCTAGTGTCAGAGTTTTCTCAAATCCGCCTGACGGCCTCTGACGTGGAATTATAACTACGACTGCTACTGAGTAGGTAACAATCGAGGACGACGGCTTTACGTGCCCTCCCAGGCACGGGTATGTAACACCGCCAACTTCCAAACTCAAGGCTGCTTTTTGAAAGCTTCTAAAACCCACAAAGCGATTTCGGCCTGGCCCGAGATCGAACCCGAGACCCGTGGCACAGCAGTCGCGCTATGCGACCACTAGACCAACGAGGCAGTTCCTATCGGGTAGATAGTGCCAAAGAAATATCTATAATACTCATTACTTTTCTATGGCATGATCTGTCAGATAGCTATCTAAAACTCTATCTGGAACCTGTGAAACCGGCCGTTAGTGTAGATAACAGCAAGAATGAAGTGAATGTTAATAATTTAGTTGACATTGCAATTTTTTAAGTGTTGCTATGATAGATTTTGGTCACACCTTGTGAGACGGAACTTGGTCGTAATCCTAGTTAATTGATTCCGGAACAAATAATTTCTATTTATATTATTCCAAAGTTATAAATCGATATCTCATTAAATTTTCAAGCTATCTGTTGTGTTAGCAATGAATAATTTTGTAATATTAATCAACGGCTACCATTTCTTGAATAAAGATATTTTGTTTTGAATAATTTTATTCGAAGTTACTGAGTTATTGGCGATATCATAGTTTAGTAGATTAGAACTTTGAATAAAGTAGTACCTAAGTAATAGCTAGATGTTTTTAATAACAGATAATTCAATTAGTAACGCAATGTATTTTTTTTTAATTTTAAGGAAAATATTGCTCATTTATTGTAGAAAACTATTATTTATTACTTTTTATTTATTTAAACCTTTATGATCAGGCAACTAAGGCCCATAGATATATACCTTAAACTGACATACATATGGAATATACAGAGTCTTGTTAGTAGATATAACTTAAATCAAAAAATATATATACCTACCTGCCTGATTTATGCTAATACCTTTTCCAAAATCAATAGTTTTATTCAATAACTACAAAATACAATAACTGCGGAATTCAATAACCTATCCATCCGTCGCTTTAGTTACTAGAGATAGGAATTTAACAATACTTGTATGGATCTTATATCAAAATTCAATCTCTAGTAAGCAAATCGACAGATAGATAGGTTATTGAAAACGCCCGTAAGTCACAAAGTTAACACTTCTATCTCCAAACAGCCGGATGTGCGATATACAAAACAAAAAAGGTTCAATAATCGCATCAAATTGATTTAAAACAATTAATGATTTTCGGATACATCAAAATTCTTAACGCGTTTCGCCTATGGTTTTTGGTGTTTTTACGAAAATGTATTTTGTAGCCCTTGAAATAGGGTTTTAAATTAAAATTACGTGATGTGTTAGATTTGACGCCTATGTTCAACTTGACACGGAATTTGAATAACTAAAAGTGCCTTATTTAGAATCTAAGATTTAATTTAATAATTTATTTTTTGAATGACTCGCAGTTTTGAGTTATTTTTCTTCCTAAACCGTCAGCGTCGCTACTATTTTATTTTTGAGGATAATAAAGAATTATCAGTTATTATTCCTATTTATTTTAGATTAACAAAATGTCTATATTCTCCCGTACATAAAATTTAAATTAATATCTACAAAAAACATTGCTTGCTAAAAATATAACCGAAATGTTTTAATGATCTGTTTGGTTCAATATCTATTGTTAAGTACATGTAATTATATAACATCCTTAGACTAACTTACCTATAACAATTTTCATATAAGTATGCAGTATGGATTATACACATTATTTTGTGAATGCTATGCAAACCAAATGTAAAAATAGATCCAAAATTTAAAATATATGTTCATCAAATTGCAAAAAAACTTTTCACATTTTTTAAGTTTTAATTTTGATTTAAATTTATTAATTTTAAATTAATCCTAGTTTAGCCTAGTCTAGTCTAGCCTTTTTGATCTATCAACACTGACGCTCTATTTATATGTTTTTAAGTATTTTAATACTACTGCTTCATTGATTATTTCTCTGCGTGATTAAATTCAGAATGATATGCTAGGTTTTTAATTTAAAAAATAATTTGTAAGCAAGTACCTATATCCTGCGAATAAATACCGAACAAAGTACTATAATACAACCGCATTTTTATTATAGACAATAGATGATGCAACATCCACAAAATCATTGAACTTATTGCACCACCCGTTACAATTACAAAAACACTGTTATTTCAGCTCAATAACCTCAGTTAAAAATACATTTTTTAATAAACATATCTGCCAATAAAATGTAAATTTTCTAATCACATCTAGTATATTTCGATATCCATAAAACCGCGACCGTTTCGAATGATCCGTTCAAAAATCTGTGCTGGCCTATTAATGTTGATTCGATTATTAATTTATGAGGTGAATAATAGCCGTGTATCGATACACTTGAATCGATTGTACTCGGTGTGACCGTGGCGATTTAATCGTATAACGGATTTTGTAGATTTCGAATTTTTGATGTTTTATCCTCTTGTTTCTGGTGGTTTAAAATTTTTGCAAAAGCGTTTTCTAAATGCAATTATGTAGGGATATCAAGCCTGTTTGTCATCCATCCGACTTCAACTACTACATCCATTTACGACGGACTGTGACAAAGACCCATAAACGTCGGTTTTTCTTAAAGACATTTTTATCAACTTTATTTTTATTATTCATACCCTAGTATAAAGGGTTGGAAAATGACATCACCATACGGTAGGTATTGTCACCTTGTACCTACAGTTATAATTGTCTGTACATATAAAAATCAAAGTCCTCATTCATTCAATAACTCATCAACGCAGGGTACAAACCAGTGAACCTATAATGCTGAAATTTTGCACAGAGGTTCATCTTAAGACTCTCACGCGTGATAAGATAGGATTTCCCGAAATTCGGGCGGACCCGCTAGCAGAAGCTAGTAGGCGTATAAAAACTAGCAATCAGCTACGTAGTAGGAGTTTACAAAAGGTAGATATTTTATAAGATTTTCGAAGGAAAATAATAAATTGAAAGCAATGTGCAAAGAACACGAGCGAAATCCCTAAATTCCAGTACAAAAGGTGTGCTCCGATTATTATCTGGATTTATTGTGCAATGGTAGTTATACGACGCTTTTTTGTTGTACCTAGCATGTACTAGCTTCCGCCAGCAGTTTCACCCGCGTCCCGTAGGAACTCTTTTGCGCAACCGGTTAACCATATAACTTTCCTCGATTAATAGAATATTAGATACCCTAAACTGACTTTTATTTTTACTAGTAGTTCTTGAGATTGACACCTTCAAACAATTACTTAGTTTATAATAAGGCCACCTTTTTCTCTTCAGCCTTATAATATTACACCACATTTTTAGCCGACTGTACCCATAACTCAGTTTAAAAAAAATAGGTACAATGGCAAATTAAACCTTAGAATTAAAATTACTTAGAGACAAAGTCTTTTCCCTTTCATCAACTTTATTACTACAACCTTAAATTATCGTCACTTTTAATACAAAATATTCTTGTTTAAATAGGCAGAAAACTTCACACTTTTGAAACACTATTCGTGACGTATGTCTGACGTCATGATTACGTTATTATCTTCACTCAAACTGTAGTTTATTAGACAACTATTGTGTTTAAAAACCATGGATCCATAGTGTGTAATTTATTTGAGTACACTTGGCGACAGAAAATTGTGGATGTTACTAAATAGGTACAATGTTGTGCATAAGTTAACTTGGTCTTTTGTATTGTTTATCGTGAGTTTCAATTCAATAATTTTTTTTAGCTTTATTTAAAATATCTATAAAAATATTTTTAGAGATTAAGTTCCTTAATATAGTTATTCTATACGGTTCACAAAAAATTGTATTACTGAACACTTGTCTAATATTTTAATTTTAACATTTCAGAGGCATATGTTTACTCGTTTATATTCAAAATCTAACCGTTGCTAAATAATTCCTTTACTGACAAACTTCGACACCAAAAAACGTTGCCGACTGTACTTATAACAATGTATTCGAACTTTCTGAAATTGAGTGTTATGAAGTAAGACATACAGTTAAAGTTGACTGCTTAATTGTTGAACTAACTGTATCATTATAACGCCAAAGAAATTAAAAGTAACATAATATTGCGTTTATTGGTACTTTTAGTTGAATTTGTCTTAGTAATTATTAGTTTATTTTAAACGGGCAATGTATCTAAATTGTATTGTGAAAAAGTGTTGCTTTATCCACAGGAAAATAGGACTTATTATAAGTGTGTAAACTAAGGCACAATAATTATTAATTTACAGTTTACGACGTTATAATTTTGAAACATCAAATTGGTCAAAAAGGCCTTTTCCTTTGTCCATCCTATTTATTGAATCTGTTTGGTCTGATATAATTAGGTGACTATCGGCCAGTTTTACAGGTGCCATACTAACTTCTAATTAGATATCTGACAGATCATGCCAGAGAAAAGTACCCAATCAAAATTAAAAACATTTCTATGCCACCATCTTTCAGCTATCTAGAATTTTATTGTGCTTTTGAAACCGGCCGTTAGTATAACTTCTTCTTCATACAGAGAAGATAACGATCATTGAATGACAGAACGAAAAATTGCTCTGCCTTGACTCACCTTTTAAAACTTTACATGACCAATTCTCCTCCCATTTTCATTCACCCTTAGTCATTGACGACGGAAAGAAAAATTCAGACGTGTACATAGGCGCTTTCGTGTTCTCCACACGCCTCGAAGACATGTTACCACATTTCTTTGGCCTTGGAAATACTAGGAGCTACAGAAAATGATATAACTGCGGGTTGGTCAGAAAGTCTCAGTATTTTGTTAGTCTGCCGAATGGGTCATTCGAGGTTGACCCACCTAACCAAAAATAAAATGCTCTTGTAGGTACATACGCCAGTACCTATCAAACTACCTTAATATGTCATTTTTTCCATAGATTTTCAACCTTATTACAATAGTGGAAGGTTAATGTTCGATTAGTAAAGAAAGATTTTGGTAGGTTGACCTGCCGATGCCTACATGAGTTCGAAAAACTCGTATGTCGGTAATTGTCATATTTCAAGCTCCTTATTAAAACATCAAAAATATTAAAGTATGCTTTCACCTGTGTAAGTGCTAAAGAAAATGGCGTCACATTGAATTGTGAACAATTTTTCGTTAACTCAGCTGTCAAGGCAACTGTTTATTTTTTGTAAATGTTCATAATTTATTAAACAAAACAATGTAAAAACAGATCGTATGTACGCTAGAAATTTAATGTTTAATGTATAAGATACCGATGTTGGTTTGTTTGTAAAAAGATGCTGGTAACAAGGAAATTTTAATATTTTTCTTGTTGGACGGTAAATCTTTCTGCCGTGAATGTTTCTTATTTCAATATAGAAACGTGTTTTTAACTTTTAAAGATGCTCTTCACTTACAATATTTATACAATCATTAATAATAAGTGAAACAAATACTTCCAACTTAACTATTTTTGACAGATATAATAATATGACAGAATAGACGTTTATTCTGCTGTTATCTAAAAACGTTCTGAATCATAAATTACCAATAAATAAGCTCTACAAAATAATCACTTTATTTAATTAAAAGGTTGAGATTAATAAAAAAATATTGTGATAATTACTTTATCACAATATTTTTTTATTAATCTTTTATAATATAGCAAGCAAGTTTATTCAATTAAATGTTCCAAGAGAACATCTAAATATAGGTATAAAACTCAAAGGTGACTAACTGACTGACTGACAAAGTGATCTATCAACGCACAGCCGAAACCACTGGATGGATCGGGCTGAAATTTGGGACGCAGGCAGATGTTATGACGAAGGCATCCGCTAAGAAAGGATTTCCCGAAATTCCCACGGGAACGGGAAAAAACGGGATTTCAAGTATAGCGCGAAGCCGCTGGCAGAAGCTAGTTTATTATAAAATATATATTCCACAAGTTCCCCTACTCAAGGCTCCTACCAAGTTTTAAACCCTATTAAGCCATTTTTTTTATTTTAAAAGTAAAAAAATGTCTATTCTTATGTCGCTCTCCTTTGCTTACAGGAAACATAGTTTTCTCAATAATAAATTAAAAAAACAAAAGCTAAACATACCACACAATCGTAAATTCAAATAAAACCGTCGAAATTGTAAATAAAAACAGCGGAATATACAAAATTGCGCGCGCGCAAGCTACGGAACCACCTGCGCGCGCAGATGGCCTGTCAGTATGTTAAATAATAAGTTTGCCATTTGAACCCTAAAGCATGGTAAATTGTGCGATTTCTTAGTTTTCAAAACTCGAATTGTTTTATATTAATTTTCTTTGATGACATATCCGTTTTGTTTTATCTGTGGAGACATCGATATACAGATAGACATAGATAATAGTAGTCATATATTATAATAATGTAGTATTTAATGTCAATAATAATGTAGCCTATAAGATGGTATCATCAGTGTCTAATATACTAAGACATTTTTGGATATGTATTTATTTATAGGGTTTATTTTAGAAATACGACATGTCTTTATAGCAGTGGTTCTCAAACTTTTTAAATGACGGAACCTTTTTGGGAAGCAAAATACTTGATGGAACCCTACAATAAAACAATTGCTTTTATAAGTGTATTTTTTATTAATCAGCATAATAAAAGTACAATGTAACAGTTACTAATTATTATTTACTTCACCATTTGGCAAGGACAATAATAGAAAACATTAAAAAATCTAACTAGTGGGAGGTATGAAACTGTTTTATATTTTTCATCAATTGGTTGATATCAGGTTTGATGGAAAAAAAAATCGAATCTCATATCAGCTTCGGTGTCCAGTCTATTGCGATATTTTGTTTTCGTGGCTGCGTAGGTAGAGAATCCTGTTTCGCACAAATATGTAGTTGGGAACGGGAGAAGAATATCCAGAGTCCAGAGCCATTTGGCCAAGGATTGCATATTCATCTTAGATTCTGCACCAAAAATCATTGAGAGGCGTCGTTTTGAACAGTGACTCCATACTTGTTTCTGATGACATTTCTAAAAGAGATTCATATATCTCGTTTGACATATTTTCAGGCTTTTCCAAGTTGGGTAAAAAAGGATTATGAATCCATGAATTCACTTTAATTTTTGTATTGTGTTCTTCGGGAAAATACTTTTCAAAAGATGCGCGTATCGACCTGAGATATTGGAGCAATTCTTCAAACACATCATCTTCAAACATTTCTGAGTCGTTTTCGCTAACAAACTCACTGAGTAACGTAAAGCTTTCTATTTCTTTTTTACCAATGCAAATGATCCAAAAATCTAATTTTCTTTTAAAAGCAGTTATTTTATTATAGGCCTGAAACACTGTTTACCTTGCAACGATAAATTCATGTCGTTAAGTTTTTGAAAGATATCCGCCATAAAAGACAATCGGAACAACCAAGTTTTGTCATATAAACAGTTCTTCAAATTAAAAGAAGTATCTGCTGAAAGAAACATTTGTAACTCGGCTCTAAGTTCAAATAGCCTTGTTAAAGTTATACCCCGAGACAGCCATCGCACTTCTGTATGAAGCAGCAGTGTTTTATGTTTGCTCCCATAATCTTCACACAATAATGAGAACAATCGGGACTGTAGTGGTCGCGATTTGATAAAATTAATTATTTTTACCGCTTCATCCATAATTTTCGGCCGCAGAGACCGCGCGGCCGCGGAGCGACCAGAGATGTGTTTTGATTTTTTTTTTCTAAATTCTTGCGGAACCCCGACAGAGGTATCACGGAACCCCAGGGTTCCGCGGAACACACTTTGAGTATAGCTGCTTTATAGTATTGTATAAGTCACTTTTTAATAGGCCGTATTTACTTCAACAACAGATGTGCTGATTGTTTGAGACAAGAGATATATTTTAAAGAAAGACAACGAGAAAAACACTTTGATATAATTTATATAGTTATGTGTATAGGTATATTTTTTATGTTTAAAGTAGATTTGACAGTTTTTGGTAAATATGATCTTGCCTTAAAATTTGAAAAAAAAAAACAAACTTCACATTCAAGTGTTCCGTTTATCTCGCTGCCTGTCTGTCTTTCTGTCCATAAGACACTTGCGTCTCAATCACCGGACTGATATTGATGGAATTAAGTACAGAGAAAGATCATCAAGACTAGTACGATTTTGATAAAACCCTATAAAAACCTATTTCAAACAAAAACTTCCCTTTTTAAAATCATTGTGTAGGTATACAAACATTTTTACTTAACCGTAAAAGCAAAACTCAACCCAGACGAAGTCGCAGGCAATACCTATTTTCTCATAAAAGATGGCGTTTAAATGAGCGCTATAACCCTTGATTATTGAACGATATCGAAGGAGATCGCTTGAGGCGTATGCGCCTATAATTTTGCGAACAACCGTCTTGTCGCGTGCCTTTATTGATTTTATTATTTATCGATGATAAAGTGTTAATAGGGATGTGTGGTTTGGCTTTTATTGATTGAGATCTATGATCGATTTTTGTTTAATTATGAAAAATTAAATAGAAGAGCTCGTGGCTAAGACAAAGCCGCACGGATCGATCGATCATAAGGTTAAGCAACGCTTGGTCCGTGGATGGGTGACTATATTTTCATAACGAGTTCTTCCGTGTTTCGGAAGGCACGATAAACAGTGGATTCCCGGCTGTTATTTGAACATCTTTGGCAGTCGTTACGGTTAGTCAGAAGCTAGTAAGTCTGAAAGCAGTGTTGCTTACCAAAGGGTGCCAGGTTGCCCGAGTAACTGGGATGTGGAGGTCAGATAGGCAGTCGCTCCATGTAAAACACTGGTTCTCAGCTGCATCCGGTTAGACTGGAAGCCGACCCCAAAAATAGTTGGGAAAAGGCTAGGCAGATTGATTGATGAAAAATTATATTTTTGTAGTTTATTTTGAAGGGAAAAAAAAGCATTTTTTTAAACAACATGTTCCTCTAGAATTCGGTGGTACCTATGTGCTTATCGAACGATTCAAGAACCTCGTTTTCTGGAAGTCGGTTAAAAATAATGCTTGAAACAGGAAAAAATTGGAACAGCTCATTGCTTTAGAAGTGGTATGTAGTTATTGTGTGACTTCAAGAACCTCCTCCTTTCTTGGAAGTCGGTTAAAAATAATGTTACGTTTAAATGTGAAATTGAAGATCAGAAAATTAAAGAAATAACAGTTTTATTGAGACGATATAATCTAAACTTGAAATAAATTGATTAAAATGATTTAATATTATAGATTTTTTTATTATTATTTATTAAACGTTTATGATATAATACAATACCTATCCAATTTATTTCCATATTCCATAATTATCTACTAAATAAAAACATGATTTATTTTATACGCATAGGTTTTGTAACTTTATTTCCTACTTGCTTCTGCCAGCGACTTCGTTCGCGGATCATATCGTATGCAGCGACAACGGGTCGTCATAATCAAAGATCTTTCCCTTCACTGCTCTGCTCCTATTGATTGTAGCGTGATGAAAAGTATACTATAACCATCTCAGGAGTATGAATAATAATTGTACCAAGTTTGGTTAAAATCCGTCCAGTAGATTTTGTTTCTATAACGGTTATACAGACAGACAGACAAAAATTCTACTGATTGCATTTTTGGCATTAGTATTGATCCCTAATCACCCTGTGATAGTTATTTTGGAAATATATTTCATGTACAGAATTGACCTCTCTACAAAATTATAAGTATAGAATAGAAGAAGATTAATAAAATTTTATAAAACCATAATATATAAAATTACTAGACCGATGCTGATGTGATATGTCTGTCTGTAGGTATATTCATGGTCGTTTACTCAGAAATTGCTGAACATTTTTTATGGTGTATGTGGAGTAGGTGGTCATAGATAGGTACAGTTAATTCCTAACGATAACCTTTAAAATACGTTTTAGTTCGAACTAGATTCTGTCTGTGTGGTCCTTAATTAGATACTTAGGTATCAAACTAAACTTTTTTTTTTGTCGCGCTGTGGGAGACAGCGTGAGGGAGTGTCAGACTCATAGATATTTTAAAGAATATTTAAAAAAAAAAGAAAAGAGAAGTTATTAATATTTCTGTGGTCAGACTTTTACTGACTAAAGCCCACCGTGTTCCTTCTCGAGTCCTTTGTGTACCTGGGACAAGGTAACTCGTGCGAAGCATCCCGCAGCCCTGGGTACCAGATTAGACTTGAGTTTGGATAGGTACCAGACAATGATAGCTGATAGATACAGACACCAGCATATCAACCTACCTAAATCTGTCAAATATCTTCAATAGATTTTCAGCCTTATCACAATAATCGAAGGTTAATATTCAACTGGTACAATTTGTCAGATTTGGGTACGATGACCTGTTGGCGTCTGTACAACGATATAAATATAATGTCCAAATTATGCCTACCTTTTCAAACCTATGCAAGTTTTTTGCCGCAAAAGAAAAACTTCATAATTTCTTCTTTACAGACTTAGTTTTTCATCCCCAATAAAAAAGGGGGGTGTTAGATCTTAGGTTTTATTATTATTTTTTGTGTATAAAAAACATGTAAGTACCTATAAACTTACTGTAACAATACATTTTACTCTTCCATGAGATTATTCCTTAAATATCTTGACATAATAAATTAAAAACGAATTATGAACTAAATTACTGCAGAAAAACATAAAAATATACAAACATAGCCACATAATCATACTCGCGATTATCAGACGAACCATAATTAAAGATGCCCCGTTTACATTTTCAACGTATCGCGCCAGTATTAAAGATTTTTAAATGTCCGGTAACAAGGTTGGTTAATTTGAGGCAGATGCGCTTTGTGCTGCGTTTGAACGGGCGAGTGGTTTGTACTAGTTGGGGTTACAAGTTGTGATGGGAGAGTGAGGTCTTTATAAGAATGATTTATGCGATAGTAGCGTACATAAGTAAATTTTTATGTAGTGTTAGTTGACACTATAAACATCTATAGGCGTAAAACCTGATACACGATGTTTAGATCAACAATATTGTGCACTAATTTAAGTAAATTAATATTTTATATATACATTATTTTTACACTTTCTCATTTATTTATTCATTGCCTTATTTTATACATTTTAAAATGTTGAATTAAAAACAATGCACTATGATACTTATAAATTTTCTTTTAAGTGGCCAGTAAAAACTTCAATCACTAACCTCTAAAGTCGCCCAACCAAACGAGGCTTAGTTTTTGCTAGCGACGCGTGCGCACGTGACCGTCATGTCGATTGTCCTAATTAGATCAAAGGTGACCGACGTGGAACAGTTATGATAAGAACTTTAATTTCACACCAGTAACTGTTGTTTCGCCTTATAAGTAAATACATGGTCGATGGATGGTAATTTTCATATACTGGAATATAAATAACTAGCTTCCACTTGGTTTCATCCATGTCTTGTGGAAACATGGAATAAAATATAGTCTTTGTTATTCGGGGATAGTGCAGCTTCAGAACAGTGAAAGATTTTTAAAAAATCGGTGCAGTAGTTTGAAAAATAGTACGTTGTTGAGTAATTTGTAAGATTTTTGTATTTTAAGTTAAACAATTTTAGTAAAACCCATGCACCTAGATCCTATGTGCATAGGCAAGTTATCATGACTCAGTAACAGCCACAAAGTTCAATACATCAAAAGTTAAACAACACATAGTGCGGTAAGTCCATCATGGATAAGGTGACCATCTTTGTCATGAGAAGCACGTCCATGTTTTAGAAGACATATTTTTGTGTGTGTCGCAGTCAAAAGCCAAAAAGTTGCACTTCCAGTTTTACTAAGTCACATCGGTTGATCAAGATATTGGATTGAGGAAGTCAGATAGGCAGTCACTCCAAGTAAGACACTGGTTCTCTAGTAGACTAGAAGCCGACCCTAACATAGTTAAGCAAAGGCTAGGCAGATGATTTACACCCACATTACTAACGTTTAACCAATTAAACAAAACAATACACGTATCCTATACCGTGTCAATTATCCCATACAAATGTTCTAGTTTCTTTAACACAAATAACTTAAATATTTAACCATAGAAGGATAGCTTGATCAGAAACAGATGTATTAAATTAGCGAGCCCATAACTATCTAATTAGACGTGCGGAACCATGCGCTTATTTTCATAACGTGTTTCGCTGTTACAGAAAAAGCAGATCAATGGTGTATTAATTTTAACACTTGATACTTTTTAGGGATCCGCAACTCTACTATTTATTTATTTATTTACTATTTATTTATTTATTTGATTTAAACGGCTTTACAAACCAATTACATAAATCAGGGAACTTATTTAAGACAAACAAAGAGGTACAAATAAAAGTTTAAAAATAAAGTAAAAGTATGTAGCTAAAACAACAGTAAAAAATAATAAAATAAAATATAATAAAATATAACACAAAATAACAATTAGCCTTTGTCTTCACAAAATTTTAGGCATATGCCCATTACATTGACAAATTTATCATCAAAGACGATACTACGGAATAAGGGACCCTCAGATTTGGTCTCTATGAACAATACCTACATGATTCTTTTTGTTTTCGAGTAGTAAGATTTTAGACATTTAACATGCAAGAAGTAATGTTCTCTAAATCTGTATCTAATAGTTATCGTAAATAACACTTGTCATTATATCTCACTATCTGCTATTTAGAACTCAATTTTCCTGTTAGGAAAAACATAAGACACTCACAAACTATTACGTACCTACATTTGTAATTTGAATGTGCGAAACCCTCTTTACATGACTTCGAGACAAACTTAGTCCATAGGTAGGGGCCCTTACAATAAAGGTAAAACAAGACGCCACTACTAAGACTTCGTTGTCAGTTCTTCCGTCTATCATCAGGATGCATCTCACAAATCGTGATAACTAGACAGTCGAAATGATAGTTGATCCATTTCTGTTGCCGCTGGAGCAAAAAATACTGAAAACTATGGAGTAATTACTTTAGGGAGCTCCCATACAACAAACATGATTCTCTGCTCTTTTTTTGGATAAATGGTAGCTACGGAACCCTACATACACAAGTTCGAGACGTACTTGGCCAGTTTTTTGCACTGCATCAATTTGCGTGGCCGTCATATGGTAGTGACATTTGCAATTGTTATTATTATTTCTGAATCGATACTAATGAAGTTAACTACGTTATAGATACTGCAATTTATTGCCATTATAAGCCTTCACACTACGAGTGTGAATATGCTATATTTCTTGCTTGTATGAGATGAGAAGATGTAGAGACGCCATCACACATCCACCCACTTTTCTTCAATAGATTTTCAAGTTTATCACAATAGTGAAGGTTAATGTTATATTGGTAAAATTTTATAAATTCTGGTAGGTTGACCTGCTGTCATCTGTACACAGTAGAAAAAAAAATTGCGTGTATTTTGAAATCAATTAAAATTATAGCACAGTATTCACCAATGAATAATACCCAATTAATTATATGTTTTTATATTTTATTAATAATTTTTGATGAGGCTTTGTGCAAAGACATGCCTTTCTAGACTTTTGGGATTTCCGAATTTTTCAAGAACATCCAATGAAGTTTTTTTTATTTTAAAAAGGTAGAAGGATAACAAAGTACCAACTCAATTAGGCGCATTTAAAGAACAGATGTAACACCTACAAACAAAAAGTCTCAATACACTTTTACAATAGGTACATTAATATGTGCATTGTTCACCATTTTGCTAATCCGTTTTATAAAGAATTCTCGCCAAAGAATCCCGTTTTTACTTGTAAATCCCTGTAATCCAGCTCATATACTTCACATATTATTGTAGTACATATATGGATAAACTGTTATTTCCTATGTATTAGAAAAAGTTGTTCATCCGCGTTAGAATGGCACTCATAGCGCGCTGATCCAATAAAAATATCAGCGACTCTTTTGTGAAATATACGGGATTGAAGTTTGTGCGTTCCCGTAGGTCACCATACTTTATGTTAGGTTTTGATTATTTTATTTACATACTAGACCAGAATTTATCACTGAATCACTGAACTTAAAACCATCCTTACAAAAATGCATCGGTCTTTATTAATTTTACAGTTTTTTATGCCACAAGAAGGTATTCCCATACAATCAAAAGCTCAAAAGATTTCTCCAATGTCTGAAGCCCATTTTGTGATGACTAATGTAAGAAGGCAGAAATTATATATAAAAAATGGTGCGTATAACCCACATTAAGAAAGAACTACAGCCATAAGAAGAGCATATTCATTCGCATAGCATTCTTAAGCATAGCATTTTTCGCTGTTCTCTCTAAAATTATTTGACTGATGGGGATAGAAGTTAATGGCGGAGAATTTGAATTCACTTCATTGATTTTAATAAACTCTTAATAAAAATACTACGAATATTTACCATTGATAGATAGTAAGTTCACTACCAAAGTATAGGTAAACTTGAACGTCTTTTTCCAACGTGTCCGCTCCTTATTCCTTCCCGTATATTTCACCCGCGGCTCTATCTAAAGGAAACATCATGCAACAATGGCGGAATGGTATCAACTCTCATGGTTGTCACCTGTCGTAATTACTATAAAAACCGGCGAGTCTCACGTGCGATTATACTTGCTACGCCGCGTGAAGTTTAGACGTTTTTTGAAAATTGTGGTCTTGGTTTGGTGATGAGCGGTAGCGATTTGTTAGAGGGTCCTTATATCGCTTACAAAGTGAGATGCTTATTTGTTTTAGATTCATTTTTCTTTATAATAAAATATTATAACTCAAAATATTTCAGATTAAAATATCCTTTTCATGGTACAACACCTTCTCGACTTAAAATTTTGGTTTTCGGATAAATAAAAAACGAAGTATGATACTTAGACATGATAAGCATTTAAAACGGTAATTCATGTTATTGCAATTTTTATACACTGTTAATGTGATTTTTTTTTAACAAAAAAATATGAATGATACCTACCAGTACCAATATTTTTGAAAGTTTTTCAAACTCGATTAAAATTTTGATATCAAGAGATTTGTCAATCGCTCCCGCCTTAATTCAAGTCGTAGCCTTAAACCCACCTTCACACTGACAATAATTGTCGCACTAAATGTTACTACAGTATTAAGTGATCTTGTATTATGGCATGAAAATTGCCCGCAATGGATGACGAGCATTTGTTATAGTTTAATCAAAATACGTGACAAACTATCGGCTGTCCTGCTCATTATTGCATTGACGATGACATATGGAGTTTTTGCTATGAGCGATTATGTTTAACGGTCATTCTCCAAAACAGCGTCCTTCGCCTAATTACCGTACCCTTTTTATTTTTCCCTGATTTGACATTAAATACATTAGAATATGAAACTACCAATAATAGTTAAATGCCAAATACATTATTCGATTCGTACCTTTGATGTGTTTCATATTCTAATGTATTTAATGTCAAATCAGGGAAAAACAAAAAGGGTACGGTAATTAGGCGAAGGACGCTTTTTTGGAGAATGACCGTTAAATGCTTTGGAAATGGCATGAAAATTATTATTGTAAGTGATAGGTTGGTGGTTGTTGGGTCATTGATAGGAGGAATAAGGGATAATAGGCATGACGACTAAAAAAATCTAATTAGTCCGTCTTTTAGATTATAAAAAAATATTGCATACGTATTTTTTCGTTTTTCATCTACACAAATAATTACGAAGCTACAGATCGTTGAAATTGCGCGTGACGTCACGCCTTTGTACGATTTTTGCATAGGCGTGACGTCAGGACCCCGCACTCCTGAACTGTAACACTCATTATCTTTGTTATTTTTCATAGTATTTTAAAAACAAAAAATACGTGTCCAATGTTTTGCAATAATCTAAATTACGGACTAAGTGGATTTGCTTATTTTTTACCCTATCGTCATGCCTATTGTTATGCTTGAGAAAAGATATAAGTTTAGATATCATATTGTACCTACTCAATAAGCGCGGAAGCTTCTTACTACATTAATAGTTTGAGCTTTAGTCACTATAAAAAAGAAAATCGGAAATCTCATTCTCATTTCTGATACACACGAGTGAATTTGGAGACGCTGAAGGCACCTCTTTATTAAAACTGTACTGAAAAAAAACTAATTGTTGTCTATCAACACCACTGTAAGGCATGTAACTATTTTCACCGACTCTTCCTCAAGTTAATTCTGACGTACCTCTTAAACCATGCAAATTAATAATAGCTAATAAATCCAGCTACCATGAAACAAACCATAGCAACTCATGAACGCGAACTTTCGCACACATTTCGCCGTAAAATCGCTGCGATTTTTAAACGTTCGTCTAACGGGGCTCTAAGGCCTATTAAGTATTGATCGCTTCACGCGTAATTTTGCTCAGACATTTATTGTTGAAGACAATGGAAAGCTATCGATGTATGGTAATAAAGGCGTGAAACGGAAAAAATGGGTGGCAAGTTTAATTGAATTGTTTTATGCTGGGTTCCGTTGTAACTGTAGAAGAGATTGTTCTGCAAGCTTAGATTTATAATAGGAAAAGATGAGCTACAATTTTTAGAAATCAACGTGTTTACATTTCAGCTTTCTTCTCACAAAACATGAAAGCTCTCGGAGACATGAATGAGTTTAATTTTTATTTTAAATTGAACGGTTGCCACTAGCTCAATGTCTCCAGGTTCAAGAATGTAGCGATCTATAAGCATTACGCATATTAAGCCGACCTCAAATTAAATTGGGAACAGGGCAGAAAGCTGATGATGACAGATCCAAACAGCGAAATTCTTTGAAAGAGTCACTGCAACCCTGTAATACGATGGACTCAAGAAGCAGCATGGATAGGCTTTAGTCACCCTCCGCGGAAAGGTCATTTGAAAATTTATAATCCTGCCAAAAAATATAATAAACTAAATGTTTGTGAGCTCGTTGCCAGGAGAACTCAAGGACAAAATCACACCCTCAACATTTCAACGACCACCATCTCCGTTATGAACGAAGGCTTCCACAAAACTCCCACGGAACCCCACCCACGTTATTCTAAACGTTGTTTCAGATAGATTCTATAACGACTAATAAAGATTATTAACAGCCATTGTGGTTTGATCACACGGCAATATAAAACGCGTTTTTGTGCGTACGCGCCGGTATGTGACACGTTTTCTATGGGTTACACTTATAGAGCAATCAATTTGAGATAGTTTGCGTTTGTTCAACATCGCGATGAGGTGAGATTATTAGAAGAATGTTACTTGTTAGGTGGCGGCAGATAGAAGAGTGTGGAAGGAGAAAATATGCTGCGCCGATGCAAAATAAAATTGGGATAAGGGCAGAAGGTGATATGTTATAAACAGTTTCACAACAGGAAAATATTTGATATTGTGGATGAATAATATATGAGAAGTTTGTAGCTAAGTAACAGCTGCAAGGGTTGGTAGACCAAGAGCAACGCAGGGTGTGGTTAGTTCGTGGATAGGGTAACCATGTCTCAAGGTTCCTCTGTGCTCGAAAGGCACGTTACATTGTGCGTCCCAGCTGTCATTAATTAGTAGTCAGAAGCCAGAAACACTGATGGTCAGTCCTACCAAGAGGTATCGGGCTGCCCGTGTAAGAAGGTTGGATTGGTCAGATAAGCCGTCGCTCCCAGTGGCACACAAATCATTTACCGCCAGATAGAATGCAAGCTAATTGCATCGTTAGCAAGAGGCTAGGCAAATGGTGATCCCAACAAACAATTCTGCCCAATTTCATCCTGCACACACAAAGTTAACCATAGTGTTTAACAGTTGTATAGTAACTAAATCGTATAAATGAATTAATTTTCTGTAATTTTCACTGTATATATGGCTGGGCGTCACGGTCGCCGACGCCGTTAAGAGCGGCGTACACTGCGCTTTGATTGTAAACATTTCTGGTCTGATATTGGACGGTATTGGTTGTAATATTAGATACAGACGTAAAAAAATATAACAAAATCAACTGAGTTTGGTTGGCGATATTTACACCCAGGCCAGGGAGAGCACGTAAAGCCTGCGTCCCCGAATGCTACTCAGTGGCTGTTCTTGTTAAAATTCTACGTCAAAGGTAGTCAGGCGGATAGGAGAAAATCTGACGCCAAGGTTTATTAGGTGATAAAAATTACAGCTCACTCGATAATAAGAAGAAGACTAAGCATATTATGGGTCAAAAATCATACTAATTGTATTATGAACACGAAAGTTTGTTTTTAAAAATGTTTATTCCTCTTTCATGCAAAAACTACCAGCTGGATTTTTATATAACTTTGCATTAAAGTAAAGGAAGTTGTTCCCTCTGAAAGCGGGTGAAACCGCGGGCTTGTGTTATAACATTCATCAAGGAAAGATAGACCATCGCCCACTCAACCCTTTACACCACTTCAAAGGTTAAACTAAACTTCAATAACTTCTCCGAACAAACATAAGTAAAACATTTAACTTTCTTAGTAATTCACGCTACATACAGAGCTATGTTTTATGTTAATTACTATCCATGTACGGATATTAATGGGTTATGTGGCCACATTTGTTCAACTGACATACGGCAGACATGATGGGCAGTCTTTTGTAGGAATATTCATGAAAATGTACTGTTTATACATGTCTGTTTGTTCTTTGAATGTTAAATGTAAGAGGTATTGCGCGTCTGAATTGTAATGTTTTAAGACAACATACAGACAAAAATATACAGAATAATTGTAGTCAGGAATAGGTTAAGGTGCATTCGACCACTAGAAGCGGGAAATTCAAATATAAAATGGTTTTTTCATGTTTTACCTAAGTTAACATTCAATATGAGGCGTGATCTTATGATTGGCGGTTATAATATCCCACAAAGTAATTTCTGATGTCCTTGTTTAACTCCGAAACTTCTTACAATTTAAATGTAACTGTAAAAAACGTTTTATTGCGATATATCATAGTTTCGTCAGTTTATAGTTCATAATAAGAAGTTTCGGAGTTAAACAAGGACATCAGAAATTACTTTGTGGGATATTATAACCGCCAATCATAAGATCACGCCTCATATTGAATGTTAACTTAGGTAAAACATGAAAAAACCATTTTATATTTGAATTTCCCGCTTCTAGT
>NWSH02000605.1:1877396-1890166 GCA_002382865.2 Heliothis virescens | reverse complement strand
ACTAGAAGCGGGAAATTCAAATATAAAATGGTTTTTTCATGTTTTACCTAAGTTAACATTCAATATGAGGCGTGATCTTATGATTGGCGGTTATAATATCCCACAAAGTAATTTCTGATGTCCTTGTTTAACTCCGAAACTTCTTACAATTTAAATGTAACTGTAAAAAACGTTTTATTGCGATATATCATAGTTTCGTCAGTTTATAGTTCATAATAAGAAGTTTCGGAGTTAAACAAGGACATCAGAAATTACTTTGTGGGATATTATAACCGCCAATCATAAGATCACGCCTCATATTGAATGTTAACTTAGGTAAAACATGAAAAAACCATTTTATATTTGAATTTCCCGCTTCTAGTGGTCGAATGCACCTTAAACGTTGATATAACTATTTTGTTTTGAGGCGGAAAAATCATCAGATGATCCCTTCCACTGTGAGTGCAGCGTGAGGGAGTGTCGTCAGACTCTTACTGACTCAAACCCACCATGTTTTGTTTGAGGCCTTTGTGTATCTGGCCTGCGGTAAATTGCGCGAGCAATCTCGCAGTTTGGGTAACCGTGGATACATCCAACGATTTAATTAAATATTTTACTGTTGCAAAAATTTTACTTAACAATTTGGTTTTTTTTTTCTTGTAGGTATAGATGTTTTGTTTTATGAAAGCCGGTGATCCATGTGTGTGTAAATTTACATCCACCACATTGTGTTAATATGACTTGGAGACTTGGCCACTATTAGATTATCCTGAGCCTATATGCCTACAAAAACAGTGTACTTCTGCGCACACAAGTATGATTTTTGTGACAGACAACATCTACCTATACCCAAAGACACTAATGACATCTAAACTAATTATAACTTGCCTGTCAACATTAACTTTAAGTAATTATGCATAGCCTAACAAAAAAATATTTCATTATAGAAAATTTTTATTTAAAACACATTATGTAAAAATTCAACCATAATTTTCCTAGACGCGGTTTTTCCGGTTATTTAACGAAAAAAACTGCAATATACTTTGAATGTAATTTATTATTCTAAGTGCAATATTAGAATGTAATAAGAACCGTACTTTTTACAGTACTATATATGACATTGACTGATTATTTCATAGTTTTCTACTAACAGAAAAAAATATGCTTTGAAACAAACACCGGAGACTTTTTATTAACGCTGCATCTTATAATGTATCGTCATTATTGCAATCTAATGTTATTTTATCAATTTCTTTCTTGTACTTTCTAGCTTCCAGCCAATGAAAGAAAACAATCTAATTTATACTTTAAAGTATGCACAGTAAAGTCTATAATGCAATATCAGATACGCCTAAGTAAAAAATTCAACACAATACCTAGTGTTACTCACATTAATCATTCGAAACCAAATTGTTTTAGATCAAACTCACACCGCTTTTCCATTTTCAATCTTATTTTCATGAGTCTAAACTTCAAATTCCATTGTAGTACCTAAACAACTTAAGGCGAAGCTCTTTTAAGAGCAAAAGATTGACATTTAAATACTTAAGTGGAAGTGAAAGGCTGAGAAAATGATATTTTTGATTAAAATTGGAAAATAATTGCGTCTCCCACGTAGATAGAAGGTTCACGTAATGGTTATAGTTTTTTTGAGTCGTTTAGTCGACTCCCGGGCTACTAAACTGGTTATTTCCGGTTATTTTGGGTGTTTTTGGCAGTTTTCTTGGGAAGCTGGCTATCGGTGATGGAATCTCTGATGTGGTTTAACAGTTTAGGAGATAACACTGAGCTTGTTATTAGTTTGTCTGATTTTCTTTTGTTTAAAGGTTGCATTGAATGCTTTGGTAGCACTTAACATCTTGTCTGTTTTTGGTAAGATAATTTTAAAATAAGAAACCTGAATGCTACACGATTGAACTAGTTTCCACCCTCGGTTTCACCTGTCTTCTTAGGCCAAGAACTATCTACATGCTATTCGCATATAATATAAGCTTTATCACTGCCTAGTTCTATCAAAATTCATTTGGTAATTTTTGCGTATAATACTAACAAATGCAATCAGATTTTCGTTCATAACATATTTTGTGTGTAATATAAAAGTTAAAGAAATTCCTAATGTACCCGATATGGGAACCAAACCAGGTACAACAGCATCATTTAGGTACTACTAACACCTACTAAGCTGCATTAAAACCACGTCTTCAGCACACTGCTTGCCAAATAAACCGACCCAGCGCGTGCAAGCAAGCGTCACTACTAGGAATTCTGACCATTCCGAACACCTAATGGAGTGTGAAGATATAGATAGAATACTGTTGCAAGGCGCTACTTTTATTTGCAAGCAAGTTACTTGCGGTAAACTGTAGATTATATTGTTTACTGGAAGCTGGCGGTTTTCTGTATGCGCCGGCGCTTATAATTATGCTTTTTTTAGATTTTACAGGGATTCTGCAAGCTGGGTCTGAATATGACTAAGCAAAATTATTGTGTAATTTCTATTGTAATTATTGCAAAGAGATTGCATACCTGCTTATTCACTCAGGTCTAATCGAAAAAGGCGACATAATAAACTGAATCAATTTGTGTGTTTGGCAAATATTTTTTCTTCAGTGAAGGCAGACTTTATGAGTACTCCTCATCTCGCATGGATTTCATCCACATTACCAAACGTGGTGATCATGCCTTTTCTGGAAAGATGAGCGTTAAACCTAGTCATGAAATCATAGGGTTTCTTTTCAGAATTAGTTGGCGGTGTGTGATAATAATGTAAACTGCAAAAGACTTACGCAAAAAATATCAGCTGTGTTTTTTTCAATATCACTTCTATTATTGGCGGACTTTGATAAAGACTTCATTTTCAATCAGCAATAAAAAGCAAAATAAATATGCCTGAATAAACTTAAATAATCTTATACAGCCAGTAATAAGACACCAAACCCTATAAGTTCTTATAAAATTACTTACTATTCAACAGCCCTGCATCAGTCAATTCTTTACCTCTTTAATCACCCACACTCATTTTTTCATCACCATCTAATGAAATTACTTCATCAAGTCAACGTTTTCCTTCAAACCGTTCTATTTTACCTTCCACCCATACTATATCTGCCCATATCAATTAGCTTTTATCCCTTAACAAGACATAATTACTACAATGTATAACAGTAGTATAAAAATAGCTGCTATCCACCATTTTTCTTGGTCTCCCATTCTTTGATGGACGTTCGTAGGAAGGGGTCTATGTAAAGTGGTCTATAACGCTATGAAATTTAATGAGGCCTGACCATCGCACGGTACAGGTACGCAAAAAGCAAGTAATTTCAATAGATTGAGGTATTATTGTTTATAATCAATATTAGTTGCCTACATTATTACCTATATTAGCAACGTTTCTGTGAAATAAAAATGAATGTGTTACGTGCAAAATTGCATTATAACTTAAGTCTCTATTAATATCTATGGCTTTGGTAGTATTTAAACTGGTATGAATAATCATGAAAAATAATTTATTAATTGAAAACATAGCCTTTGATGGGTAGTTCATTAAAAGTTTAGCAGATTTTACTCATCTATTGGGCCTGTCTTAGACAGTAAAATCTCTTTGGTATTCATTTCTTTAGCTAGTGTAGTAACGAGATTTCCGTCCATAGATCCTTAGGCCATAGGCAGTGCATCTGTGTTTGAATATGGTACAAATCATCCTTTGACTACTATTCAAGTCTATCACTCTTGGAGAAATCATCACCAGATCTTACAAAATAAATCGAAACCAATACACTCGTATATTTTATTTACTAGCTTCCACCAGCGGTTTCACCCGCTTTTCCGTGAGAACTGCTGCGCGTACCCAGATAAAAAGTACTCCACAGCTTTCCTCGATAAATGGGCTATCTAACACTGAGAGAATTTTTCAAATCGGAAAAGTAGTTCCTGAAATTAGCGCGTTCAAATAAACAAACTCTTCAGCTTTATATTATTAGTATAGATTATTCTTTTCCCCTTAAAGTGTAGATAGAGGACCTCAGTATCCAGAATCTGTTCAACAAACTACATGCTGTTAGATTTTGAACAAATTCCCATAACGATACTAAAAATAAAGTACAAGAATTCTCTTGAAAATGGTTTTTGAAGCACCGATCCGTGAAACAACCGCACTCAGCTCTTAACTTGTTATTAAACCAAGTTCACGATAACCACTAGCGTAGACTAACTAAATGATATTTTAATTTTCCAAGTACATACTTAAACTTCAAAGTTAACTGGTAGAAATTAGTCGAATGTCTTCAACAAGGTTGTATTTAACATTTAAAAACTGGAACGTAACATCTGCCCGTAATCGGTCGGATTAAAAATTATTTTTTTAAATATGAAACTGTGTGTGGTCTAATAATAATTACTGGGTGTAATTAAATGAGAATTACGCAGATATGCGTAAATTGTAAAGGTTTTTTTGTATGGTATAAATGACTTGAATTTATGGTATGTTTGAGATTATTGTCAGCTGCTTCGAAGGAATCAAAGTCTTTGGATTGTTGTGTATTTTTGCACTTTTGTTTATATTATGATAGCAGATGTTTTTTTGTTTACTTGTTAAGCCTATGTTTTGTATAGAATTTGTGCCGTTTTTTTTTGTCTGATAGTGTTTAAAAGGGTTTTAGATTTCTGCATAAAAATAACATAGGTAAATGTAAAATTGCACCTCCATTAACTAGTCATATTTTCAATATTTTTTACGCGTGTTTATAGTTTTTTTTTTTATTACAATCCAATTACATAATCCATAACATGAGTATATAAATAAAATAACTTTAAACCCTTTCACTTGTCATCATAATATTATGATCATTTCGTTTTTAAATTACCAATACTAGTCTGCAACATCTCAAGTAAGGCATTACTCAAATCTGTTCTGCAGTTTGCATCAACAACTTTAAATCTAAAATTACTATAAGTTTTGTACAAACTATAAATACCTACATTATATACATAAAAAAACCATAGACTATATAGTACAAACGTAAGTTTTTTTCATAATTGAGCCTTATTATGGCGCATCAAACAAATGCTTTGGAATTTGTTCCACGAAAACTGTGGTACGGTTAGCAACAAAATTACTAGTATAATTACGACAATTATTAATAATTATTAACTGAAATAGCATTATTATTTTTCGGACAGGATAATTTAAACGTCTATTATGTTATTTTGGTGTTTGGCATTGGGTATTAATGTAATCAGGTATAGAGATTATAGATAAGTAGTGTTGCAGTGGAAAATGTTATTGCGTAAGCACGCATTGTTTTTTGAGCACATAAGTACTATTTATAGATTCATGTTACTATAAATATTCTACGACTGATTCTTAAAGCTTATGCTTGCCAGAATTTGGTACTGAAGATAAAGTAGCCATTCAACCGATTTTATTTACTTAGAAATCGTGAAATGCAGATAATAATTATATTTTTTTCCATCGCGGACTTCACATTTAGTATAATTATTTAGTTTTACCAAATGATTTCTGACTTCTTTTTGTTGAGACGATCATATCAAGTCATACCTAATTCATTTTTACTACTCTACGAAAAACTCAAACCGACCAAAAATCTAGACCACTTTTTTTGCTGACCATACCTCCATATTAAGTCCACTACACCCGCACCGCGGGGCAACGTTTAAATGACTTATCATTATGTAATTACTATCATTGTCCACTCACACTAACACAAAAAAACACTCATCCACACACAGAACTCACACATCGACACACATTTGTAACACCCACACATGCAAATGAGCGCGTAAATTCGTTCACACATATGTGATTCGACATTTACAGAAAGATATAAGCGATTTATTTAAATGTGTTAGTGTGTATGTGTGTGTGTGCATTTCGGCAGTTGTGAAGGGGTTGTTTTTTTTCTTTGTTTTAATGTGTAAGTGGAAAATTGGTGCATAACTATTCCAGGATAATGGATATTGTATGAAAAGAGGGGTAACTTAGTGGACATATTTTATTGAAATCCGACTCGTACCTTAGCTTTGTCTTCAATGAAATCTTTAATTTGAAGCTAACTGTATTAGTTACGTACAAAGTATTTCTTGGAACAAATACGAAATAAATCAGACCATGGACTATTAAGTAAAATCGGATTTCATTGTTAGAGTCTCTATAAAACCTTCCATTTTCAAAACTACCTTGAATCCCAATCCCTCCATCATCATCATCATCATTTCAGCCATAGGACGTCCACTGCTGAACATAGGCCTCCATTGACTTCCAAAAAGACCGGCTAACAATCCCTTAAACCTTGTCATATATCTAACGTCAATTTTCAAGTCTCATTTACCAAAAACATCAACCGAATAATTGTAAACTAAGCCGTACCCCAAAAGGCCCATTTCTGTCAAGATAAACGCCAAACAACATAATTCAACTGGTCCTTAGAAATCTTAAACTTTTCAACAATTCACGACTAACGCCCAACCGTAAGACTGATTTCTATAATCAATCTATCCGCAGTTTGGCGATTATACTCTACACTTAATAGACACGGTAAAAATTCATTCGTTTTAAACACTGAAGTCCTGAAGGAGGTGAAAATTCTCATCAAACTGAACAACTTTTCCTAGGGAACATAGGCCGAAATATGAAAAAAAATCGACCTTCATACAAAATTGACGATAAGCCGATTGATTTACTATGGGAGCTCCAATTTTTTTTTCATATTTAGATCTATTTTGCTTGGGAAAAGTTGTTCAGTTTGATGAGCACTGTCACCTCCTCCAGGGTTTAAAACAAATGAAATTTTAGCGTGTATAAAGAAGAAAGATTTGTTTGTTTGTAACGAAACGATGTACTGAAACAATTCGAATAATTCTTTCACTATTGAGATGCTACACTAGGCTATATTTTATCCGGGTACGGGCAGTATTTCCCACGGGATGCGAGTGAAACCGCGGGAAAACGGCTAGTTATTTATATGAAGCTAGTGTAAAAATTCAATCTCTAATCGTAAACCAACGGATAGGTTATTGAAATCCAGCGTGAGTCATGAATCTAGTTTATTATCTAGGTTTTACGAATTCAGTCTAGATATTATCGAATCAATAGACATGTCTTACAGCTGTGGTGCTAACTGACCAAAATGCGGTTAAAGTTACCTGTTACTTAGTGAGTTAGGGTAACGATTTAATTTAATGTTCTGTGACGGTTATTGGTTTAGTTAACCTAATGGAATTTAAGGCATATTTGTATAAAGTTTAGAAACGATATATACTTTTCTGAAAATATAGTGTGAGATGACTGAAAATGGACTTGTTATAGAAAAAGTGAAGAAAGGAATAAAAATAAGTTTTAAATTATTTGCCTAGCTGTTGCTGGTAGTTTCTCCGAAGTCGCGGGAGAACATGCGGTTCTCCAACAAAGTAGTCTATAGCTTTTTTAGGCTCTAAACCATATCTGTACCAAATTTTATTAAAATCGGTTCTGTCGGTCAAGCGCGACAAACAAAATTCCTTTCACATTTATAATAATTTATTTAATAAAATTATTACTGATGGATTGTAAGGCGCTGGGTTTTAGTAAGTTTATTATAATTTTCATACAGTATAAAGTCAAAGGTAAAACAAAACTGACAGAAACACTAGAATTTAAAGAAACATTGAATGGTCCGAAAAGGTTTGATTGTGAGTAGTTCGCAACAACAATACCTACATTTTCATTCAATCTTAACACTTTTTTCTTCAAATATCCATCAATATATATTTAGGACCAAGGGTTCAAAGGACCATAGTGATCCCTCCTAGACATATAAAATCATTTCGCTTTAGTATCATAAATTTCAGCTACATCATATCTTTAACAATATAATTGACGGTTCCCCAATCAAATCTACTAATCAAGATTACTGACATTACCCAGTAGTCAACAATAGCAATAAATAAAAATATGCAGAAGTATAACTTCAAGACAAATAACGTCATCAGCCTTTTAGCGTCCCAGGATATAGACCTCTATTCATACAGAGAAGGAATGAGCGTTGAACACACTAGCTTAGTGCGGTTCAGCCATTTCAGACTTTTTAACTTCAGATTTCGTCGTTGTCACAGGCTAAAATATCTGCTGCTGGACAATGGCCTCTCCAAACGTGAGAGACTTGTCTTTACTCAGTCTGCTGGGCATACGAGTTTGTGAGCGCAGTTTGAGATATTTTTGGCTTCGGAGATGCTGCTGCCTATCTCCAAGCAAGGCATTTAATATTCCACATGGTGCTCTGTGGTAGATATGTCGCAGTCGAAATGCATAATCCGCCGTATTACATTACCGCTAGCCGTTATCAAAAGCAGGGCCGTTATGTATTACGGCGGATTAACGATAAGCTGGATTGTCATTGCGATACGTTCTACACTTTGGCGGCTCACGTTCAGCCGCATTGCACATTGTAGGGTGACCATGTGATAACAAAAAACTGTTCAATTGCACATGAAATTTATCCTTGAAGTCACTATTTACAGTCACATTTGTCACGTTTTTCTCGTCAAAACCATTATTAACTTCACATTTTATTATCAAACTTTCTGTATTCGACGCCATTGTTGTTGTTGTTGTGACAGGCAGCGCCGCGCGTGCTAAAAATGGGAACTAAAAACTGTTAAAGAGGCGGTTAACGAACCACTCTTTGATATTACAGCTAGCGGCATTAAAGAACGTATAGCGCCGAACACATTCCAGCGGAATTTCATTCAGCCTTATTCAATCCGACTAATCGTTAATCCGCCGTAATACATAACAGCCCTGCTTTTGATAACGGCTGGCTGTAATGTAATACAGCGGATTATACAATGGGACTGCGACAGATATACCTGTCGTCAGAGCTACGTCGCGACCCCTGCTAAAACCGACGCGTCGGTTTTAGCAGGGTGCACCACGGGCAGGTGACATTGGCAATCGGGGTGGGATGATGTTGGTTTATCCCCTTACACCCTTTGAGTTTCGTCTTATTAATAAATGTATGACATTTTTAAAAACTTATTTAGCATTTACCCCAGTAGTAAAAAAAAATATTCTGAAACGTTGCTCTTCTGCATTGTTCTGTATAATGACATCTTTGAGTCAAGCATTGAACTGCTTCCCAGAAAACGAATAAAGTTTAATCAAACTCATTATAACTGCTTTGTGACAGTCGGTATAATTACTAGTAGTGGAGGTCGTTGACTGTTCTTTGTAAAGATATTTTTTTTAATTTGTTGGGGCTGCTATATTTGGTATATTAAGGGTAGTGAGATGCCAGAGAGTCTGACGACTAGTCATACCAAAAAGTTGCCCGGGTAACGTGGTTACATGAACCATATAGTCGATTTGTCCGATTAGTTTCAAAACTTTAGCTTATATAGTCAAAATAAATGTAGACTACTTTTTTAACCGGGTGCAGGAAGTGGGTAAAGCCACTAGCAGAAGTTAGTAGTTCAATAAAAACATCTGGTCTGAACTTACCTTAGCAAAAGCAGCCACTATTTTTATATTCCTAACGTAAATTAACGAGTACCAGTTTAAAGAGCTCTAAATAACTTAAAGTGCGAAATCAATAAAACTTTAAGCGGCTTCTAAATGACATTTAAAATGCCGAGTAAATGCCATTTTATATAAGGTCTAACTCATTACAGCTTTTGCAGCAGTCGGCTAATTTAATTGGATAAGTATTGTACTGTGTTATCTCTGGACGGTCTCTTATCTTTGGGTTTTAGAATAAGGAGTTCGTTAGAGAGGCTTTGAGAAAAAAATGCTAGTAGCTTTTGTATGAACCTTTCGAAATTTCATGTTGTATATTAGATATGCACAAGTATAACTTTATTTTTCAAATTTTAAACCTTGATCTAATTTTTTTTTTTATTGTTTGTCCATATTTTATAACAGATGCTAGCCATTGTATTTTTTACAAGCGATGAATGTTCGTCATAACTATGTCCTTATCGTAAAATAACTGATTAGGAACACAAAATGTAACCAGTCAACAAACTATTACTTACATCAAAACCACATACTCACCACAATACCAACAAAAACGTAATACCTATATAAATGCTACTTTTTGAGCAGCCAGCTCCACTGCATCTCTATTTCACCAATCGTCAACCACCGTCCACCAGTTTGACGTACGATGAAGGAATTTATCGATAAAGTATCAGCTCTACGTGCTTCGCTGTTCGGTCTGTTTGTCCGGCCACGAGGGCTCTCGTTAAAATGGCTTTTAAATGAGCAGTAGTTTTTTTAGTTTCTGCTGTATTGGTGTGGATTTTAGAATTATAAAGCAATAGGTTAGAATTTCAAAGAGATTTGGAATGAAGTGTTTTTTGATTGGATAGTGATGTGATTTTAATTGTATTATGCTTATGTTTAAGAATAATTTCTTCGTTTTCTGAACACAAAGAAGTCTCTTTCATGAACTCTTTCTGTATTAAAAAATATCATAGAACTTTAGTAAGTTTAATTTGAATGTTTTATCTATGGATATTATTTTATGTCGCTGTGAAAAGTATTCAACGTCAATCAATAGATAGAACCATGTTACACTGTAAGTAAAATGATATAAAAACAAAAGAACAACCTTAAGTGTTTCATTGAAAGAGTAGTAGTTGAGAGATGGTTCTATGGAATCCTTACTGATATACCACGTTTAGCATAATCGGGTAAAAATACAAAGGTACAGACAACAGCAGGTCAACGTATACGAATCTGTCAAATTTTACCAATCAAAAATTAACCTACCGCCATTGTGATAAGGTTGAAAATCTATTGCAGAAATTTGACAGATTGTGGTAACTTGATGTGCTGTCGTTACAAGGATGGTTTTTGACTAAACTTACTTTTTCAATACTAAACAAGAAAATCCATCTTAATACGATTGTCTTAAAATCCTATCCATATTTCAAGAAATGGTGAATTTCTTACATTATGCCCTCCTTTATTACGTTCATATCGCACCATATTCCCAGAAGCACCAGTTCATTGACCCCATAACCTACACCTACCCCCGCCAATGGCGTCCACACAACTCTTTAAGTAAATCACGTCATTTCGTCTAGTTAAATGCACTAATACGATTTGACGTACAGATGTTTGCTGATTAATGGCATGGAAAACTCTTTGGTTTTGAAACTTTATACTTTACACCTCTATAGTGTTTTTGCTATAGAAAAATACACCTTAAAATCTAGATGCTAGAGTTCAATTTCAATTGGCACAGTTCGAGGATTTTTTTTATATGAATTTCGACTTTAATGCTGTAGTGATAAGGATGAATTTGGTTTGGAGTAAAGGGTTATTCAAGAAGTGTAAATAAGCTACTGTTTTAGTGTCGGTTTACTTGTACGTTGAGTTTCGATGTCCAAAATTCGATTCTTGGTCAATTAAACATGTTATCATATTCGGCAGACATGGTTATATCAGTTTTTGGGAATCGGCTTAAGGTGTGTTTCACATTTTTTTTTCTGTGAATTTTCTTTGAAATATTCTTTTCTTTGTGATGAAATGCTTAAATGCACCAATCTAATTATTTTTAGGTAATCATAGTTTCCAAGTTAAACTTAACAGAAACACAACTTGTCTTCGGGTAAAATAACACCTTTTCCACTTCATAATAATGAGGTTCTAATTCTGCTCATCCTATAAGGACAAAACAGCAAAATAATACTCCGCAATATTGAATACAATCCCCCACTGCGCAGGCGCATACCAGCGAAGTAATTGAGACATATATCAACGCAGTATGTTTAGCCAGACAACGCCGCGAGGCGAAACAGTACAAGTCCAATACTCTTATTAATTTAAATATTTTTCTCTCGATAAATTAATGGGAATATCATAAATATTGATAATTAATTGACGCTTCTGGCTGTTTGTGTTTGTCTAGTAATAAAATTATCGCTTTTTGATAGTTTTTTTGGTACCTTTTTAGCGCCGGGCCTTAATAGGTTATAAATTGTGAATATGCTTTGAGGCTGTGTCTGGAATGATTACCTATCTTCTGTAAGAAAAATAAACACATACTTAGAATTTATAGCTAAAAGGTAATAGTTGATTTGTTTTATAGGTAAGAGGTGAAGGTGACCTGAAAATTATTCAGTTTTAGTACTTACGTAAAATAGGCTATTATATTAGTATTTTTAATAAAATAATAATTAATATTTTCTAAGCAATAATTTATTACTAAAAGTAGGAGTTGGGAGACATACCATATTTTTTTTTATTATAATCTTAACGCAATTTAAAAAACATAGAGTTCGTTAATCTCATAAATAACAATCAACCTTAAATTTTTAAATATAAATAAAACAAAAAAAAGGTTGTATAAACTCAATTTTACAAAATATTATTTTTGACTTATACCACTTTCTCAGAAGTGTTAACAATAAACATGTCATCGTTATAAGAGAAATTAAACTTTTGAACAAAGAAAAACACATAAAATAAATAATAACAGTTGTGATATTGCATTATTTGTGATATTTCTGTGGCTTTAATAAATTGTGAAGTTAGTCTGTTTCAATTATCACTTTATTATAACACTTCATTTTGCTTTAGCAGTAGGTAATTATAAGACAATTAACTGGAATAATCCACATTAGGTAAATTAATCTTGAATCTTTCATTTTTTACTGTCTGTCTTGGTTTTTACAACAATGTTCATCAAAAACAATTGAAAACTAATCAAAATAATAACTTCATCAAATGATAAAAAAACCGGCCAAGTGCGAGTCGGACTCGCACACGAAGGGTTCCGTTCCAATATCTA
>NWSH02000605.1:1861590-1877296 GCA_002382865.2 Heliothis virescens | reverse complement strand
GAATAACACTTGATAATGTGTAATCCCGAAATTGTTTTCATAGCAACGCGTCAGATTTTTTTTTCTTTTTAATTTGCCTTATTTATATTGTGAATTAGCTTTTAGGACATTTTATTATTATTATTATTTTTTTTTTAATTAATTCAATTCAATTTAGTTAACAATTTTTTTTTCAATATTATTTAATTCGATTATATCTACTGCTTAATTTAATTTGTTTCTACTTATATTTAAATTTTGTTCTTATCTTACTGTAAATGGGGCATGTGGTGCTAACCTATAAGAAATTGTAATACTTACTATACTTTGCTGTAAATTTATTTTTTAACATGTACTAGTATATACAATTGTTGGTTGGCCAGAAATAATAAATAAATAAATAAATAAATAAACAATTTCTTTGGCACGTAAAAAGCTTTGGAATTAAAAAGAAAGTTGTTTTTTTCATGATTTAGTGTGATGCCGGTGTCAAGATTCTGTTGTTTTTTGTAAAGTATACACTGTCTGTCTGGTTGCTGAATGCATCTAAATCCTAAAGAATGTATCAAGATTTTTAAATTTATTTTGATTTTGTTTGAGCACGAGCCACATATGCTGCACATATGCAGCAACCAAGCCTTGAACACATCAAACCAAGTCATAAATTAAAGCATCAAATGCCTGCAAACTGAAAATCTCTGCAGAAAATAGCTATAATATCTAATTTCGAGCAATACTCCAACTTCTGACTCAGATAAACGCAGCGTCAAATTAATATCAAACTCAACCCTTTCCCTGCAGCCCTTGTACACAAAAACAATAAAATTCAATTAAATACATACAACAATTAAAATAAATAAATCACACATATATAAGGAACTAATCCGGAGCGTTCACCTTAATTCAATCAGCGACGTATACTAATCGAATAAGCCGTCTCAACTAGCGAGGGAAAGGGTTAGGGCTAACGCACAGTAAGCGGATAAAACGCTGACTCATGGTGACGAATGAATTGTATGATAATAAACTTTTTTTATAATTTTATTTGGTTGAGTTTAGGGGAGAATTGACAGCGTAAGTGGTATTTTATGTTTTTTTTGGTTCGTGATACTTGTTTTGACATTTTGTTTCGGTATTTACTGCATTTCATTGTATGACAGTTCTTTGAATGTTTGTGACAAGCCTTGATTTTTTAAAGTGGATAAAGTACAACTGATATTTTTATTTTTACCAGAATTGCTATATTTTTCTTTTAGAAGCAAATTCAGAATTTAGAAAAAAAGCAGTAGTATTTTAAAACTACTATATTTTCGTTTTACATTCCCTACTTGTTTCTCTCAATCATTCAATCTCAAATAATGTTTGTTTACAAAACCACAGCACAAATTAAAAATAAAACCTATCACACTGCACAGTTTTTCTACCCAGTGTAAGCTACACCTAAAGCACCACAAAATGCATCGCCGACGCGCCGCCGGCAAATCCAATAGGTTTTCATTTAATAAAACCCTTTTATTGGCTTACCTCAGATTTAGCGGCTTTATAGCTCGCTGGCTTAGCATTATGTGGACTACAGGGCTTATTTGTATGGTACTTTATAGCCACATTGATATTGAAAGGGTTAAATTAATATAAATTAATTTTTGGTATCGGAGGAGACCAATAGATATGGCAATCGGTCACTTTCTGCACGTTACGCGACATTTTTCAACGTTTATTTGAAGAAAAAATGGTTTTATAGTTCGTTTTTGTATTTTTTCTTACTTCAGTTCACGCTACACGTCTCTTTTGTGACGTCACGCGAGTAAAAGGATGTAGATTATGATAATCTATAAAGATATGCATTAAAAATCGAGTTTCTCTAATACCTACGAAGCTCAGACAGTTATTTATAACATAATGTAATGTGTCCCTATTGGAAAACCTGTAAAAGTTGTATCAGCCATCTTTAAGCTGCAGTAATCATACCTACGAGTTTCCTATCTATATTTATACATATATTTGGTACTTAACTATCAATCTACAAGTAACATTGGCTCTTATCCCAAAATATTAACGACTATTTTACCATACACTCATTTTTACATACCCTTCCATATGTCCACGATTTGCTGATCTTCAATTGCGAACAGGGCGTGGTTGTCACGTCATAGGTCAACAGTACTAGAAAACATGAATAAAACACGGGGAAAGGTGTAAAATGTAACGCCTTTAACAAATAATTGTGTGTTCAAATAGGATTAGTGAGAAAATCGTGTTAGAGACCACACCTCCGCTCGCGCAGGGTTAAATCAGATGACACCGTTGCTATGGTAACGGAACGCCCCGAAACTACGATTCTGCGCGGTTGGTGGTATTTTTTCTCAAATAATTTTGCAGAGAAAAGCATCAAAAATATTAAATCAATATTACTTAAGTTAAATTAAATTACTGTAACAAGCTATACTTACTCGTATCTTACGATTGAAAAATCTAAAAAATCTTAGAATCGTTACAGAAAATCGCCTGATTCTGCGCTCTGAAAATTTTCTTTCACCGGGGTGTAATCGATCCGGGCAAAGCCATTATAGTGACCGCATTTCCCGATTGCAGTGGCAGGGTTGGTTGTACATATATTCTGTGTCGGTATGCGTATTGTTAAAGTAACACTGGAAAAAATTACGTTAAGTCAGATAATTTTAGATGATGCCACGTTTAATACATACTCGTATTAAAATTATTGGTCCACAAAACTATAGTTTCTTTCTGTGATTTTTGCATTTTTCCTTTTCAGATCGACCTCTTATTATCAGGTCGATGTACCTACTGTCCGGTGGAGTTGCAACTAAAGTCTGTTTTTGTAACTTCATCTTTGAGTTCTTTCTATTTATCTAATAAGTCAAGAAATACATACGCTTCTTTAATTTACTACATTGTACTATACCCTATAATTGCTCCACTAATTATAAAAAAGTCAGCTACTTGCATACGTTCAACTCAATCAAGCGATATATACATGTAATAGACTAGCTATTCCCCGCGATTTCACCTGCATCCCGGGGTAACTAATTCCCGTAACTGGATAGAATACAGCCTACGTTAATCGAGAATAGCCTAGCTTCCCACCAGTGAAGGAATTTTTCAAATCGATCCAGTAATTTTGGAGCCTTTAGTGTACAAACAAACAAACAAGAAAATAATAGCTTACTATAATATTAGTATAGATATACATAATTATTATTTCAGTATCGATGCAATCGAAAAAGCGCAGCATTTTATTATGATTTAGAGCGAAATGTGCACTCGAGCAAAATTTATTCTTAGAATGCCAACAATTTTATTGTTAGGGACCGTTCAGTATGTTCGGAGAATCGCTGCGATTTGTCAAGGTTAATTAACAGAAATAACGTAATTATTTCGATAGAAATTATCATCAATTTAATAATTAACCGATTGGAACAAAAAATATAGGGGTAGGTAGTTGCTAATGTCTTGGAGACGACGGAGATACCTTTTATCCGAGAGTGGGACTTACCTATTCCGAGTCCCAAGACGCGTACAAAGTCGAGGGTAAAAATTAGTCCTATAATAATGTTACTCACATTATCGTTACCACAGAATTGAAGAATCAAATTTTCGTAGTACAACAGAAATGGGGTCATCATAAATTCATCGTGCAGAGTGTCATCTTGCAGAAATTGGATACAGGCAGTAAAATATGGTAAAATGATGGCTTACCTATTGCCAACAGCCACATTTTCAAAATAAATTAATTTGCAAATATACTTACGTCTCCAAAATCAGCCATTTCTGCTCTTCTCAATTTTGTCTATTTTTTTCCTCTTCAGTCTTCGTTCATATATTTAAACAGTAGTGCTGCAGCAGAATTGACACCCCTTCACTTTCATGGTACGCCTTGTCTAACCTTAAGGTCATTTCTCTAAATGTAAGGTTCCAAGTCATTGTGATATTGCATCGTATACCTACTCATGTACCTTCATCATCGTCTTTTATACAGGTCAAAACATAACAAACTGCACAAATTACACCATCAAACAACACCTTCCATTCGCTCCCACTAACCTCACACCCATTTAAAGGTTTAATTTTAAAATCCAATTTTACCGCGGGCGTGTAGTGTACAATCTCTTCAATTCATCTACATATCAAGTTGCTCTGTTTGACTACTGTTTTGCCCCGACTCGGCTCGAGCCGGTCTGGTCCGAGTTTTTTTTTCTTGTATGGCAAATCGAGCGTTACGGTATGTCGTTGTTTTGCGGCAGCCATGTTGATTTTTACTTTTGTTTTTAGTATTTCGTCTTCGCGCGAAATTGTGGACTAATTAAGCTATGCGAGGATTTTTAAATGTTAGTTTTGTTTTGATGTTTTTCGAGTCTCTTTGTCGTAGTAGTTTTATTTGATTTTTTAATGTGTCTCTTAATTTCGCCCACATACAGCAGCAAAGTTATTTCGAAAACAAATATGTTGAAATTAAGAGCTCTTATTCTCAAATGGAACAGATTAATATCTGTCAGTCTGTAATATTTTTTGTCGCTATTACTGACACCAATTCAAAGGAATCCTTATTTTTTTGCGCTTTGTTCAGGCACGTACAATATACTATAATATATCTTCAAGAAAAGATAGGACTACTGAATACAGGGGGATTTTCTTACACTTCAAATGTCTAAAATCATCTGATATTCTATATATAATTAAAATAACACTACCTGATAAGCTAAACCACTCAATAATACAATTAAACAACTTAAAGAGTACATTAAAACAGTCTATTACATATATTCATTAAACCATTAACATTATGCAAACGGCCTTATACCTCTTTCTTTAACTTAGTAACACAACACAAATGTATATCTAAAGATAAATAGAACATCACTAAAGTATACGAAAGATAAGCGGTACATCACTAAAGTGTATGAAAAGATAAGGGGACAATGCCTAAAATATATCTAAAGATAGGGTAGTTACAGTGTTGTCAAATGTATTTTTTAAATGTTCGATGTAAAACATAGGTATAATAGACACCTATGGTACTTGAACAAAAGATACTAATGTTAATTACCTTTTTATAACGTGTGACAGTAAAAAAATAGTTTTTTTTCCATTGAGTAATTTAATATGTGTTTACTCTTATCTATGTCTTCTGGCTGAGTATGAAGCTTAGGAAAAGAAAACCTACTGATATGACATGGTCGCTCTTAAAACGGTTTTTATAACTTTAAAACGTCTGAGCTAATTTTGATGAAACATAACAAAGTCCAATTCCTTTATATCAAATAGATCTAGTACAGGTTCTTATAAAAAGAAAACTACATCCAAGTTGAGTCAGTCCATTGAGGAGCTATGGTGCTACAGACAGTCTGCAACACATTGCGGTAACACATGTATGTACAGAGACTTTCTTAATAAAATGTTTTTAGAGAAGTCGCTTAAAAACTGTTTATGATTCGTTAGTCTTAGCATGACCCCGTGACTAAACTTTTGTAGGACACAAATGCTTATTTTGTGAACTCAAGGCCTATTCCCTATTGCACCAAAAGCATTGTATCTGGTATAAAAAAGTACTCTACTTTTAAAGAGGTCGTTTAAATTAAAATGCAGGGTCCGTATATCGAGTTATTAATAAGTCGCTTACACTAGTTTTTTGTTGCCATAAGCAATAATAGTCCCACACGCTTTTATTGTCACAAACGTGTTTACACCGACCCCATATTAAGGCATCGTCATAAAAATATAATATGAATTAGAACTCACTTTTTTGCCAGCTCGCTAGAATAATGAATTTGTATAAATTAGCTTGCAAAAAAAATGTTCTTATTTTATGACATTTTTTTACTGCCTTCTGTGAAGAAAAAAATAACTGTATCTAAGAAAATAAAGTTTTGTTCTATCTGTTTTACTTTTTTTATAGTTTTTTTTTTCTTGAATTATTTATTTCTCCCTTTGTTCGCTCTCAAATCTAATATATCAAGTGTTAATGCGTACTTTAATGAGAACTTTTATCGCATTAATCTATAGCAAACCAGTTTACGACACCTTTTGGTATAAAATTCATGGCAATGTCGTTTTATTTGCACTCTTGAGTAAAATACCGTTGAAATTAAGTTTTTTTTTCTTTTGTCAATTAATCAATTGTTGAATTATTATAACCTTTTAGTTGTATTCTGTTCTAGAAGGTTTAAAGCAAGAATGATATAAATCTTCTTTATAATAAAGTACTAAAATTTATGCATCCTTTCATTGTTATTGTTCTACTTTTTTTTGTTTTTATTCACACAATTATATTTTATCATTCAGTATGAATAAATACAAAAATAAATTAAGATCGTGGTAATAAAAACGTGGCTAAGTCAAAGCCGCGCAGATCAATCGATCATAAAGTTAAGCTAGGCTTGGAGCGGTCGGTCCGTGGATGGGTTACCTATAATAATGAGTTCTTTTACTGGTTCTCAGCTGCATCCGTTAGACTGGAAGCCGACCCCAACATAGTTGGGAAAAGACTAGGCAGATGATGATTATGTTTTATCATTTACATGGAAATATTGAAATAGAGCTACTTAGAATCAGTACCATCTTTTTTTAACCGACAACTGAAAGTACTTTCTTTCTATTACCTCTAAGCCTAGACTCCCAATACTAAGCACACAATCCCATATCCATTAGCAGAACCAAAATCGCACGATTAACAATTTAACCCTCCTACCGCTGGCGGCACTTAAACCCTATTAGTTCCGCTCGTGTGGTCACACAGACCGTATTGTGGCGATCACAATGACGCTGCGGGGGTTATTTGGCTTACCTGTTAGCTGATCGCTGTGGTTAATGGCTTGAATTCATTTTCAATTGCTGTGTTTAATTCGTATTGGTGTTTAAGAGATGACGCGGACGTCCTTTTAATGGGACGGCTCTCGTTACGGTAAGTTATGGCTAGTTGGCGTGGATTTAGACTTCTTTTGCCGTTTGAGCTTCACATGAAAAAACTTTTGTGACAAATATACGGAGGACTAATACTGTAGTGTAGTGTATTGTAAAACCTATTACCTATTTAGGCAAGGTATCCATATGTCTACCTATTAGTATCTTCTATTATTGGAGTCAGCAATACATAGTTACAGTAAACTCCTAAAAGTGGTATTTTAACGGCCGTTCCCAATAACCTATCTATCTCTGGATTTGCATACTAGAGATAGAATTTTGACATTAGCCCCATACAAGAAATGTCAAATTCTTATCTTTAGTAAGCAAATCCAGAGATAGACAGAATATTGATTTCCGCAGTAAGTAACAGTCATCGAATGAACAAATCTATTTAGGAATGTCTTGATAATTTGTGGTAACTGACTAACTTCTGATTATAGAACAGGTAAGTATAATAATAATTCAAGATAATAATAATCAGAGCCTCGACCAACATCTCATGAGGCTCTCGTTAAGCGGCTGGGTCAAGAGACTGATACAGAAGGCAGTGCTCCTTGAAACGGCGCGCATTGTGAGGAGGTTTCTGTCTCTGGGACCCTAACCGCCGGTACCTTGGACCCTGTGCCCGGTATCGGTGGCCACCTGTCTTTTATATTTTTAAATATATTCTAGGTTTGCTTCTTCCATTCTTCTCATTAAAATGTCCTTTTCGACAACATCGACATATCATCATAACTACATTTACATAGAACTGAATCTTTGAGAGATATATTTAAGACAAAAGGTTTCCTAACATTGACTGGAATTTATATACTGGAATTGTGTTTATTTATCAAAAATAATATGCGATATTTTAATTTTAAATGTAATTCAACTAAAAATGTTCGTACACAATATAAATATAATATTAATTTGCCTTGTATTAAAAACATGATTTATTATAAAAGTACATATATTACTGCTATTCGTGTATACATACAACCAACTGCCAACAGCAATTAAGTGGAAATATGTTTAAAACTAAGTTAAATAAATTTTTAATTGAAAATGCTTTTTTATAATTTAAATGAATATTTTAGTAAAAAGTAATATAGAAGTGTCTTTTGTAATGTCCGTAAAAAATTGTTTGCTTCTGTTATATTGCATGTCCGACTTGGATAGACTGTTGAGCTAAACTACTGTATTTAATTAACACCAATATGTACACAGTTATGCAATAAATGAATCTTTATCTTTATCTTAAACTTTAACCAAAGCTTATATCCACAGTAATAGATTACCATCGGAGTTGCTCGTGATTTAGACAATGTTTGATGACGCTCCATTATGCATCATAAGCCCGAAGCGCACTTAATATAGTTTTAATAAGCACTGTTAGAGCTTAGAGTGAACATCTTGAGTCTCCACCTTTTTTTCAAACTCGTTTTTGAATTTAGAGTCGTTTGGATACAAAAAAACTTTTGATTTGGTAATTTTTAAGGTATTTGATTGTGTTTTCTTTGAAATTTTTAAGTTGTGTACTAAAATGGGAACATAATGAAAAATATTTCAATGAATCTTACAGTGGTTAGGATATAACAATTAGTTTCAAAAGAAACCTCAGTAAGTATATCTTATGAAACCGCATATACGAGTAAACATGCAACCAAACGAGACAATCAGAAATCCTAACAAATATTATACACGTGAAAGTAACCCTGTCTGTCTGTCACTCTGTCACACCAAAAGTATCAATGCCAAATTTAATTTGGGTACACGGATAGTCTAGACTGTAAATAATATAGTAGACTATAGTAAATAAAGTAGACTATGTCCTTTTTCAGGCTCTAGACTCTAGAGCCTGAAAAAGGACATAGTCTACTTTTTATCCAGGTGCGGAAAGTAGTTTTCTCAGGATGAAGTAGAACTGCTAGGAACAATAGAATTTTCAGTAAAGCAAATTTGCAAGCGATGCCACGGTATTAAACTAGTCTCCTAGGTAATAAAATTTATCACCGCATGTGGGCAGCTACTGTAAGCAATACTATGAGTGGCTAATAACTTCTTAAACGTTGTAATTCTGCTTAAAGTGAAATGTTAATAATTATTAACTATAAGATCATAATTATTCCAGAACATGGTTGTAAGAGGCGTTATAACAGTTTGTTTGTCCGTCTTACCATTTAGTCTAAAAACTAATAAATATCTTAAGAACTTGGTTTCCGTAAGAATGACGACATTTTTCGTGATTGGTTAAGTAGAAATGCTAGACAGCAAACTGTTAATCGGCTGATAGTATGATTGGGCTCTTAAACAGTATGAAAACACATTACGACGATCAGGTACCAGCTAAAAAGTTTGATGGAAACCACGATTACCTTCCAAGTGAACTGTCGGCCACCAGCCAGCAGGACAATAGGTATACGTTTGCAAAATATTGCATATATATTTTTCGAGTTACGATTTAACATGTACCAAGGCATTGCTCCTTCCCGTTATAATGCTAAGGGCTAGAGATGTGCCGTTGCCGGCAATATTCCCACTTTGGGCAATATTGCCGGCAACGGCACATCTCTACTAAGGGCTCAAAGAGTAAAACCAATTACTTCGACATTTATTTTTAACGAGAACATACATAGTACCTTGAACGGGAAAAACGCCCCTAACGGTCCACAAAAAATGAGCAAAATAATCCTTTCCAATACAATAACCATTACCCCATAATAAGTATATAAATAAGCAACAATAATCCGATTTTCACGCCCAACCCTCTAATGCGATCAATTCCTTTTCATCCAACCCTCGTATCGATGTCTGGGGACAAAGAGACCGCGCTTTATATTTTGACAGGAGTTAATGTTGTGGGGTCCTGACATCTCTACCTGACGTGAATGGTACAATAGACCCCCTGTTGGGGAACGTGTGCCGTATTGTCCGCATTTGCAGGGTTAGATAAATTGTAAGTGCACTTGTTAAAATTGGGGTCGTTTATTTTGTACGGTATTTAATTTTATTCTGATTTGGTATCTGGTGGTATTTAGTATAATGGAAAACTTTAATCAATATAAAAGCATCTCAAAAAGCCGCTTTTTTTCGAGGGATTTTAAAGAATCTACCTTTAGCTCTTAATTACCTGATTAAAAAATAATTTACAGTTAAAGTTAAAAACATGGCTCTAATTTATAATTGTATGTGTAAATATTATTCATGTATTAACAACATAAATATTAACTAATACATTCAAGGAAAAAAACTTTCTTTAAAAACAAACCAATTGCCGTTCAGGTCCCACTAACCGTATGTTACATAAAACTACAACATGTCAGTTATAACAGATCTGTTTACGTAGTTAGCCCATATAGACGTATACACGTCAATTGTATACAAATTGCGATGATTTGTGGCAATCACGGCCGACTGTTATGTCAACTTATTACTGGGCCGACTGTACCTATGTGAATTGTGATTATACTGTTAATACGGGATGGGGGACTGATTTCCTTGTTTTCTATTTTTTTTTGCTAGCTGGTTAATCCTAATAAAAATCTATATTCCATTGCTTGTTGCGATGCCTCTTGGTAGCTAATATTGGTATACCTTTGGACATTTGGAACATAATTTCATTTATACACATTTTACTTTGGTCGATAACTAGGAAGAGCTAAACCACCATTATTTAGAACATCAATCTAAAGATACGTTTTAGTATTTTTTTATTTATTGTCCAGAAACTGTGACTTCTTAACTTTACCCTTCCTAATCAACACTGCTGAAATACGATTACCAACTACTTTTTCACGTTACAGAAAAAAGTGATAAGCGCCAAGTAACTGAAGCACCATTCTTTACATACCAGTGCAAACGATGAAACTTAACTAATAAACGAAATCCTTTACCGAATTCCTAAATAACAGTATTATGTCTAACCTTGCTGCACCTAAACCGCTTCCCACCTAGCCTTGACAGAAATAGAAAAACATACTTCAACATTACGAGAAAAATCGTAGGAAAACGCTCGTTCCATGAAGGTTGTACGCGATCATGCGCGAACTATGGTATTGGCATACTTAATTTTACTTGGCATACATGCTCATCCGACTTTAACATACAAGTTCGTGACAAACGAAATTTGACCCTATCATCTACAACTAAAGGTTGAAATTCGATTATAGATTCTCACGCACTTACGCCTTTATGCTACCAGTATTTTCGTTACCACAAAAAGTCGTAAACGCCGATTTTAATCCAGGAATTTATGTTTTAACACAAAGACTTAAAGTTGAAAATCGTTTGTTTTAACTTAAAGATGAGTATTACTGTTTATACGTCCTAAATCTCTTGTCGATTATTCAATTATAAATATGTACGTTTGGTGTGCGAAAAATCTTTTTTCAACGTTTTTATATTAACTATTGTTAGGAAAAATAAGCAGTTAATGGATATAAGTTTTTTTAATGTTGTATTTTATAGTTGTTAATTGCTGTCAATTATTATAAGTATTATGTAGGTTATAATGGTAGTACTCTAGGCTATTGATAAGTCAGGCAATGAATTATGCGTGATAATTTAATCTGGTGCAATCTTCTAACAATAACACGTAAACAATGTGATTAGAAAATTTATTTACTGAAACTGATAAACAAAGCTGGTTTGCCATTTTTTTGTCTTTACACGAGTTTCGCGTAGTAAGAAATATAGACATTATTATGTACTTACATAATTCTTTGTCTTTATATACTTTTTACGACCTTTTAAATGAAGCAACTGAGTACATATCATCTGCCTAGCCTTTTCCCAACTATGTTGGGGTCGGCTTCCAGTCTAACCGGATGCAGCTGAGAACCAGTGTTTTACATGGAGCGACTGCCTGTCTGACCTCCACAACCCAGTTACCCGGGCAACCTGGCACCGACTACATATAGTACACTGAGTACATATAGTAGTATCTAAAGTTTTGAAAAAAATACGGGTGGAAGAACCAATATCATAAGTTATACCAATATTTAGAAGTACATCACAAAATCGTTCCGTTTTACACAACAATATGTATTAAGTATGTTTTGCTAATTTATGTTTTATTTTAATACTTTGTGCCAATATTTTTTTCATATTTTTTTTTTGTGTGCTAAGAACATAAAAATTACATTAAAAGCTTCAAACTTCAAAGTTCAAAAAGAGAACCAAAAAGGTAGTTTCTAAAACAAAGCAACGATCGGCCTTAACCCGTCCGTCGACCTTTCTAATATATTTATAATTATAGTTCACAACACTCCACATTTGTAAACACGGCTGTGACGTAATCATGTGTTGTTTCTTTTGTTGTTATTAACTAGGCTTTAGCGTGGCTGCGCATGAGTAGACATGGTTCTATTTTAGGGTAGGTATATGAATATTATGTTATCTAGAAGCTGATAATTTTTTTTTGAGAGTGTAAATACGTCCAGGGGCCTGAGTCTGTATCTTAAACTTAAGCAACAATCAATTGTCACTACAGTGAGACTCAATTACAACTCCAATACGATTGAAGCGTTATTGGTTATTCTGCAAATTGAATAAAAATCGTACTCGTAATGTACTGTCAGATGACAGATGACATTGCAGATGACAGACCAATGGCATGTCATTGGAAAACGATTGGGCTTTTAATAGTAACAGAATAACCGATAAGGCTAAAACTGCTATCGCCATACAATTTTCATTGAATTTTCATACGAGTGACACACAGTTGTAGTTAAGGAATCACCCCCCAGTACTTTCTAGAAGGCCATACCATTTAATCATGAAATGAAAACATGCTGCATTTTTGTCATACATTATTCTTTTCTTATAACCTGGGATTTGAAAAAGTCTGATAGTTTCAACCTTTATTGAGCAATCACCGGGATTAACGACGCTGTACCTGTGTTTTACCTGTACCTTGCAGTGATGATGATGATGATTATTCCTAATTGGCCTATTATTATTTATTTACAACATTCTAATAGAAAAAAAAACTTAAACTAAAAACTAAAACTAAAAAGCGTCAAAGAATTCCTCCCCGTCGCTGTCGACCGGGAGCGTGCCCAAAAGGCTGGCAGCATTGCCACGCTGGATGGCAATGCTTAGTCTTTGACCAAGGTAATAGCCAGCCCTTTGGTCACGGGTAGCGTAGCGTAGGATTATTATTTATTCCGTTATAATTATGGATTTTATCCTTCCCTCAGTCTATTTATTCTCAACAAATCTTAATCAATATTAAATTCAAACCCTATTCCTCATAGAATCAAACAAACATACCAACAGTCACAAAACATATAGATAAAGTCACAATATAAAATTTCCTTGTCTGGGTGACGCATACCTACAAAATTATAGGTGTTGGATTATAAATAATACAATAATTGAATTAGGTGCTATTAAAATTAGATTACTGTAAATAACTATAGTATTATGTGGAACGCAAAAGGTCATATTGTATTATGATAATGTCTGTATAGTTAATTTAATGATAATATTTTATGTATAGCTAATATAGCAAACTAGCTTCTGCCAGCGGCTTCACCCGCTTCCCGAGGGAACTATTTCCCGCACCCGGGAAAATCTATAAAAAGTCTATGTTGTTCCTCAGAGTATATTCTATCTCTATACCAAATTTCATCAAAATCGGCTCACTGGTTTAGGCGTGAAAGCGTAACAGAAAGCGTTACTTTCGCATTTATAATATTAGTAGGGATTATATTGGGATTTTTCTGGATATCTGGATGACTAATAAGGAATAACGCCTTACTGATGGATTAGAGTTAGGTGTGCCACTAGGTATCGAAATTGACTACTTGATACAGATTCATCAAGATACAGAAAAGAAACCTTATTAGGACCTCCGTTGTCCTTTTGTTTCTCATTTTATTTTTCCAAAAATACGTAGGAGAGATGGTAAATAAACTGATACTATGTACTGTAGTCCCTTGGAGTCGTGAAGGCATCAATTTGAAAGTCTACGCAGCTTTTCTATCGTATTTTCTATAATTTTTCGAAGGAAAACAAATACTTTTCGTTGACCTAGAATTATATTCGTTTTAGAAGTAAAATGTCGCATTATAAGAACAGGAAACATGCCTTAAAAATAATTTCTTGTTACCTAAACAAAATGATCAAAACTAAACTCGAAATTCCTCAAAAAACCACAGAACCACACACCTCACAACAAAACGTCACTCCTCAAGACATGACGTAGCAGTGACGTCATAACAATTACGCAAGTATACCCAAGAACAAGTAGTAGGGAGACTGTTACGTGTTGACATGCGAACGACTGTCACGCATTGGACGAGTGGGGTCATGAACATGGGCTATTTTTAGAACGTGTCTGTTACTGTTTTGTAAGCAGGGATGAAAGTGTTTTGATTTTTTGAAGTGGGTTTCCAAAAAAAAATTTTTTTGGAAAGTTATCTTGTAAGTATTTACTTTCTTTTGTTAGGGATCCGTACCCAAAGGGTAAAACGGGACCCTATTACTAAGACTTCGTTGTCTGTCTGTCGGTCTGTCCCCACGCTGTATCTCACTAAGCGTGATAGCTAGAAAGCTGAAATTTTCACAAATGATGTATTTCCGTTGTCGCTATAACAACAAATATCTACTAAAAATGAAAAAAAAATTGGGGATGGGGTACGGAATCCTTCATGCGCGAGTAAAACTCGCACTTGACCGGTTTTTTTACAACCTCTCCATCTGCCTAGACTTTGACAACTATGTTGGGGTCGGCTTCCAATCTAACCGAACGCAGCTGTGAACCAGTGTTTTACATTGAGCGACTGCCTGTCTAATCTCCACATGTAAGTGTGTGTTGGTAAGACTGGTTATCAGACTTCCCGGCTTCTGACTACCTACAATGACTGCCAAAGATGGTCAAATGACAGCTGGGACCCACCAGTTTATCGTTTCGTTCTCTTCCTTTATTTATTTATTTATTTATTTAATAGTTTATGTACACAGAAGATGAGAGAAGAAGTAACATAGAACAATCAAGTACAAAGGCACTGCTTATTTCTTAAGAAATCTCTTCCAGCAGGCCCGCTATGGGAGAGTTAGAATAAAAAGAGATATAGATAGACTGTGAAAATTAAAAGAAGATAGATGTAACCAATATATATTCACTAATAAAAATAACTAAATATATATACACATATATAAATATATACTAAATATATACATCTATATTGACAAATACATAATAAATATAATAAGCATCTATGACGATGAGGAAAGATAGTGCTCCTTCAGCTTACGCTTAAACAAGGCAACAGTTTGGCAGCTCCTCAGATCAGGCGGTAACTTATTCCATAGCCGTACAGCATGTACAGTGTACTTTACAAATATGATAGATAGTTGAACACCATAAATTCAGTACACAAACTCTTCAGCTTTATAATGTTAAGTACAGATGATGATAGGTAGGTACGTGTTTGACCACCTGATGAACCTGACCTGACCTGATGTAGTCGAAGATGGAGCACGCTTACCTCGAAGTAACTAATTCACAGGTTGTATAACTATGAGGGAACACAGACTCTGATAGGGAATTCCACTCCATGACTGTTCCCCATTTCCAACTGTGGACTGCTGTTAATTACTCAATACTCAATTCTTTATTTGCATTCCATATGCTATACCCTCCTGGATGCCCGCGTCATACCTATATTACATAAAAAATTTAAAATTCGTTCTAAAGTTATCTGTGAATGTTTTTCGGAACTACTCATTTTACGATACTTGTGTAACCTTAATTAATCAGCAACACTACACCAAACGTCATTTTGAGCTTGACAGACACGTCAAATAACTTATTTTT
>NWSH02000605.1:1847061-1861490 GCA_002382865.2 Heliothis virescens | reverse complement strand
CGCGTAATAATCGTTCCCACTTAGAGAAACGAGCGGAATCGGGAACGACTTCTCTGACGTTTGGTACACTTTCATGTATGAGCGTGTTCGTCTTCTTTACTATCAGCATTTCCTGCTCCGCGTGACTATGCTCTAGGGCAGGATTGCTGTCGAATTTCTTGTCTATTGATACTGGTCTGTTCATCGCTGTAGTGTAGCTATCCGGCATCTGTACATTGTCACTTTTCCAAAGCGACGCAGTTTGAAGACTTCCATCTTCCTGAGGTTCTAAGCTGCGTTGCAGTATCTCTTCTGCCCTCTTCTCAGGGTCAGAAGCTGGACGGCGCGGGTTGATGAAAAGTGACTCGAATGCGAAGTAGTCACGCAGTTGTTTATCTATGTTTTCCTCGCCGCTTTTCATTTGATTGACGAAGTGCACTTGCTGCCCCAGTGTTCTAGTGTGTGCGCCGTGCAGCACCCAGCCCAGGGAAGTGAGCGATGCGACTGGCTGGTGCTGTGGCCCTCTTCGAATGTCAGTAGCTAGGAGCAAGTGCCAATTGTCCTGCCCGATGATAAGTCTTGGCGTGCCTGCGCTGTATGTCAGCTGATCTTCTAAGTCGATGAGGTGTTTGCAGTTGACGATGTCATCTCTGCTGATTGACTGCGGTGATAGGTTCAGTTGCGGTATAGTGCGCGCTCTGAAGGGTATCTTCTTCTTCAATCTAGTGGCTATTGTAAGATCCACCTTCTTCGACATAGGCGTGTTGATGGTCACGTCGCCTATTGCGCCTATCTTCATTGGTTCAACTGGCCCTTCAGCGCCGATCATGTTCGCGAGCTCCTCGTCTATCAGCGACACGGTTGAGCCGTCATCCAATAGTGCGTACGTGCGAACTTCTCCCGCCGGTCCAATCAGTTGCACTGGAACTATCTTCAAAAATGCTTGGCTAGTATGGTTGCGTGAACTTGCAACTATTTCTTGTGCCTCTGATTTGGCTTCATTGTTATGCGCCTTCTTCTTGTAATGCAGCAGGTGATGGTGCGATGCAGTGCAGCCTTCAGTCCCACAGTTCTTGCGTTGACAAGTGTGCCCTCTATAACGATGTTGTAGACAGCGGAAACACATGTTGTGCTGCTTGGCAAGTTCCCACTTCTTAGTGCTAGAAGCCTGTCTGAACTTGCGGCAGTCTGCAGAGCGATGTCCGTCTGTCTCGCAGATGCGGCACTTCAATGCGGGCTTCTCAATGGTGGTATGCGTTCTGTGCGTCACACGTCTAACTGCTGTAGCTTCACTGATGTTCTCAGGCGGTGCGAATGCGCTGCAGTAGCGAGCTTGTTCGGTGATGAAGTCGCTGAAGAGACTAAGGTTCGGCGTTGACTCATACTTTTCAGTGTATGTTTTGTACCACTGCACACGTAGAGAGTTCGGTAGCTTCTCAGTGAGGATGCGCATAAGTTCAGCGTTCATGAGGTAGTGATCTTTCTTCAGTGCACGCAGTGTCACGATGCCACTTCGGACACGGCTTGCAAATGTGCAGATGTCCTTCGGTGCTTCTCCGCAGCGTGGCAGCCCCCGTAGTCGATCAGTCTCAGCTTGCGCTATAGAATCGGGGCGGCCGAACTGAAGCTCCAGTTCCCTCATGATATCTTCTGGCTTTGCGTGACCGATGAGTTCAGAGCTAACTGTGTCAAGTGCTCTTCCTCTTAAGCTTCTCCTCAGTCTGGCTGTATTCTCCACGTCGTTGAAGTATGAGCGAGTGGTTTCGTAAATGGCACGAAACGATAGCCATTCTGTATGTGCTCCACTGAAGTTCGGTAGTGTCATGATGACCTTCGATGCGGCAGGATGATGCGGCGTAGGCTTCTCTTCGCTTCTATTGCCGGCGAGCGATGCGATGGCAGAGGTGAGCTCCGTTATGAACGGACGGAGTGTGTCCCCCCTTGCAGTATCTTCAATCTGTTTCTTCAAATTTCTTCTATGTGGAAGGACTTCAGTACCGATGTCCACAGGGGGAGGCGGTAGCACGTTGCCAGTTGATCGATGTCCCCCCTCAGCGGCGATGTCCTTTCCTGTTGCGATGTTCGTTGAGTAGAGGGCTGAATTGACTATGTCCACGGAGAGGGGCGGTGGCACGTTGCCTGTTGTTCGATGTCCCCCCTCGGCGGCGGTGTCCTCTCTCACTGTCTTCGAACGGAGGGCTGAATTGACTATGTCCGCAGAGGGGGGCGGTGGCGCGTTGCCCATTGATCGATGTCCTCCCTCGGCGGCGGTGTCCTCCGTCGGTTCTGGTTCCGGAGCTTCTTCTAGCCAGGAACGTACGTATTCTTCGTTGGAGTTTCTATCATCCATATATTCATTGTCCGATTCTTCCTCGGCGCGCTGAAGTGCTAACTGTGCTAGCTCCAACTTGATTTTCAGTAGGTCTTCACGAGCCTTCCTGATTTTTCTTGTCGATACCGTCGATCTATTCGACGGCGCTTTATGTTCGATGCGGGCGTCACCCCGGGCAGTCATCGGCATAACGCGGCTATAAGTCTTGTTGAAAGTCTTCACTGTTCTTTCTGAACAATCTTCAATACACGAAGCGGAAGGCACCAGCGATGACGATGCTTCAGTCTGGATCATCGATGCAGGTACGAAGAAGTCTTCACCCCCCCGCGGGGCAGGGGGGCACGGTCGGTCTTCACCCCCCCGCGGGGCTGGGGGGCACGGTCGGTCTTCACCCCCCCGCGGGGCAAGGGGGCACTGCTGGTCTTCACCCCCCCTCGGCACAGGGGGGCAGGGTAGGTCTTCACCCCCCCGCGGGGGAGGGGGGGGCTGCTCGCTTCCCTCCGTGGTCGATGGCGAGAACGGTGGTTGATCGTGGACGATGGGAGGGGTGCGGTGAGCTTGTCCAGCATCGATGGTCCAGGCCTGAGCTGGTCTTCCTTGCGATCTTGTCACAGGCATGCTTGATCTTCTATCTTCAGCCGTATCCGGCTCGAAGCGACCAGCGAATGTGCACGACGGGCGTAACTCGAAGCAGGTGTGTGTCTAGGTACGATGGCTAACAAGACGCTGACGCCGTGTTGTCGCTGGTTCTGTGTTGACGAACGTGGACTGTATGTTGTACGATAAGGCTTCAAGGCTTCAAGCAGGTCTGCTACTATGGGGTTCAAGGAATGCACCGGCGAAATAAATAAAAGTCTTCAAAATTCTTCAAAAGTAGGTCTTGAAGGGGCGACTATACAAGCACTTGTTTGCTTACTATTCACTATTACTATTTACTATCAAAATATTGCTATGCCGATGACTACAAATTGCCTGAGATCCTCGCGCACCGGACTACTCGAAAACTTTACCGTAGCGAGGACCGCAGGTTTTCGCCCCTTCGCCGAGCCTCAATTTTATTTGTTTACATTATTTAAAACATCAATAACAACACGAAATATCAAGATACAAACATACAACAAATGTTGCCAGATTCTCTGTGAAATGCCCTATCCGACTATGTATAACACACCCCTACCACCCCCACGGCTGAAAAGCTACAACGATAAAAACAATAGAAATTCACAAATCAGCCCGATTGTGAGGGTGTATTTCAAAATAACTCCCGAACTATAGGGGTTACTTTGATACGACAACTTGGGTGTGTTAGGGCATGTCATAGGCTTTCTGGCAATACCTATATCAACAATGTACCCTGTGTATTTCAGGTCCTAATTTGCGAATATAAATGAAACGAAGGAACAAAAATGTTTTATTTCGATAAAACCTAAAATATTTACAATTTAGGCTTAAAAGACTAGTAGTTACAACTTATAAGACCTAGGCTTTCAATACCTGGCAACACTAGCACTGAAATGTCATGAAATCTAGTACTTACGAAATTTACAATTTCAAAACATTGGCTAAAAAACATTAAAATAACGAAGTTAGGGCAACAAACTATATATCACAATGTTACTTAGCATTTCTGCTATCTATTTAACGCTATAAAACACTAATTAAGTCTATAATTTACGAAATAAACACCAAAATAGATTATAAATTTGAACACTAACAAATGGAACGTGACGGTGGACGCAAAAAAAGTCTCGGGCGACAGCGTTATAATTTCTCGTAACTTTTTTTCCTTCCACCAGCACAAAATTACCTCACTTTACTTTTTATAGTGACGCACGATTCGAACACTGCTTATTCCTAACTATGCGCTCGCGGCGCGCGGATGATGTCCGTCGCGAACAAAAAAAAACTATTGTTTGAAAATTCAGAATTATATTATTCAGAAAATTTTATAAACCTAAAAAATTCAAACTGTCCTAACACCACCGCCTATAACTGTACTCAAAAAAGTACCGATAATTCTAATTAAATCGATTGTTGAAGCATCGATTACAGCGGTTATTCCGATTCGAAACGATTTCGGCCTACACCACGGGGTACTTTGGCTATAGGACAAAAAAATATTTAACGCTCAGTACCGGTAGCCTGTAAATTATATCTGTATTCTTAGTACCGATCATAATGCTTGATTAATGTATTCGAAAAGTTAATTTTTCATGCAACTTTATCGGGACATCCATCTTGTTTTCTCTTGAAATACGAAAGTCGGATGGGTATTTGATTTATCTATTTGTTTAAAGGTTTTTTTTCAGGTATTTTATAGAATTTACAACGATTGAAAATTTAACTAGGAGTATTGGGTCCAGAAATAGAAACGACTTAACACGCGTCGTGTCAAAATAAATTATTGTTATAAAATACCAATATGCAGGTAAGTATGCATTATTTTAGGTATTTCTAATGCAGTTTGTTGTCACCAGCAGACTGAAAACTAATTTCATTATTTTTCCTTCAAACTAATTTCTTAAAAATAGACCCGTAACTGTATTCCTATTTCAAATTCCCAACTCCATACAAACTCCTAGCCAACCGCACCTATATACAACACTAGGTACACTCGCAGCCAAAACTCCGCCACAAAATAATCTATATACAAATATTTATTCAAAGTAAACATTGGTTATACCGCGGTCGTACCTGCTACCGCCCCGTACGATCCGGAAGGTAATATCGATCCAATGCTAATTTAACACCGTAACAGTTCTTTATTGATGGGAAATCGCTCCTATAGCTACCATAAAAAGCACCATTAAATAAAAAAGTCGCGGGATTTTTGTTTAAGGGGAATATTCGGATTTATGGCTATAGTGTTCGTAGTTAAAGTTTATGTTGGGTACTGATTGGGTAATGTTTTTTTATTATATTTTTTTTTGTTCTAGAATTTATTTTTTGCTGTTGTTTATACAATAGTAAGGTTGACGTCAAAACTTATCAAATAATCTAATAGATAAATCTTAGCGATTGCAGTAGAGAACTTTTGCAAAAGATAATGCGATAACTTAAACTGTGACGTCCATTTGGAGTACCTCAATCAGTTTCATGATTCAGCAAAAATACAAAAAAATAATGCTTATATTTTTACTGAAGAAAAATCAGAGACATACTTATATTTTCATATAGTATGTATCATTTTTCCACAAAAAAAAATCGTAAACAAAAAAAAAGTTCAAAACACTTACCTACTCAAACAACAAATTCCCAGTATTTTTTCCCATACCTACTTAAATTCGTTTACCATTTCCTAGAAGTCAGTAAGCAACATTTTCTGAGCTAGTTCATTAGTTGACGCAAAAGTGTTGTTCGTTCCCAGGAATTACGGGGTTGGGCAAAAATCCAGGCAGATATTTATCGGGAACTAGGAACGTAAAGTTGGTCTCAGATTAGGGAATTTAAGGTTCGGTTCCATGATAGGTTTATTGGTTTTAATAGTTTTATTTGTGACTGTTTTTTTGTGGTATTCTTTTAAAATAAAATAAAAATACTATTATATTGAAAAGCATTCATAAGTTCGCTTGTTTCTCTACTACAATAATTTTATTTAAACCATGTTTTCAAAATGAATATTTGTGTGAATATATCGTAAGAAACATACATAGGTACTTATACAACTATACAACCTAGGTCGCAAACAAAAGCTAGGACGTCTAAAATATACAATTCAAATAGCTAAGCAGAAACTTTTTCTTTTAAAACCCATTTACTTTGCCAGCCTAATTTTTTCCTTCACAAACATTTTCCGTCACCACATTAATAATGCTCATAAACCAAATTAACCTTTATAAGAAACGAATTAAAATCTAATTTTGCGTGCAACCAGCTGAAGGTTGCTTCGTCCTAACGACGTATATAATTGATCTGATAAAAGCATGCTAAAAACCTATGGTTTTGTTCACTCATAATATTTTGTGGCTTACTCTGTTTTATTTTATAACTCACTAGCTGTTGCCCGCGGCTCCGTCCGCGCTATTTCACTCCTAGAAATGGAATTTCCAAATATCCTCTCTTAGTGCTTCCATACACTCCCTAAGAAGACTTCATACGTTTTGTCTATTAGTCAGTAATGGAAGAGTTATTTTTTATTTTATATTGATTTTAGGAAACCTCCAATTAAAATTCTTGTGGCCACAGTAAAATGTAAACTAGATCTACTAGGCAGGCAAGAGTTACCGCTGCCCTAGTACACAAAGGGGTCCGGAAGGAATAAAGATTAGTTTTACAGTATGAAGGTTTTTCATGTAAAAAAAAACTCCTGTCGCTGCATCCTCAGCGAGAGTGTTCATTTGTTTGTTTAAATACGCCGATCTTAGGACGGACTGGTCCAATTTGGAAAAATCTTTCGTTGTTAGATAGCCCACTTCTCAGGGAATGTTGTAGGCTACTTTTTATCCGGGTGTGTGTAGCAGTTCTCACGGGACGTGGATGGAACCAGAACCAAAGATTACCTACTAAGTACCTTACTATAAACTAACAAGTTCAAATATACCAAAAAGCATTAAAAATGTTCGCTATCAAAGCTGTTAATCCACCAGACTTAAACCAACATTTTCAGCCAATAACAACTGAGCAAGCAAAGACAGCCCAAATGGGCATGACGTCAGTTTATGTCAACTTTGTGATGTCATTCCAAGCAAACTTGTGTCTGAGTTATAGTCCGCTGTCATTTTCTTTGTCTTTTAAAACCTACTGAAAATAGCGGGGGTAATTAGTTTTAGAAAAATTAATGAAAATTAATGCTTTTTAAAATAATATTTTATTGTTAGTCTTTACAAACAGTGACGAAAATTACGTGTGCCACGTATTCACTACCTAAAAACATTCGAATTGAGAACCTCCTAAGAAAAAAGAATTTTTGGGAGTTCGTTTAAAAAGAAAGTTAACTTTATTGCATTTTTTTCTGGCACTTTTAAATACCTTAAACTGTATAAAAGTCAATACCTGACACTAAACCCAATGTTTATTTTGTATTTATTTTACATCTTTAGCTACGACCAGCCCTCAGTTGCTTCTTAAAATCCTGTCTGAAAGTATTTTCAACGTCACACAGGGCTAATGTACCTACTCCAAGCTAGTTTTAAAAGTAAGGTACATTATAAAGCTGAAACCCCATCATAATTACCATAAGCGTCTTAAAGAAATCATAGTCACAATATTTATTAAGTTCAACCACAAATTAATTTCTTATCAAGATTTTTATATTTCGAAATCAATTATGGGGCGATAAGCATGGTCGATGTGACAAATTAGCTTTTTTTTCCTATAGAAAAGAGTGGTTTATGAAAAACAATGATGTCTGATAAGGCTGGATAATCAATCATGTTGAATAAAAGTAAGGCTAGGAAAATGTGTTTCTACCTTAATACGTGGTTGATGGTGCAGTTTTTGTTGTGATCGAGGTTTTTTTTGCAGACGTTTTGTTTTTGTAAGAGTTTTTATTTTGTTAGAATATTTTTTCTTCATTTTCTGTCTATAACATCTAATGCTGGATTTTTATAACCGTTAATTTGCTAATAATGGTAGATAATTTAGAAAAAATGGCCATAAGAGTAAGAATAATAATTAATCGTATGCGCGTTATCAATATTTCATATACAGGGTGTTACTAAGCATTTTTAGTATCTACTTACATGATGTAGTTTAGTGCCACTACTTTTCGTTACTACTGTATATTTATGTGCCCATATAATGCCTGATCATAAATCAATCGATATCTTAATTTCACATTAAGCATGTTAAAATCAAAATCCAACGAGCCATAGTAAAAATATAAAACGAGAATTTACTACTCCATTTAAAAATAAAACAATACCCAAATACATCAAAGTTATTTCAGTAATATATAATCTCTAGATTTTAATCATAAAATAAGCACTAATAACAATAGCAGAAGCACTTAAATGTTCACAAAGTAAGCTGGTTTAACGTTCCTAAGTTAGTACCTACATTTACTTACTCTAATCTTAAGCTGAAATCTTTAATATTCTCGAGTAAAAGTCTAAAAACTTAGTATGAAATAGTTACTGAGAAAATAGATGGAAGAAATTGCTTATTGGAGTTGAAGTGAAGAGTTTCAGGTGATTAATTTGAAATAAAAATAACTATTAAAATTGAAGTATTTTAGTGTAAAAAATAATGTATTCTTACATAGTGTTGGCAATTTGAACTAACCGTAGAAGAGATTTTGCGCCCATAATTTTTTTGTCAGAACCTGTCTACTTTATTATGAAAATAAAATTAAATGAATGCTAATTGGATGGTTAATAAATGTAATATTCAGGGTATAAATACATAGCTATCTATTAAATAAAATTTAAAAGAAATTATAAGGTATAAATAATTACCAATACTCACGGATCAGATAGAGTTCTAGATCTCGCGCCCTAGAAAAGTAATCAAAATCAAAAACATTATATGGCACTAACTGACAGATAACTATTTGAACCTTATATAGTACCTTTCAATATTTTAATATTCCTTATTAAAACACTTAATCCTCTAAGAAAAAAATACCTTTGTATATTAAAGTAGTAGGTACATAATAATGAAATTAAAAGCCACTTTGTATGAGCCCAGTAAAACAAGTTAACGAGTTGAAATAACTCGTAAAACGTTGCTATGGTGACACGCACACTGGTGTAAGGGCTGTGTAAACACTACGCTGTTTACAGGGTGTTTGAATACCATATTGTTGGAAATTAGACGGTTTTGTAGAACTATAATGCCACAAAATCTTTTGTGCTATTGACAGCTGTAAATTGACTGACAGCATCTGTCAAATGCACCAAAAAACGGTCAGACCATACAATGATAGAAACCTATTTTTTTTTGTCAGAAATTTGAAGTTGAATCTCATCAACATATAATAATATACAATGCTTTACACGCATTATACACTTACAAAAATTAAATAACAAAAAAATATATAATATATTTATCAAATATTGTTACCCTTAACCTATCGCACGCTGGGAACGCGGATATACGCGAAACACAGTAAATTTTCTATTGTCTTATAATTACCGTAAATACAAGCAATTAAGCTACATATCATATCACCCACCACGTAACAAAAATATTTACTATAAACACTTAGCTCCAAAAAACACCAGCCCATACATACTAGGGCGGCACCGTCCCGCCCGCCCTGCGCTTCGCACTTATAAAATATAAATAAGCCTACATTGTTCACAATCTATGCATCGATGCTTGCTCACCGCGCCAAAGGAAATTGTTACCTTGAAGGGCGGGCTCGCTATACCAAGCTATACTATAGGAAAACCTTCAGTATTGTATCGGGAAAGTGGGTATATTTCCAAGAACTTAACGATTGATTTTCTTAAAGGGTTGGATAGAAAAATTACCTTTGGTAAATATAAATAAAAAAATATTACAGAAGCTTACATATGTCATGGTTATCTAATAAGGGTTTAAATCTATATTTCTTGAACCTAATATAATATAATAAACAGGAAGCATGTTTTTGTTTCTTTGCACCCTAAGAGCTCCGGAACTACTGAATCGATTTGAAAAAAATTAACACTGTTAGGAAGCTAGACTATTCCCGAGTAACATAGGCTATATTTTATCCGGGCACGGGAAGTAGTTCTCACAGGACGCTGATAAAACTGCAGAAAATTATTTATAATGAAATGCAATCAAGGCCTAAGACAAAAGAAAATCTACTATATTTAATTAGTTAAGTTCATTAACTTGTGACACGTTTTTAATTAAACAACTTTAAAGTTTTAATGAGTAAACGTGTAATATAAAACGAAAGCTCCAATTTGACATCATTGCGTCTACAAGTCTAGAACTAGTTGACCTACAATGACCTTGCACATTTAGTTTCATTCACCTCTCACCGCAGACTGTATAAAATATAATCTTTGAAATCTCTGTTTTACAAGTTAATATTTTATGTTTAGCTTAAAGAGCCACAAGTACCTACCAATAATGTGAAGTTTATGAGCTCGGATTTATTCGTTTTGCTAATAATATATTGTTCAATCGTGAAAAACATAGGTATCTTATAAAAAAATAATTGAAATTCGTCATTGTGTTAAAATTTATTAAAAACTAACTAATTTTATTTCGGAAATACTCAATCTAGCGATGACAGCATAATTCAGGAATCAGAATATCAGGGTTTTTGACCGACATCCCAAAAAGAAGAAGGTTCTCAATTCGGATGTTTGTATTATTTTACTATCACTCTTACTGGTGATGACTTCTTTTCTACCATATAAAAACAGAAAATATACATTTTCAGCCACAAGTCAAACCCAAGATTTATAGCCCACTGAACATCATAACTCACTGATCCCCATACCATCCACATATCCCCAAAAAACTGTCATTAAAAATCACGTCAGTAAAACTGCATACCATAAAAAAACATCGTATTCCCGACCAATGGGGTACAAACCCCTCAGCGAGGCACCCTCATAGCTATAGCTACAAAATTACGCCGGGTAGTTTGTAAAATTTGCCGACTGGTGGAGGGGGTGACGAGGGGTAGAAACAACCCTTAATGGCGGAATTGCGTGACAGAATTTCGGCAGTGACCCGAGTTAGCCTGTGAAAATGAAAATATCTATTTAGAGTTGATAGTACTGCGTTAAAAATATCATGATTGTGTTTTGTTTTCGATTTTTGATTAATGTTTTAATGGCTTTATTGGAGTTGTTACTAATATAACTCTATTAAGTAATACATAAATAACAATGTCCTAGTTCACAGTTTTACTCATGTCTTGAAGAATGTGGATGTTCCAAATGAACTAAACTTTTTAATTCAGGTTATGCTTATGATTGACTTTAACCAACAAGATTTTTTTTTATGATTGTATCTTGTTGATTATCTTTATAGCTCATTGCTCAAGTAAAAACTAATTTAATTTATTTTTTTCACACGAAAAACTCATCTTTCATAATTATTAATCGTATTTTATCAAACAGCTATTTATTTCGCCATTCATAATAGTCAATTTTCACTTGAGAACAGTTTTTACTATCAATTTTTAATTACACTTCTCGTTTAATATACAATCTTGGTAATTATTATTAACGTGAACCATCAATGGAAATCGACCGCTGGAAGCGTTCCAATGAAACAATTATAAATTAATCGACCATCGCTCTGTTTTATGATATTTAATTTACATAAGTTTTATGTAACTTTATTTAACACTGAAGAAAATCGCGTTTTGAAGTTTAATTATTAAAAAAGCCATTTTATTATAATTTTAGTAATAAATAATAAGCCTTAGTAAATAATTAGATTAATGTAGCAATCACTAAATGATTTTTTTTTGGGATTCGTTATCCTACAAACCTCACTTTTTTATAAACAAGATTTAAAAATAGTAGGTACAACCATCAAAAGTTGTATTACAAAATTTGTATGTCTGGAAAAAATACGTAGTAATAAGAAAACCACCATTCCACAATTTAAGGTAGCTCAGTAGTAGACGTCACAAACATCAAGGAGGTATTAACAACTCTACAGAATTCCCAACATTTCAGCGTGCCGTGGTAAATTTTATTATAACCAAATTGTGAGCAATATTTTCGTAAATATTTTGGAAGGAGACCAGCCTGTGTTTGGTACACAAACTAACGTAAATACTTAATTTATGGATAGATAAGTTGTGGCGTTAATTTATGTGATCATTTGCGAATAAAAGAAACTAAAGGTTGTTTGCCTTTTTCTTTTCTTTAAACACAATTCAACTTTTTATTCTGAGAAAATAAAACACTGGGTTCATTTTCTTTTTTATTCTTATTACTTTGAAACCATTTTGTACAAATAATTTTTATGACAGTGTGTACTCAAAATGATATTTAACCCCAAATAAGTCTCGCCCTGAAATCATTTTATTCTACGTAACTTAAAGTTTTTATAAAGGTTTTTCTGACACAACAATTTACGTAGTTTAGAATGATGGTTGAGTAGCACTCAAAATTGAGTGACGTTTCAGTATTCCGCCGTTACCAGTGCAGCTAATAATCACTGAGTTTTTTTAAATAAAAATTTCTAATATTAATAATGTACATAAAAAAGTGTTATTAAGCCACTAGTTTTTTTCGATGCTATACATTAGTTAACTTAGGACATATTATCATGTTAATTATAATCTTTAAAATGTTGAGTACATAGATCGCGAGCTATTTTCCAATGAAAAATCTTCAGGAAGCCCCGCAACCAAAACACAAAGTTATTAAACCATCATCGACGATACGAATCGGTCGATTTTCTACGGAAATATGTAAATTTTCGAAACGTACTGCAATAAATCATTTTGTACATCGTTTGTTAATTTATTATCGTCGTTTGCATAATTATGGCATTTATTTTTGTATGTTTGGATTTATTGCCGGGTGCCTAAGTGTGAATGCGAATTGTAGATTAGGCGTAAAGAGGTGAGTACTTAGGTTATATACATGGAAATACTCAATCATCAGTTAACTTTAAGACTTACATACATTTGTTACAGTAATTTAAGTTGGTACATGCGCGAAACAACTGAGACAATGATGTTTGAGTTGTCCTTAAAATTTTGTGGTCCTTCAATATTCGGCCGATAGTGAAGTAAAGCGATGTAAATTAGTCTCACAACAGTACTAGGAACAGTATTTTTCATGCATATAGCCTGCAGATAAATTCATTATTAATTACGCCACCTGGTTATCTAGCAGACAGAAAAGAAAGTAAATGACAGAAAAAAGCTATTTTTACCCAACTCCGGAAGCGAATCCGAAGCCTCGTGCACTGTAGTCGCTCGTATGACCACAAGACCAATGAGGAATTCGAGGCAGAAGCCTAAGTACATAGCAATCGTTTCAACCACCATTTAATAAACATAATTGACGTCTACCTCCCCAAAGTACGTAATAAAAAAAACTTTTAATCTAAAATATTATGATAACCTAAAAAACAAACGGGCACATAAAAAAACACTCCCTTAGGACTGGCCGGTTTTATTACAATTATAACATATTTTTTGTAATTTATAACACACTGCTCCTAATGACTTTATGGTAATCGTAACTGACACCGTGTTTGCTGATAATAAATTAGTTGTCTTGTGGCGCAGCGCTGAAAATGGAAAAAGTATTTACTGAAATATTTTCGAGCTGGTGAAGTTCGCGTTTTATTTGATTGGTATTTAGTTATGTGGTTGTTGAATGCAGGAATAATATCTCTCTTTTGTTTAAGGATTTTGTTTTCGTCAAATAATTTATTTGCTCTGAAGTTGAAATACAAAGAAAAAATAGAGGAACGTTCACTTGATGAGAATTTTACATCGGGAACACCTCCAAAAAAGATGGCGTCCTAGCCAATTATCGGCCACGGCGGCTGTTCTCATTTAAGGAGATCAGCTAGTTGCGCAGGAAATATTATAGTGCACAAGCATTTGCGCTGACACAAGTGCACACCCTATTCCCTCACTCTCATAACCCAATGGGACGGCAATCCGACATGACCGAAGAGAGATTAGGCGCAGGACTGACATTAAAGTCTCCCCTATAGTAATAATAGTTTGCACCCAATATCTTTGTAGTTCTGAAGTTAGCTATTTGACGACTCATGTATGGGTCATTTTTTGCGCAGTGTTTAGTTCATTTTCTTTCATAGTAGCCTGATTTCCTTCTCGACAATATCTCTACGACCAAATGCACAAGGAGTCAAATAGCTAACTTTAGAATTGCAAAGTTATATAGCAAAAACTAAGGCTCCTTTTCCTGTCATGCGGATTTAAGTCCGCACGCGGATCTCGTCCGCATGCGGGCTGCCCGCATCGTATGATTTCATACATGTTTTTCCTATCATGCGGGTAGCACGCGTGCTGAATGCGGATTGGCTGCGGGCGCACACCCGCGTGCGCGCTATCCGGATGCGGCTATCTGTCAGGTCAACGTATACGAATCTGTCAAATTTTACCAATCGAACATTAACCTACCTCCATTGTGATAAGGTTGAAAATCGATTGCAGAAATTTGTACACCACTATAGCGACTGGCGACACGCAAAACACTGCAGCAGCAAACGATATCTTAGTCCT
>NWSH02000605.1:1805484-1825227 GCA_002382865.2 Heliothis virescens | reverse complement strand
ATTTTTTTTTCTACATCAAAAATAGATATGTCCAGTGTTACCATTCCTTTTGCTTTTTTGACGCCATTAATCGTTTTTAAATTAGTATTATTGGAAAATATGCCTTCCTTTGTTTTTATCTTTAGTAATTTTGAATTTATCAATGATACATTAGACCCTGAGTCATAGATCCCAAATACTTCAACATTTTTATTAAGTACTAATTTAAGCTTAATCAATGGCGGCACTATTAGTTTTTTTGGTCTTCACATTGCAATTCACNCCAGAGCTCTCTTCCTGTCTTGAATTAAATCACATTCAGTTTTCTTCTGTTTTAGTTCATTTGGCAGAATTGTAACATCTGTGCCATAAAGTAGGTACTTAGGGGCATATCCAGTGACTGTGTGCTCTGTTTCATTGTATTTCTTCACACAGTTTTGTGCTATAGTGGACCATGCTACTTTCCTGTCTTTATCATTTATGTTACATCTGATTTTGTTTACCAATGTTTGGTTTAGCCTCTCATTTAGGCCATTTGAAAAAGGCGAGTTTACTGCTGTAAATATTATTGAAATGTTCTTTTCTTTTAAAAAATCTTTAAATTCCTTGGAATTGATTCCTGGGTATTGATCTGATAGTATCATTTCAATGTCATCGGCTTCTGCACATTTTTTAATGAGTTTGATGAAATCATTTGCATTTTGAGTACTGGACGTCAATATATATGCATATCTCGTAAAGTGATCTGACAGTAGATGTAAGTATCTCTTTGTCGATCTGGATCCTCCGAAACCTCCAATGGTATCAATAGAGCATATTTGAAAAGGTTTTGTTGCAGGACCTAAATGAGACATCAATCCATATTTATTTTTTCCTCTCGATTTGTTTTTTAAGCATACTATACAACTTTCACATATGTTTTTTATATTATTTGTCATGTTTTCTGCTGTATATACGGAGCTAATCATTCTCTGCATTTGTTTAATTCCAATATGACCTAGTTCTGTGTGTACATTATGTATTAGTTGTATGCTGAATTTCTCTGATATTATTATTTTATCTTTTTTCTTGACTGTCTTATAGTACACATTGTTCTTCGTTTGCAACTTGTCTTTTCTACTCTGTATATATTCATTTTCCACTTGATCTTGTAGGATATCTTTTAGTGTTATTGTGTTTACTACTTTTAACTGTTCCTCTATATTTTCTTCTGGTTCAAGGACCGGATTCCTGCTCAGACAATCAGCTTCAATGTTTAATTTACCTGGAGAATATTTTACTTGGAAATCATATTGTGATAAGTAGTGTGTAAGATCACCTAATTCTTCATCTGTTCTACATTTTATGTTCATATTCTCCAGGGGTTTATGGTCTGAAAATACAATGAATTTTCTACCTATTAACAAATGCTGCCAATACTGTATACATTCTTTGATTGCAAGACATTCCAGATATATTGCTTTTTTTCTTTTTTGTACTTCATTTAACTTTTTTGAGAAGTATGCCACTGGCTTTTCTTCGTTGTTTTGTTGTGGTTGTTTCAAAACTGCTCCTACCCCCAATATGCTAGCATCTGTGTATATGTGGATAGGTAAATTTGGATCAAAGATTGTTAATATTGGTTGAGAGCATAATATTTGTTTCATTTCTTCAAATGATTCTTGACATGCTTCAGTCCAGTTGAATATTTGCCCTTTTCTCAATAGGTTATGTAATGGTTCTAATTTTATTGCTATATTTGGTACATATTTATGATAAAAGTTTATTTTTCCCAAGAACTGTCTCACATTTTTCTGAGTTTTTGGTGTGGGGAATTTTTTTATTGATATCAAGTTATCTTTAAGCGGTCTGACTGAGTTATTCTGTATTACATGACCCAAATATTTGACTGAGTCTGCTGCAAATGTGCATTTAGAGAATTTGAGTTTCATGCCCTCACTTTTAATTGCTTGAAATAATTGTCTTAATTGTTCGATATGTTCTGTAAATGTTTTTGAGTATAATAAAATATCATCGATGAAACAAACTGTGAACTCACCGAGCTTGTGCTTTCGTATAATGTTACACATTATCCTTTGGAAAGGCAGACAGGTCCATTGGTAATGGCCTTCTTGAGTCACAAATGCAGTCTTGTATTTATCTGTAACACGTAGAGGTATGGACCAGAATGCTGAATTTAGATCTAGTGTTGAGAAAAACTTGCAATCTCTTGTTTTTACTATGAGATCTTCAATTAAGGGGAATGGCTGTGATTGAGGTACAACAATTTTATTTAAGTCTCTGAAATCTATGCATAACCTAGATTTTTTATTTTCATCTCTTTTATATGCCAAAGTAACTGGTGCTGCGAATGGGCTGTATGATTCTTCTATTATATTTTTTTCTAGTAATTTTGCAACCTGGTTCTCAAGTTCCTTCTTGTCTTCCATAGTGCAACGATATGGTCTTTTACTGCAATATTTTTCTACTTGAAGATCAATGTGTGCTTCATAGTCAGTAACTTTTCCTATATCATATTTATCTTTTGCAAACACAGATTTGTTACTTGATATTAAATTTTCAATCACTGCCCGTTTAGTACAGTCTAGATGGTTAATGCTAATCACAAAACTTTCTCCTCTGATATCATCATTATAGTTTACAGAATTATCAGATGTTGTTTCCTTATTATCAATATAATTTTTTCTTGTTTCCTTAGAAACTATATCCAATCTTTGTTCAGGTATTTTTTGAGAAATTTTTAACTTTTCATCTTGAACTAGGGAGAATTCTTTAATACAGTCTAGTCCCACTAGGAAGTCATAATCAAAATTTTCCTCTTCTATTACAAAAACCTTCATTTTTTTTTCTACATCAAAAATAGATATGTCCAGTGTTACCATTCCTTTTGCTTTTTTGACGTTTGCCTTTGTTTTTATCTTTAGTAATTTTGAATTTATCAATGATACATTAGACCCTGAGTCATAGATCCCAAATACTTCAACATTTTTATTAAGTACTAATTTAAGCTTAATCAATGGCGGCACTATTAGTTTTTTTGGTCTTCACATTGCAATTCACATTCTAGTTCAGAGTTGTTTACAAGTTTTATTTGCTTCTTATCTTTTTCAGTACTTATTCTTTGCTTAAACCAACAGGAATCTTCTGGATGATATCTTGCACCTTTATTTAATTTCTCACAAATTGTACATTTTTCTTTATTGGGCCTAGTGTCTTCTTTCTTTTTTATGATTTTTTTCCTTTGTACCAAATGCTCCAATTTGCCAAGTTCATTAAATAAGTCTCTTACATGAGAAATTTCTTCTTTGTCAATTCGATCAGTTATAAAGTCTGGTAAACCCGCTGCAATTACATCAATTAGAGTCCCTTCATCAATTGTTTTTCTTTCTTCTAGTAAAAGTCTCTCTTTCTTTATTGCATACTCTAACAGAGACCCCAACTGATACTTGAAAGTTAAAGCATATTTGCTGGAAGCCCAACCTTTATTGGTATAGGTTTGCAGAAAGCTTGATTTCCATACTGACCACTCTGAATTCAAACTATACCTTATCATCATAGATGAATACCACTCTATGCATGATTTTTCTAAAAATAATCTGAAAATTTCAATTTTCTCTTCATCTTCAGAAATATTGAACCTCGCATATTCTTTTTCCAATATTTCCATCCACTGATGTGCACTTGTATTTTTTCCATTATATTTTTCAATGACAAATCTCTCGGCTAACTTTTTCATATTTTTTTTTTCTACATTTTGTTTATCTTCTACTAATTTTTCCAAAATTTTTACTATAGGATCTTCCGAAGACATTTTACTCATAATAGCCAATCGTTCTGGTGTAGTTTCCTCTAGAAATTGGTCTGAAAAAATCATGTTACCATCCTCATCAACATATGTTTCTAATATATCCTGGGTCGCTTTTATCCACACATTTCTTGTTTGATTCCTTTTTTTCAATGTACTTTTCACTGTGGCATAGTTTTTTGTAGATAGAATCTGTTTGTGATATGATATGTGTTGATGCTCTTCAGGAATGAGAAATACTTTGTCATCTTGCGTGGCGATTGAGGTTATGGCAACAAAGTTTGACTTTCCATCCACTGTTGGTTTTACTTGGAATGTAAACCTTAATTTTTCCATTTTATGACAGTAAATGTCGTTTTATAAGGTTTATTCAATAACACCGTCAGTAAAACACAATTGAGTTTCTCTGAAATTAAAGAATTTGTTTATTTTACATTGTATACTAAATAATATGTATTCACATTGAATATCATATTTACAATATTCCTTACATACCTGAAATTAAAGAAACGACATTTAATGTTTATAATACGGTGTCAGTTTCTATTTTTCCAAATTATTTAAGAGTTTAAATACCGAGTTGCTTCTAAGGTTATGGAATGTATTCACATCGATATAACAAACGATGCGGCTCGGTGACATCGACGCATGTACATTACGTCAATGTCAAATGTGCATTTCGCGGGAGAATTTGAAATAGGAAAAGTGCCTATAGGTATTTTTCTTTACATACATAATTATTTTCAGTCTGTAATTTTATGATTAACCCTCTTTCCTGAAAGTATACTTTCAAAAATCCCTTAATAAACATAGTTTTTGTTAAAGTGGCAAGAGAATTACATCATCTGTGAAAACTTTCTAGCTATCATGGTTCACAAAATACAACCTAACGGACAGATGGACAGTGGAGCCTTAGTAATAGGTTTTACCCTTCGGATACGGAATCCAAAAAAGACAAAACCTTTAATAAACTTTCAATAACTTTACCAAATGATGACCAATTTCACAGGTACCAGATAAGTTAAGTTCCAGTTAGCTATTTGAGACAGACAATGCCGTAGAAATGTATTTAATTTAACTACTTTTCCATAGCAGTGTCTGTTAGACAGCTATATCTAAAACATTACTAGCACTGAATATTTCTTAGTACACCCAGCTGACATCTAAACCTATCCAGACATACAGACGTACAAACCAGCGTGTATTAGCGTGACAGTATTATAATAAGGAGCGTTGAGCGTGACACGCGAGCGAGCGCGTGACGTCGACCGCTGAAGTGTTAAGATTTCCAACCGATTCCACTGTTTGTTTGCGTGTTTAATGTTGTTATGATGCTCTAGGCTGCTCTAGGCTTTAGTATAATGAACTGTTATAAAAAGGTGTGATAAAACCTTTGTGCTGATTGATTTTATGTCAGCTAGAAAGTCTGACAACCAGTCTTACTAAGGTTAACGGGGTTGTACGGGTGACTAGGTTGAGCAGTTGCTCTATGTGAAATAATGGTACTCAGCTGCATCTGGTTAGCCTGGAAGCCGACCCCAATGTAGTTGGGAAAAGGCTAGGCAGATGATGATGGAGATTGATTTTATGTTGTTCACTACTTTGAGTCACATATTTTTACTAATTCTTAGACTCTACAATTTACTTGTCCGGAAAAGGATTAAAAGGGAACCATAGTATTTTTTTTTTGTAAAATTGAGCTAATTGTAAACTAAGCAATATCATGTACAGATAAACCTTTGTTCCGCATAAAACAAAAATTGGTCCTTCCATCCAAATCAATACTACGACGCCACAACCCAAAGTTAAAAGGACCATTACTAGAAGCTAAAAGGACCAGTACCCGATGGTGAAAGGACCAGTATTTTTTACCTTACCAATATCTCACCCACACGGTGTTCTCCAAATGTCCAGTCATTAAGAGGTCACGGTGCGCTACCCCCGTGTATGGGGTTCGACCACGTGCCATATTGTGAAACGGTTACGACAGATGTGCCGACTAAATTATACGTTTTTAATTGTTTTCCGTGAATTATGATGTGTTGTTTGTAGTTCGGTTTTTTGTGTCTGTATTGGAATGGTTTGCATCTCTTTGTTTTCAAGTTGTATATCTTCTAACCATATTGTAGCAGACAAGAGATTCAAAATATCACCTAGAACATTTAATTATTTAACCTTAACAAGCTTAAATTAAAATTGCGCATCAAGAAATGAACTGGAATCAACAGTCTTAAGCTGGCAAAAAGGCTGCCCATATTGTGATGTTGGATGGCAATGCAAATTCTTATGCCAAAGCATAGACCAACCCTTTAGTCACGTGTACCTATAATTTTTTGACGAGCAATCAAAGCTGTATCGAGTTGAATTACCTTCAACCTTTCTTTGGTTGGTAAAAAATATTAACGTGTAGTGTAGGTATAATAACTAAACAATCTCGCCCAAAAATTCTTCCAATTTATTTTCACAATATTTAACACTATGTTAAAAATTAGCCACAGAAAATATAGTAAAGTTAAGTTCTAAAATCACGTACAAGGCCATTATGTAACGTAAACCTCTGAGGTTCTGTGCTTCGGTTAAGTTTATAGGAGTTTATCACGAATGCCTTGTTATGGTCAATGTAACCCGACCATTGTTAGTTCAAAATTAACATACGTTTTAGTTTGACAAATATATGCTGCTCAATTGAGGTTTAGCTGAAGTTTCAGAATTTAAGTTTTTATTTCGATATTGGTATAGCCTATTTTGTGATAATGATTTGAGAATCGAAATTATCATTTTATATAGATGCTTAATTTTTAGAATAATTTGACTGTAATTTTGGAATTGTTTTTATTATTTGAAAAAATATTTTAACCCGAACCGAACCACTCGATAGTGCATTTCAATCTATGATCCGGATTTGTTGCTCTGAAGTGTACTCAAGGCGTTTATGCCAAATGGCACCCTTGGTTACTATACTTATATAAGTCTATAAACATAAAATTTTGCACAAAATTTTTTTCTTGGGAAGGCACAACGAATCCAAAAATGTATTTTTGGCATATCCAAAATGCACGAGTAATAATGACTAATATTTACATTTATATGTCTTGATTATCACAATATTCGACAAACAGCTGTAAGATACAAACAAACCTAAATACCTAAAATCGCAATAATAAAGGCATACGCAATTGCAATAACATAACGCTATCTCCTTATGTTAATCAGTTGTGAACATGTCGCTTGCACCTTTCCGTCGAATGAATATTCATAATCAATGGTAAAAATACTTGCCATTATTTGCCTTCATTAAGAAGTTTATTAAAGTCGTGGTGGCTTAGTGGGTAAAGCACTAACCTCTCAAGTATGAGTGTGTGGGTTCGATTCCAGGTCAGGCAAGTACCAATGCAACTTTTTTAATTTTTTATGTAGGTGCTTTCTAAGTATGTCTTAGACACCAATGGCTGATAAAAGGTGAAAGAAAACATCTTGAGGAAACCTGGACTATAAAGTCTGAAATCACCAACCCGCATTGAGCAAGCGTGCTCAATCCTTCTCCGTGTGAGAGGTTGCGTGTGCCCAGCAGCGGGACGATAAAAAGGCTACTAAAAATAAGTTTATTTAATACTAGCTTCCGCCATCGGTCTCACCCGCTTCCCATGGAAACTACTCCACGCACCCGGATAAAAAGTAGCCTATAGATTCCTCGACAAATGGGCTATCTAACACTGAAAGTTTTTTTTTAAATCGGACCAGTAGTGCCTGAGATTAGCGCGTTCAAATAAACAAACAAACAAACTCTTCAGCTTTATAATATTAGTATAGATTTTGATCCAAATATCCCATTCGTTGTAATGGTTGCAACTTACTGGACTACATGCTCGGGGTTTGATTCCTGTATCAGGCTGAAATCGCGGAATCAGTGGGTGCGGATGATTGCTCTGGTATTACCCATGCCCTCGACAATGGTAAGTGAAGGTAACACTAGGTGGGTTTTTAGCCGGTAAGAGTGTGGCACCACCTACCCAAGGTGGAAATAGTCCATGAGGTTTTTCTCCTGTTAAAAAAGAAATGGTACTCAGTAGCAGTCGTTGTTACAATTGCACGTCAGAAGCCGTCAGGCGGATTAGAGAAATGTCTAAACATGTAAGCTTGTTATTGCAGCAACTATTTTTATTATTATAATTTTTTAAAACTCAGTATGAGTAAAAGAAAGATGTATGAGTAATTCAAGAGGAATAAATGAGGAAATAGTAATTTTTCTTCATTTCATAGCCTACGGATTATTTGTTTAGCAGGAAAGATGTATTTAGCGGCCCTTGGAATAGGAGCAATTTTTTTTCTTCTGAACTTGTCTGTCCAACATCACTTCACAATCATTTATTACACAATCCGCCCATCGTTTCTTCAATTTGCAATTTATCCGGCATTTTTAACAAGAGGATGGAAAGGAAATTATTTTTCCAATCAAATTAAACAATAATATGCACCTAATTGTCAATTAAACATTAACGTCCATATATCGTAAATCAATGCAAAATTATTCGCCTAATGATAACTCACGACAAATTGTGCGCACGCGACAGTTTTTTCGACAAAAGACTTACGTTTCCGTGGATTTTTTGCCTTTCAATTTAATATGGCATTGGAATGATAGCTCGTAATTATAATTATTCCGGGATAGGTAGAGCTAGTATTTAATTGGTGTGTTAGGCCAATTTTTGCACGAATAAAAATTATATGTTCTTGCGGAAACAAAGCTTTAGGCGCTATTGTCACGTTGTCTTAAAAATACCGGGTTTAGTAGTAGGTTTAGAGCTCGACTTTGTTCATGACATCATTTATACCTAGTACTAAAGCCGGTACTTTTTTAGAACCACGTTTTATAATAAGGTAGCAATTTAGCAACTGATTAACTTAAAAACAAAGAATATACTGAGAATTTAATTTTATATATAGTATTATTTTAATGCTATTGAAGACTTTCTATTCATAGTTTGCGAGATACAGATTTCATATTTTTTTTCTGTACTTACGTAGATTTGCTACGTTAAATTCTTGTAACTAATTTACGGACTTATATCGAGGTGTGCACAGTACTTTTATATAATGTCAACTTCCACAGTCTTCGTACGTACATTGATAAATATAATAATATGCTTAGTACTTCCGCAGTCTAGTACGTACATTGATAAAAAATATAATAATTTGCTTATTAAGGAATTTAATTGACAACACCCTACATAGACATAACTACTATTATTATCGACCCATTATCTTCAAAGTGCTAAAATACGAAATTAACGAGTTTCGCCAAACGGCAACAGCTACTGTCATCAATTTTAGTTTTCAATTTATAACAAAAACAAAAAAGAAACCCTCGATAGTGTAATGACGATTATAGAGGGTGATAAACCACCGCGCATTCGATTAGTGACGTACCCACGGACATTATCGATAAATCGGTAAATCCATTCGATTGCCGGCCAGCGCTATCTTGATCTGTGAGCCGCAAAACAATAACTTTGCCTTTTTTTTATTAAAAAGTTAAAATGTTGTGCAAAGAAAAGTAATGAAGGCTCTTGTGTGAAATAATTGCGATTGTTTTTATTATAAAGGGAGCGGGTTCATGTTGCGGTGTTTAAATAATTATATGAGGTATTAAGATGTTGTGCTGTATATTTATATGAATTGTAAATGTAGGACGTATGCTACAATTTATCAGAAAATAATTGCATAAGTGCCCTTGAGAAAATGGCTTTCTATGTGTGACACATTCTGGTTATTCATAATAATATTTTTGCTGTTCAGATTTCTAAATAATAATAAAATAATTGCAGCGTCCTTGTTTTTTATAATGGACTGTATTATTTAATTACTTAATATTACATAAATAACGATCAAACTTTTGACTGCTCAAATATTTGGATAGATTTACTAGTTCCTCTCATTACAAGCACTTTAAATTCCCAAAATTTATATGCTACTAGCTTCCGCCGACGGTTTCACCCGCCTCCTGTGGGAACTACTCGACGCAACCTAATTAAAGCAGCCTTCCTTAATATCGGCTATCTAAAAAAGTTTTATTTCAAATTGGAGCAGTAGTTCCTGAGATTAGCGCGTTCAACCAAACAAAGAAACAAACTCTTTAGCTTTATAATATTAGTATAAATTAATTACACAAAATGTTTAACAAGGAAATTCTAACAAACCAAACACAACCAGTACTACCTTCCAGCCAATTGAAAGTGACGTCGATAAACTATGATCTATCGACATAAATTTATCGATAATATCATATCACTAGTGTCCACATGGCGTCTCCCAGGCACAGTAATTGGCCAGGCTGGTCATAAAATGTATCGCACCGTTGGCCGGTGACAACGCTATTGTGTTGGGAATTATTATTTACTAGCTTTTGCCCGCGACTTCGTTCGCGTGGAATAGTGACTTCCGGCAAATTTTTGGTTTTAACCACATAGTTCCCGATCTCGCGGGATCTCTTCAAAAATAAGATGTGGAAGATATTCTAGGGAACTCTTCAAAAATCAACATAATGAGCTCTGCGTTTGAATTTAATAGAAGTATACTCACTTAGGGCATTAAAGCCGTTATTGCCGATCGAAAAAGGCGAAAATGTTATTTTTCCCTTATTTTCTCATCATTCTACTGATTTGCCATTTCAGTTCAAAAGGAAAAAAGACTGTTTCTCCCTTGACAAATTTTCTATTATTTTAGGCTTAGGGCGCTTTCAATATAAGTATCCGTTTGGTGCCGAACTGCTACCGTACGGCAGCGGTGCGTTAGACGTAGCGTAGCAGTCCGGCACCAAACGCATAAATTGAAAGGGCGCTTAGAGATTATGAAATTTTCTTTTCTTACACCAAGACATTTNTATCCGTTTGGTGCCGGACTGCTACCGTACGGCAGCGGTGCGTTAGACGTAGCGTAGCAGTCCGGCACCAAACGCATAAATTGAAAGGGCGCTTAGAGATTATGAAATTTTCTTTTCTTACACCAAGACATTTCTGCATACCACGTTTTTAGTTTTGCCGTCCTTTGCAAAAATAAAAAGGATTTGTGGTGTCGACACTCTTGAGCACGCAACGTAGAGTTGTCCATGGGAGAAACAGTCTTTTTCAAGATGTACCCCCGCAACAACTCTTTTGAATTGGAATGGCAAATCAGTTGGAATGATGGGAATGCGGGGAATAATTACAGTTTCGCCTTTTGCCATTCCAGTCATATTAAAAACGAACTTAGACTTACAATTTTATTAAACAAACTAACTACAGTAACTACTAATAATCGATATCAAACTAAACCTACGTTAAATAATTTAACCAGAAAACCAGGAAAACCCAACAAATAAACTTTTTATACCATTTTCCCGATATGATGAGTTCCCTGACAGTTCAAATTTTTTCATCACACGCAAACTGCTTTAGAGCTATAACAACAAACCAACAAACTAAAGTTATTTTAAAATATTGTCTCTTTGTTAATTACCCAGTAAACTATATTTTTTCATATTTTAAATGAACTAAATAAATATTAATGGCTAATAAATTAAATAATCGATGTAAAAAAAATATGAGTTTAAAGAATGTCGAAAATAACAGATACACGAAACGGAATGTGACTTGCGTCAATAGAGATTGACGCAAGATACTGAATCGAAAAAAAATCGATGTAGAGTAATGGCCATATGAAAAATTTTAAATTCTGATTCCATTTTCTTTGTCAACCGATTCGACTTTATAAAATAATCGATTAAGTTTCGTTAGGTTACATCACTCTAACTATCAGATATGAACTGCCAGGGAACTCATGCTAAAATAAAAACACTATAATTGACAAATACAACGAAACAAATTTAGAATATACGCAACAGCAGGACCACTACAGACAAACAATCATACGACCGACAATACACATTTTCCACGACAGTACCGAAGCGCTCGGCCGATACCCAACCAAATGAATGTAACGAAACCATAGCGCGATCTATTTCGATCCCAACGCCATCTATTGAGGATAAAGACGACTCGGATTATTTATCTATACTATATTGATATTATTTTTTTCATACCTTTTTACTATTTATTTACTTTTTTTCGATGAATTAAAACAATAACATGAACCGAAGTCGTGTAACGATCGACATAGAATTATCTATACTCCGTTAGAGCGTTTTCTTTGTACTAAAAGTTGTATTATATTATATTTTTCATTGCTTTTTACTATTTTGTAAAAACAAACTTCCAATGAATTAAAACAATAACATGAACTGAACAATTGTAATGACACCATTGCGCGATCAACACCGACTATCTACGGAGTATAGGAACAGCTCGACATTTATAGTACGAAATTGAACAATAGATGGCGCTGTATGTCCGGAAAAAAAATATTTTTTATTTTTATTTTTTAAATAAAAACTATCCTATGTCCTTTCTCAAGTTCCAAACTATGTCTGTACCAAATTTCACACAAATCGGTTCAGTAGTTTAGGCGTGAAGAAAAGACAGACAGACAGACAGACAGACAGACAGAGTTACTTTCGCATTTATAATATTAGTTTGGATTTTATATTAGCTGTAGATAATATGTTTTAGTTGTTGTTAGTGTTTTAGGTGCTTGTAGTGTTATTCTGTATACTAATTTTACTACATAATTTCTGGCCTGTCTGGCTTCCTAATTGTTTTTTCTGTTCAATGACAGACAAAAATTCTTAATCAAATGCTCTTCTATATCAGTATCAAAATTGAACTCATCTGGAACACTGATATAATATCTTTATGTTGAAGAGCTCGTGGCTAAGTCAAAGCCGCGCGGGTCGATCAATCATAAGGTTAAGCAACGCTTGACGCGGTCGGTCCGTGGATGGGTGACCATCTTCATAACGAGTTCTTCCGTGTTTCGGAAGGCACGATAAACAGTGGGTCCCGGCTGTTATTTGAACATCTTTGGCAGTCGTTACGGGTAGTCAGAAGCCAGAAAGTCTGACAACCAGTCTTACCAAGGGGTGCCAGATTGCCCAGGTAACTGGGTTGTGGAGGTCAGATAGGCAGTCGCTCATGTAAAAACTGGTTCTCAGCTGCATCCGGTTAGACTGGAAGCCGACCCCAAAATAGTTGGGAAAAGGCTAGGCAGATGATGATGATGTTGATGACATTTTTAACAACATTTTTGTTATATTATTTCTCTCTCTCTCTCTTTTAGTTCTTCTACTTAAACTATTCTTAATCACATGTACCTAAAATTTAAATTATATTATCAGCACATTTAGAATTAAGCAAAATTTTTGTAGAATTATGGCCAAAATTAAGAAATAAACGATTTATTTATTTCTTTATTTTATTATAAATTGGCTTGGAAAATCTTGTCACATTATCGACCATTTGAACGTTTTCGGGGAGCTTTACCTCTGACCGTATATTTATTAATTTGGCCGTGGTACTAGGCGAATTCCTATAAAATGAATAAAATAAAATAAGCCTTTAATCAGACCACTAGTTTCCTTTGTATGTTGGATAATAGTACACATTTTTTCTTAATCTAACTATTCTGACGAGTTGCTGACACCAACAACCTGGTCTGATTGCCCAACTTTGGCAAAGGCCTCCTCCATTTCCCTCCACTCTGCTCTATTTTGAGCTTTCCTAGTCCATGTTTTCCCTGCCGTGCTTTTTATTTCGTGCTACTATCTACGAAACTGTCTACCTCGATTTCTTTTCTTATTTTTGGGGTACCAAAATATTATATTTTATTCCACTTTTCGATGCCTTTAACTATATGGCCGGACCAGTGAGTTCCTATGCTCAAAAATTAATTTCAAGCCGTCATCAAGTCTGCTGAAAACTATATGGCTTGTTGTGTAATGAACAACCTTCTAAGAACAGTCAAAATTCTTCAATAATAACAGAATCTTGATCAATTTATTATAGGTTTCTATAACATGATAAGAGCTATTACCATGTCATAACCGATAGGTAACTAGAAGTTCACGCTAACTATCAATGTTACTGTATTATTAACTGACCGATCAAATGTTAACTGTAATTAGAACAGGTTAACCTTTTGAATTTAACTGCTGAGTTATGGTACTCAAAGTTTTGTTTAAAGATTATTAATTAATTTTGAAAATGTTATTATTTTGTCATATTTTATAGAAAATTATAATATCTACATTAAATTTTCTATTGAAAATAAGCAACATAAAAGTGTAGAGAGCTTCTAAGAAGCAAAAATTTGAACTAAAAAAGAATATTTCATGGAAATTATATTACACTATTTCAATAATATTGTGTGTATCAATGAACCTATTTGTGCGTAAAGTTTAGTTTAGGTACACATAACCTACAACGCAAAGGTAAAAACTCACAGAGTCATTTTATAGTACCTACCTTAAAATGTACTTCAGTTAATTCTGAAACACAGACCTAACTTTAAACTGAAAAGTTTGAGAAATAGTACACTCCGTTCAATATTTCTCAATAGTGTTGAAGAGCCAAACCTATTCATTTTAGTACTCATTGCAAACGGTGTATTTCAAAACATAAATGAAACAAATATACCTATATCTCTATCTTTTTATCTACAATGTATTCATATCCCCATTTTTACTAAAACAGTAGGTATGTAAATAAGGTTTATTTTCCCATAGCAAAAACGTATAAAACATCCCTCGTTGACCCAGCATCCCCTGTAGCACGCTTGATCTGATTTGTCGCGAAGGCCACGCCCCTCTCATTAGAGGGCGCAAGTTGTGGTACATGTAACTGTAGATATTATAACTTGATAAGTTCTTATATTATATTGGTCCTTATTTTAATTGTAATGTAGTATGGGATTGTGGTGTTGTGATATTTACAAGCAATGGTCGTTTTTATAATATAATTAATGAAATGTTGCCCGTTACATCACTTTTGAGGATTTATTAAAAAAAACTGTCACTTATGCGGTTTTGCTAAAATCTTTAAATGTAAATAAAAAAATAAATAAAAATGATAGATTTTTTTTTGAATATATCAGTGGATAGAGAAAAAAAAACTGCATCGAACTACATTAAAAACTGCATCGAACTACATTAAAAACGGATTTTTGCAAAATGTCCCTTACGCCAATTTAGATTTCCACCGTCGATATTATTTTGAGTTAGTTTTATTATTGTAGAAGTTTCTGACATAATTAAGAGACTAACGGCCACTCTTTCCCCATTCTAAAGTTCTGGATAACTATTTGACGGAAAGTGCTATATAAATGTTTTAAATTTTGTCAACTTTTCTATAGCATGATCTATCAGATAGCTTTATCTGGAACCTGTGAAACTGGTCGTGAGAGTTTTAAGAGGAGCACATTTTTTTCTTATTATTTTGCTTCTTATTTGCTGGCTGTAGTTGATTTTAGACAAACTTATAAGTAAATGGGTGTAGGTAATACCTATTTTCATTAAAGATCACGAGTCATTGACATAATTTGCATTAAATAAAAACAATTTTAAATGCCATCAATTCGGAATTGTCATACGCCTCTATTCCTTATCAAAACCACTTAAAATAATCATAATTAAAATTTTATAATACAGTAAAATATCCTTATTCGCGCTTCCTTCATTCGCGTTTTCAGTATTCGCGGATTGAAAAAATGCGATCTAATTCCTTTATTCGCGGCCTAAGATTTCTTTATTCGCGGATCGAATCAGTACAACGGTACATACATACCTCAATACAAAGCATTCTGTATAATATATCATCGCGACAACAAGTGAACTAATAAAAAAATAGACCTTATTATTACTACGCCTAGATTGTTTTTTCAAAAGCTATCGGCGTTTTTTGTTTGGTTCAGCGGTTCAGCCGCCGGTTCAGCCGCCGCCGCTGCAAAGGCGGCTTACCTCAAAGGACAAACATAATGTTTAGGTAAAATAAACTTATTTGTTAAGACATAAAGTATATTATTAAATGCTGTCACAAATGGACGTCCCGTCCTTTGGTAAGTGCCGCATTGCGTGTTGTATTGTTTTAATTTCCTATTCGTTACAAAAATTGTGATCGAGTAACACGTATCTTCCGCTATCATCCGTCACCTAGGAACGTATCCCCTATAACCCCATATAAATTACCATTCCATATTCACGGTTTCTGTATTCGCGGCATATTTACGGAACATAAACCCCGCGAATGAAGAGCTTTTACTGTAATTACAATTAAAGTCTTATCTGCATCTCCGCCACCTTTAAGTGTTAATTGCGCCGCATTCTTATTATCAACTGTTGTACTTTGTAAATATCACATAGTATTTTGTTTAGTAATTAAAAATAATAACTATATCTTTTTAATTACTTGTTACAAACACATTAGGTGAGAACCAACTGCACCTGCGTTAACTTGAAATGATAATATCGGAGAAGTAAAAATCGTAACGGATAAACAGAATTATATATATTTTTTATATGTAGTTAATTTCGTTATGTGACTTATTAAGTATAGGTATATTTTTAAGTCCGACGTTTATGTCCGTACTATTAATTTGTTAAGACAGCAAACTGGCATTAACTTCAACATTTTTATGTTTATGATTTGCAAGTAGATACTAAATAGTTTTAGTGGGTATAAAATGCAATAATATTGTAGTTCATTATTTTGTAACAGCAAACGAAAAAAAAAATGTTTTTTTTCTACTTTGACCAACAAAGGAAATAAGCTGAATTTAATAAATAAAAAAATATTAGAATTCTGACCTAATATACATGGAGCTAATATCATCTTAGCTATGGTCTATATTATATTTCTTTAATCCTAATATTGTTTATTTTGTTTCAGTGGTCATGCACAAAGAAAAAGAAGACATCCACGGTCACCGGAGAGAGCACTCACCATACGACCACGCCATGCCTGATGGGGAAATGTTCTTACAGGTATTCACTTTAAATGGCTCTCCTGTAAAGTTGCAAAAATGTCACTTAAACCAAATAGCCTTTCACCCCTCGATATTATCCTATCCTAATCTATACTAATATTATAAAGAGGAAAACTTTGTTTGTTTGGTTGTAATGAATAGGCTCAAAAACTACTGGACCGATTTTAAAAATTCTTTCACCATTCGAAAGCTACATTATCCACGAGTGACATAGGCTATATTTTATCCGGGTACGGGCAGTAATTCCCACGGGATGCGAGTGAAACCGCGGGAAAACGGCTAGTATATTATAAATGCGAACGTTTGTGAGGATGGACGTATGTGTATGTTTGTTACTCTTTCGCGCAAAAATTACTGGACGGAATTGTATGAAACTTGGCAGAAATATAGCTTTATACATCAGAATAACTTAAAGGTCACTCTTTACATGGGTAAGGGAAGCAGTTCCTTCGGAAAGCGGGCGAAACCATTGGCAAAAGCTAGTTAGTATAATGATTGAAAGTATGTTTATAGTAAAAATATATACAAATATTGACTCCCGTATATTCTCGGAACCATTTTACTATAATCACAGCCTGTAACCTTCAGATCCAAGGTTACAAAACAACTGAACCTTGAACAAAGAATAAGTTTTTCAATTTTATTAACTTTTCCTATTTATGGCTGGTATGCAATATTGTTTATGAGAGAAAATTGCTCAACAATTGTGTCATTCTTTGTTGATTTGTTTATGAAAGTAAATATTATATTTTTTTACTGCAGCTATAGGTAGGAATGGTATATTTTGTGGAATGCTAGTTTTAGTTCATTAGGTAATGTTTCATGTTTTTCAGGGCCTGAAATAGTGCTTATAAAAATGTGTTACGTAAATTGAATGTATTGAAAAGTCCTCTGCCTATGTTCACGATTTTATCTAATAAGCTAAGCCTATATATATTTACTCAGGTTTTAGAGTATTTATATACAGATTTTCACCTAAATCGGTTTAATAGTTTTGAATTGAAAGCGTGATAGACAGACTAATAGACAGAGTTTCTTTCGCATTTTTAATACTCGTAGTATATTAAGGATTTATACTATAATACAATTTTATCATGTTCATAATAATCTTTTTTATCAAAACTCAGAATATATTAATATTTTAAAATTCTGCATCGCTTGCTATAACAAGACCTATAGAGATGTCATGGCTCAGTGATAAATTATGAATAGTTAGCCAGTTACAAAATAAATCAATAGGAAGTATCGATGCAATAAATAATCAGTACTATGTGCTTATTTTACGTTCTCTATTTAGCTTTGTGGGTTTTCATTGTCAGACGATACGGTAAATTAACCGTCAACTTTTGTTGCTTTTTATTTCAGACGGTTTTAATTATGCTCTTTTAGGTTTTGATAATACAGATGCATAATTATTAATGACGCAGTTAGTATTCTAGTAATAATAAGGTATTGTCAAAATTACATGATCGTTAGCTTAGAGTTTCACCCGTGTCCCGTGGAAACTATATAATGCACCTGAAAAACAGTAGCCTATGGCCTCCAGTATTTCCAGTCCAGTAGTTTCTGAGATTAGTAAGTTCAAGACAAACAAATCCCACCAAAAACATTCTGTAAAAAACTAGCCAATTCTCGCTGAAGCTGCTTGTTTATCTCTAAAAAGTAATGAAATCTAGACAAAGTCGTGCTGAGTCTAAGGATTCTTACTGCGATTTCTTTACTATTATTATAGTTAATGCTATATGACTGGCCGTTGATCATTCTTTAAACGTTAGTGAGTACAAGTCAACGGCCAGTCATATAGCATTAACTATAATAGTAAAGAAATCGCCGTAAGAATCCTTAGACTCAGCACGACTTTGTCTAGATTTCATTACTTTTTAGAGATAAACAAGCAAGAAGGCTTTTCACGAGAATTGGGTAGTTTTTACGAATACAGAATCCTGGTTTTTGTGGTGATTTCACTTCTTTTTGTAGAAACGTGTCGAGTTCTATTGACGTAATACCTAAGCGACTACTTGTTGATTCTGCTAATAGTTTTGTTGCAGTGCTTTTTGGTTCGTTAATCTCAACACAGCAGTTTCGGGGTCGTGCGACGGCTCTCCAGATCTTGCGGCAAGTTCTTATCCTTGTTTTTTCTTGTTCTGTGTTCCGTCATTCATGTATCAATTAAATTCCCTTTCCTGGCCTTGTTCTATACGTTCTTCAGGAGGATCCTCTTAGACTTTTAACATGTTGGGAATACTAGTTTCTTATTTTGTTCCACGCCTTCATGTATCATTGAGTGGCGCCTGGGCAGGTTGTCGAAAATACGAAACTTTGCTTTCGGCTTAACTTCGAAATTAAATGACCTACAGACTTGAAATTCTGGGGTTCTTACGGTTATGTGATTATAGCTTTCTGGATGATGAAAATATTCGGCGTTCTGGTATTATCCTGAGGTTCTCAAACAGAGGCCTGAAAAATGCGTCGAAATGGTTCCAGTAAAGGATGGTACGGCAGTGTTTGCTTTGCGCTCGACTTGCGGGGGCACTACGTGCCCCCAATCTACTCTGCAAATTAAATATTAGTCAGTTGACTAAAATAAAAAGTCTCCCGAATAGAACACGTGCTACATCATAGATAATTAAGAGCCATCTCTACTTCGAAATATTTAGACCGACTAACGCCAACCTTTTAAAATAAATTCATCCATACCGGGATCAAAAGCACATAACGGACGTCGAATGTGCCAAACGCGGCCGCCACCCGCCATTTCCTCGTCTCAATCCATATCCTTGGTCTGTAACTCAGACTATGGGGATGCTCAGCACGCCAAAGGAATAAGCTACGCGCACTAACAGGGAAAAACTTGGCAAAGTCTTTATTGTCGACGACGTTAAATAATTTTTCCGTATTGCGCCCGGGGCGTTCACGAGTCTGATTCTTAGCATTCGCGAAGATACCAACTTTGCTTTGTTAGTGTTTCTGGGTTGGAGTTACTCGGACTTTCGTCTGGCATCGGTGGTCGATCACGAAATTGTCTTTTCGACCCCTTATTTGTTTTGATG
>NWSH02000605.1:1785675-1799036 GCA_002382865.2 Heliothis virescens | reverse complement strand
TTAAGTTAGTCTCCTAATAAACGCCGTATCGAACAGACGCCTCTTTTATTCCAACCTCTACACCTTTTTAATTTTAATGTTTTTTTCTGTTGTTTTATGCGGGTTTCATGCAGTGGGTTGAAGTTCGGCTGGGAATGTATTACTCTTAGGGCCGATTTTCTAATCATTAGTTTACGTTAATCTGAGGGATATATGAAGGTTTGACACGGTATAAAATTAAAATGTACGTACAAATGACAGATAAAAGTCATCTGGTGATTAAAAAATGTCCTTTAATAGGTCAAACTCAAGATAGATTGTAAGTAGAAGAAAAAAATGTTTTGAAGGTTCACGAAACTGCTATCGTATTCATAAAAAACTTTATTGTTTAGTATATGAGTCATAATAACCATGACGTACGAATTATTAAAAAGTTATATTTTTATTGCCTATAAAACTATCGTGATTTAATCAAAATGTCCCACCGAAAAACAGTAAGACCCTAACTTGAGTCACAGTTAATCAAAACTTTCTATCTCCCCCATTAAAAGCGGAGACAAATTACGGCTATATTTTCCAAAACTGATATAAAAAGTGATACGATCCATCAATACAAAGCTACGACGGAAAATTGCCAAAACAAAGGCCTATCAACAAAACATGGATTCGTACCTTAGCAACCCCCCACCCCAATGAGAACAAAAACCAATCACCCAACAAATCATCTTTTGACGTTTAATGCCAACGCAATATGTTGTTACTCATACCAGCCCTATACATATTTTACAAATTCATTTATATGTTTAGAGGGGCCGAAGTTCGTGCCTTGGGTAACCCCATTGATTATCAATTAGTTTTGTACTGGTATCATATGTTGTTGTATTATCTACACTGTTTACACGGTCCTATTGTTGTGTGATGCGTGGTAAAATGAATTAGAAGAAGATGCAGAGAATTATATAGCATATTTTTATGTAGTTAAGGTAGTCATTAGCTTGTCAAAGGTCCGGAATTAACACGTCCATCTTCGTTACAGATGATTCGTTAATGATTGAGCTTTAAATCGATTTCTAGGGCTCGCTGTGGTTCATTGATTTACGATTTGATTGTGACTTGCTCTTTTTGCTATTGTAAAGCTTGTGTTTGTGAACTAATTATCTTGTTATCTTTTGGTTTATTGAATCTTATTACTGTTACACTAATAGAGGCTATTAACTAATAAAGTGTCTGTGTTTTGGTTAATTGTTATTACATTGTATTTTAATTTGATTGTAACTTGCTGAAACAATGATTTGGTGATTTCGTGCCATTGATTAAATTACTAAATAAATTTGTAAATGAATTGTGTAGTTATTGTATTATAATAAATTGTAGTTAAAATTATATTTTCAAAATGGTTTGCTTATATTAACAGTCGGACATAGTCCACCAGTCAGTTTACGAGCTCGTCCACTCAGAAGACCGGGAGGAGTTACAGCGGCAGATCCTGTGGAACTCCTTCTTACCTCCAGAAGTCAGCAACCTGACGCTGCAAGATGTTCTGCGGCCGGACAGGGCGCATCTCTTAGAAAGGAGCTTCACTGTCAGGTTTAGATGTTTACTTGACAATACTTCTGGGTTCTTGGTAAGTTTATTCATTCAATTAAACTATCATTTTTGTATATAATTTTGCCAAATGTTGTAGTTCAGGACCGAAATTGACAAGCAGATCGGCTTTCAGTCTGTGAATGCAGTCAAACTGGCCGTCTCTCCATATTACACGCTCATTTGCACCTAATTAGATTCCAAGTCTATCATAGGTAGCTAGTGGCTATACAATTCCGAAGTAAGTAACGATTAAGTATTCAAATACACTATACCTACAAAATATTCTTCTAAAATCCGCAGAGGCTTGACATCCGAGGTCGCATCAAAGTGCTACACGGGCAGAACAAGAAAACAGAAGAACCTCCTCTAGCCCTCTTTGCAATATGTGCACCCTTCGGCCCTCCCAGCCTTCTAGAAATCCCTCAGAAGGAAGTCATGTTCAAGAGCAAACACAAGCTCGACCTGTCTCTAGTCTCTATGGATCAACGGTAAGGGAAAAGATTTTTTATATTTTTTTGTAAGGTAGCAAAAGATATAAAGATTTCTATTTCTTTTCATATGACAATACTGAGGATCTGATGCATGCGAGGTTTTGCTTCATCATCAACCTAATCTCACGTCACATGAAAGACACAGTGTGATAGCTGGCAACCATAACCGACTTGAATAAGCATGATTAATACTTAGAAATAACAATTAAATAGCTAAAAACAATAGTTCAACATAAGGTTCTGTAAAAATAAAATTATCACGAAATGGAAATTGTGAATTCATGAGAAATAACTAATCAAGTATTTAGGTACAAAAAGGGATAAGGTTCCATACACAATAAGTCGTTAAACATAAACATTTAACACTAAAGATACCTCGAAATATTTAAGAACGCAACATTTAACAAAAATGGTAACAATGAAAGATCATCAATGATCGGAAGTATTTTATATGGACCATATTAAATTGTTAATTGACACTCGAATGATGCCTGAACAATGGTTCTCTTAATTAATGGGAATTCCGCAAGGTTACAACAAAAAATAGATATTTAGATAACAATAGATCTAAGGTTAATGAAATCGTGAGTTAAAATTTTCTAATTTCTTCAATAAACTAATGAGAAGGATGTTAATATACTAAGACAGAACATTTAGGAAATATCTTGTACTAGCTTCCGACAACGGTTTCAGNTTTAGATAACAATAGATCTAAGGTTAATGAAATCGTGAGTTAAAATTTTCTAATTTCTTCAATAAACTAATGAGAAGGATGTTAATATACTAAGACAGAACATTTAGGAAATATCTTGTACTAGCTTCCGACAACGGTTTCAGCCCGCTTTCCCGTGGGAACTACTGCGCGCACCCGGATATAAAGTAGCCTATAGCCTTCCTCGATAAATGGGCTATCTAACACTGAAACAATTTTTCAATTCGGATCAGTATCAGTTCCTGAGATTAGCGCGTTCAACCAAACTAACAAACTCTTCAGCTTTATAATATTAGTATAGATTACGTCATTTTGTCCCACAATTAGGGAGTTAATGCAAAATGTATTTTTTTTGGTTTTCAGGGGTAAAATGTTGCTAGGTTACACAGATGCTGAGCTGGCGAACATGGGTGGCTATGATCTAGTACATTATGATGATCTGGCTTACGTCGCTAGCGCTCATCAAGAATGTAAGTAATTTGACTAAATATCTAGAAATGACTCGCTCATTTACAATCTTCTTGCTTCAGTCCCAATAATAGAAAGCTGAGTAATAAAATCTTGACTACATGCTACAGCATGTTTTCTTCTTCCATACTCTTAGTGGCTATACGCCTAATTACACTGGTCTACAGCATTTTTGCAACAAAGGTAAAATATATGATTTCTTGTAGATTATTTCATACTGAATCATAGTCCAGAATATAAAATTGCTCTAGCACGTCAGGATTTGGAGATAAACCATGGTTATAGTGCTAAAAAGGCGATTTTTAAGGCTATTTGACGTAAATTTTTGGAGAACAAAAAAAATATAGTTTTTTTTTACCTATACCATCATATAGTACTACTCTTCCCGATGCCAACCCATTTTAATTTCTAACGCTACGAGTTTTTATTGACGTTCTATACTATTTTAGCTGCGGTAGTTCGATCTCCCCTATATTCTATTTGATCTATTAGTATGAAAAACTCTGATGTAAATATAAAATGCTATATCTTGGGAAAGAAAAGTCGTAAAAATTTGAATTAAAATGGATTGAATGCGGGGAAAGTAGTACTATATGATGGTATAGGTAAAGTATACTATATTTTTTTTTGTCGTCCTAAAATTTACGTCAAATATCCTTAAAAATCGCGTTTTTAGCACTATAACCATGGTTTATCTCCAAATTCCGACGTGCTAGAGCAATTTTATGTTCTGGACTTTGATTCAGTATCAAATTATCTACAAGGAATTATATATTTCATATTTGTTGCATTTTTTTATTTTTATTTTGTTGACTAGTGTTATTTAAAATACTCTAATTATCTCTTTTGTTTCAGTATTAAAAACAGGTGCTTCCGGAATGATCGCATATCGCTTCCAAACAAAGGATGGTCAGTGGCAGTGGCTACAGACCTCTTCCAGACTAGTCTACAAGAATTCTAAACCTGACTTCGTTATCAGTACGCATCGACCGCTCATGTAAGTACCTTTTTATATAACACAGCTATTTCTCGCAGTTTTACCCGCCACCAGTTAGAACTACTTCCCGTACCCAGACAAAAATAAAGCCTATGTTAGTCGGGGATGGTCTAGCTTCCCAATAGTGAAAGAATCTTTAAATCGGCCCAGTATTTTTTAAGACAATTCGTTACAAACATGCTTACACATAAATCTTTCCTCTTTATTATATTATGATATACTAATATGTGTAAAGGTAAATTAGAAGAAGAACTTATTAAAATTATTTTTATCTTCAGGGAAGAAGAAGGTAGAGACCTACTCGGTAAAAGAACGATGGACTTCAAAGTGAGCTACCTCGACACCGGCCTCACAAGCCTCTACTTCTCGGAGACAGAACAGCTATCCGGCTGCGAAACGAATGTCACTACTCCTCCACGAACCGCCAGAAGATACAAAACACAACTCCGAGACTTCCTATCAACTTGTAGGAATAAGAGAAGAGTTCCGACAACTCCTGCACCACCGCCAGTGGACTATCTAGCAGCAGACGCCGTTGCGGCAGCGTACACCAATTTAAATGGCGCATACACAGCCCCTTACGGAGAGTACCCCCCAGCCCCAACCTTACACTACGCCCCGCCACCTCTAGACGACAGATTCTTAACAGCAGATAACCTCTTCCATCAATATAAACCTCTATCTTACCACTACACTCCTTACGCGCCGAATGGCTTCCTCGAACCGGCCCCACCGCCTGGATACGAAGTGGCTCCTACATATCATCGGCCACCTTCGAGAGAGTATACGTATGTGGACAGTAGTGGGAGGTACATGAGTCCTGTGACGGGGCAGGAGAGGAGGTCGCCTTCCGTAGTGCCCGGGCCGAGTCCTGCCGGGTCGAGTAACTCGGAGCAGGAGCGAATGCAGCAGCCGCAAGCTTCGGAGATGCCTCGGCAGACGGTGCTCATGTGGGGTGCTGGCGGGGCGGCGCAAGAGGTCCCCGTCGAATACTCCCCTCCCCAGGTTTGGCGTTACCATCCTTCACATTATCATACCGCTGAAGCCACGCAATGAATTTTCGTTGACCCCCCAAACTTGCATTGAATATTTTAGGAACTAATTTTTAGGCCTGCATCGAAGACATCTTGACAAAATTATAAAAATAGATGAACGTAAATACTTAGAAAAATATTGCAATCTTTGTTACCAAGACTTGATTTTCTTATACCTCGCTCAGTGGTGAGACCGAATCGGTCTTTAGGTCTTCTAGACTTAAACAGGGTCCTTCCAGTATCTCCTTGTAGATACGACTTGATGTATATGTAATTCGAGAATTTTATCCAAATATATTAAAATATAGTCGTTTAGTAGTTTAAATTGTACGGTTCACGCGACGCAATGTTATACAATAGGATCTAGCAGTTATTTTTGTAAATATTTTTTTACTTTTGATTTGAATGAAGTATCGTTGTTTGCGCAAATAATGCTAATGGCATTGTTGAGTGATTGTATTTCAAAATCTCTGTAAAAATATTATGTGTTATAGTATCCTGGCGATTGTTTTGAATATAATTCAATACCTTGTTTATGTGAGGTGAATGTCAAATACTTAAAACAATCCCTTTTATGTCTAAACCTTGGGTCATGTCATGTTTATGTTTTTTATTCTTATGATGCAAAACTTCCTCTTGTTCTCTGAAGATTCCTTTTTTGTGAGAATTTGTATCGTCATAAGACAATTCTGTATTCATAATTATGTTTGTTATTATAATTTGTATTACTATCGTTGCAGGCACTTCACAGTACTTTAAGTTACGCGGCAAGCCTCGTATAAACAAGGTACTTATTAACTATATTTAAATTACATCCAAATCAAATATTTCTGCAATACATATCATTATATTACGCACGCAATTTATGAACACTTTTCACTTGAAATCAGCAGTCGACCCAACCGTAGCCTCTGACTACTTTGAACTCAATTATTATCACCTTGTAATCAGATTCTTCTTCCTATGTTTACACATGAAGATCATTATAATCTACAATGGCTGATCCTACATCTGTTCCATTATAAAGTTCACCTGTGAAGCCTAGAGTGGCTTCTGTATACATAACAACTGATGAAGAGCCTTATTCAAGCCCCACAGCTATTTCTTTATCTTTATTAACATCTAAAGCTGTGGAACTTGAATCAGGTTCTTTATTAGTTATTAGTTCTTGCTTATGCACTGTGTCTGCAAGCTTATGGTCGACTGCATCCACTGCCGGACCAACGCCACGTAGCATTGTATATACACTTGTCGTGCCTTCCACTATATTTCTTTTGTTCACTGTAATTGTATGTGCTGGAGTTTTAGCGGTTTTATGAACTTTTTGTTTTATTTGGTACTTGAAGTATCCTATTGGAGTATCAGCTGTAATTTATTTGTAATATTATAAATTTAATAAATATTTGCTGTAATTATGAAATGGAACTTTTGAACATCTATAACAATTCAACGTTTTCTTAGATATTGTTACAAGACTTGTTTATTTAACTTCTTTATACGAATCTTTGACTTTTGATGTTATTCTGCTATTACTTTGTTCTTCATGATGTATTAAAGTTTCTAAAACCTCTAGAAGTTCAGCTGAAGTATTAATTGAATATAATTTGTGCTACAGTGACCGACGTTGGTACGGCATCGGTGACCTTACGTTCAAATGACTCTTCCGCCGTCGACTTAGTGTTAAGATAGCTTAAATTTTGACGGTGTAGCGATTGACACTGAATTTTAGATTTTTCATGAAAATATCTTCAAACAAGCCAGATTTTTTTATCGGCATTTATGCTTAAATAAATGTAAATGTTTGTATTGACAATTCACTTATTTATCTGAAAACAGAATGAAACATATCCTACCTGCTGAAACATTATTTTGACTTCCAAAATGCGTATTCTCTTATGTTATATTCGTTAAAAACATACTTAAAATTAAAACAGTGTAGCGTATTTTTACCAAACTTCCTATTAAGAAGAAAGTTGTCAATTCATATGTTTGATTTTTGGGAATCAAAAATCTTAAAATCAGGGTCATTCGCGACGGAACCAAAATCAAAAATATTTCGTCTTCTTATTGTAAAATAAAAATAGTTTTGTCGATACGGGTCGTACGACTATAGGATTTTGTATTGTATCGAGTCTTATCGATTTTTATCTTCCATTGTGTGACTTTCAATTCCAATAAGGAATAATATTAAAATGAAAATTCACATTTTGAAATCATTAGTTTGATACTTAAATTACATATCAAAATTGGACCACTTACTTATGTATTTTTCCTTGAATTGACAGTTATGAATTGCCAATAATTAAATTGAATAGGTAGTTTAAAAAATATCTATTATTCTCAAATGAACACAAAAATATTTGCTATTGAATTAAAGTTTTAAGGACTTATGTGAGCTGTTTGTTGTTACGAATAGTTCTGAAGTCTGTCACTTATTGCTCACTATTATATTACATAAAAATAACAAAAAAAAACTTAAACTATGAAGGAATTTTTGAGTTCAAGCTTATAAGTCGTTCAAGCAATACTTATATGGCAATTTGTTAAAAAATATTGAAATTTTTGTAGCAATGACTTAGGATTCATATTTTGCAAAGCTTTGAAAAAAAACGAAATAGTTTAAAGTCCAATGGGGACAGTAAATTGTCAAAATAAACAGATATTAAATAATAATAAAACAAAACGTGTGTTCAACCAACATATTTTCCATTAATTAAAAATCACCATAATTTTACTCTAATTTATTAATTAAATTGTAAATAAATAACTAGGTTTAGAAGCTTAACCGTGTATTATTGAATTAATTATAATTATTCGTAATTATTTAAATGAACATAATTATAAATAAGATAAAGTTATCCGAACAATTTCTGTATTTATTTTAGCATATCGTAATACATAATGTAATTAAAAGAAAATCAAATAAATTTTTCATGACACTGACATGATTTTTTATTTACTTATTGAAAGTCACTTTTGTTAAAATATCCTGAAGCAAATACAGTAATTTATTAAGCAATTCTTTATGTCATTTGTTCAACGATATTTTGATATTTTTTAAATGGTCAAGTATGTAAAAGGGTGATAGTCATGATTTAATTAATTCAAAGAACATTACAAAGCTTTGAATACTCATTAGGTAGTAAAATCATTAGGTAGCCAATCTTTAATAATATATTTACAAAACAAAAAAAAACCGGAGTAATTACACGAAACAAAATTATTATTATTTCCTAGCATAATGCCATCCAAAATTATATAGAGATGAAAGCGCCATCTAGTTTAACAGCCACTAACTACTTTCATTGCACTCATGTCACAGACACCTTAAGTTCTGAATAAAAAACATAGATGTCGTAAAAGTAAATTTTGAAAAATAAAACTAATTTTATTTGAATACTAGCTTTTGCCCGCGTCTTCGTACGCGGATCCTGTTTTTTTTTTATAATCATATTTTCTCATCGTTTAAACCTTCCCTCGATCTGTACAAACATTTTAAGACCAAAATAAGCCCGATCTCCAGCCGTTCTTGGGTTATGCGCTTACCAACACATTTAGCGATTCATTTTTATATTATAGAAGATATAAATATCAAAGATTTAATATTCAAAAATGTGATTTTGTTTCCTCTTATTTTATACTTGAAAACCATATACAGTGCCTGACATGAATATTTCTCTATTTTCATAGCGTAGCGCCAAGAGGTACAATCCGGTACTAAATCTAACAAGATTTTGGTTCTTTGCTGAAGGGCGTTCGGATATATAAATGAGACGTGTGAGAATACGTATAGTACTACAACTTATAAGCTGTAGGGATGACATTATAAGGTGGAGGTGCGTCACTATACTTGAACGCGCTAATCTCAGAAACTACTGGTCTGATTTGAAAAATTCTGTGTTAGGTACCTACATAGTCCATTTATAGACGAAGGCTATATTAGGCAATCCTTTTATTCGGGTGTGCGGAGTTGTATGTACCTTACGAAAGTTTTATTTTTCTACGCCCATTTTTCTATCGGTATAAATGTTACTGTAAAAAAATTGGGTATTATCTTGACAAATGACAAAGTATGCGACAAGCAATTGATTAACACAAACAGAGTGAAAAAAATCCAGAAGATATAAGTATTAAACTTTATTCAAGATCAGGAGAGATAATAAATATATGTTTATTCTCTCGATGACATCATAATTTTCTTAACCTTTTTCCCAACTAAGTTGGGGTCGGTTTCCAGTCTAACCGGATGCAGCTGAGCACCAGGGTTTTAAGTGGAGCGACTGCCTGTATGACCCCCACAACCAGGTAATCCGGGCAACCCGATACTCCTTGGTAAGACTGTTTGCCACACTTTCTGGCTTTTGGTCACCCGTAACGACTGCTAAAGATCCAGCAATTTATCGTGCCTCCCGAAACATGGAAGAACTCGTCATAATAAAGTCACCCATCCACAAACCGACCGTGGCAAGTGTTGCTTTACCATATGATCGATCGGTCCGACTTTGACTTAACCACGACCTCTTAGCCATGAGCTCTTTATATTAGTCTCTCTATGATTAACATAAAGAAAATGCGTCTCTTTGACGATGCGTCACTAAGACAACTATGTCGTCCGTCAAATATTGAAAAACAAATAATAATTACAAACGAACCGTTCAGTAATTCGAAGACATTGTTTATAAAGATAATAAATCAACAATAAATAAACAAAGTCGATGTGAGAGCTGCGCGTGCGTCTGTTTCATTAGGAATGACATAGGGTTGATGAATCACCCGTATGATCTTTTTTATTAATGGTTTTAGAATTAGGCCCGATATTTTGTAATAAACAGAAAAACAGCGTACGTATGAGTACTATTTTCTGTCAATATCAGAATAGCACTAAAATCGACATTGCGTCCTTAGCTTTAAATGAAAAACGCCTCTGAAAAAGGATCTTTGAACTCATTTGCCTCGATTGTTAATTTCATCATATTTTAGCGGATTCCCTTACTGTGAAAAGGTATAATAATAAATTCATATTTGTATTGTCAAATTACAGACTAAAGGGACTTTAGAATAGATAAAGATATGGCTAGAATTATCAGCCGTAAAACTTTAAAATAACTATAGATAATCAAATATTTCAATAATCCTTGTGAAAATTATGATGAAATATACTGATTATAATTCGTTTTCCTAATAAATTAAATTTAATTCTTTAGAACAAAAACGCAAATATGAGCTATTCTAACGTAAATAAATGATCAACTAAGTCTAACTAAAATATGTCTCGTTCCCCAAGAGACTAGTCATCAGAAAGCCAAACTAACAATTTTCCCGAGTCTTATAAATAGTTTCTATCTGTCAATACTGCTCTCCTAAAATGACATCACAGCAAAACTGAAGAGAGAGAAAAAAATATAAACAAAAAACAATTGCAATGCCAGTGGTATCACCAGCTCTATGGAATCCGTCACAGTCGGATACTCCGCAGCTATCCAGTGGGGCTCAGCCACTCGTTGACGAGCTTTCGACTCGGATAGTCGCTTCCATGATTGTACAGTCGCCGAGAAAATTTGTGTTGTGATAATGCAGTTCGCTGATGTTTTGTGTTATATTGTTTTGACGGTGAGTGTACTTTTTTATTTTTGGGGTTGAAAAGTGATGATGAAAAAATCAACTATTCATCAATTAAGGATTTTATTTTATTTTAGTTTTTTTACTTAGTTTTAATTAATGGAAAATTGACAAAAACTACATCATAGAAAATTCACGCCATATTGTTAACTCATCAATTGATTAAGTATTTATATTAGATAGATTTATTACGGAAGTACTCCGCATATCCGGATTAAAAAAAGCCTTTAGCCTTACTCGATAAATGTGCTATCCAGTACTAAAATAATTTCCCAAATCGGACCTGTAGTTCCTTATATTAGCGCGTTCAAACAAACAAGTTAAGGTAAACGGCCCAATACTCGACGGTTTTTGAACTTGGCGAGGTTTACAGGTCTGCCACATCATTGTTAGTTGTTTTAGCGGGATAATTTAACTATGATGAGAAACCTCATTTAATACACTTTTCAGAAAATATATTTTTGTAATTAATGGTAAACAAATAAATAATCTATTAATTAAAATATCAAAAAAGACCCATTTGTACCAGTATCCGACAGTTTTGTCCTAGTTATCGGCAAGATGTCCCAATACTCGTCAACTTTCAACGCTAATTTGAACTCTATTTCCTTACAAATAAGGTTCATGTTATTTTAGTTATTAACTTGTATAAATCTTAATGCGGTTTCTCAAACTCACAAAAAAGGGCCCTAAAGTAACCAAACTTGCTAAATAAAAACAAAATATCAATGTAAGTTAACGTTTTACCACTACCACATATGATCAATCCACCATAAAGTTAAGCAACGCTTGACGCGGTCGGTTCGTGGATGGGTGACTATTTTTCGTAACAAGTTCCTCTGTTTTTCGAAAGGCACGTTCGAATTGTGGACCCCGACTGTTATTTAGACATCTTTAGTAGTCAGAAGCAAGAAAGTCTGATATTCAGTCTTACCAAGCGGTAACTGGTTTGAGGCGGTCAAATAGGCAGACGTTAATTAATAGCTTAAATATTTTATTACCTTTATGCTAATAAATAAATAAATAAATAAATAAATAGTTACATGTAACACACTAGAGTTTCATGACTGTCATGCCTGGACTGTCAGCTGCTTGAAGCTGACCCCACATAATTCTGAAAAGGCTATCCAAAACATAGAAATAATTCGATCAGATACTCATGGAAAGATGATCTTGCATGGTGGATAGCGGGGATAAGTGAGAGTGAGTGAGTGCTCCACGGAGAAGCTTATGTCCCTCACTTCCGACCAGCCAGAGTGGCGGGTATTCCAGTGAAGCTTGATACAGAGAGCTCGTGATCTCAATTTAAAGTCGAGGTATTATTATCCCTAAGATGCTCATAATTGTCCTTGTTGCTTAATTGCAATTACACCGACTATAGTTCTACGGGAGAGGGGTAGGCGTAAGTATACTGGCTATCTCCTCCATTTCTATATTTATTTATTGCATTGCTAATCCGGGATTAAAAAACCGGGGATCGTACTTGATACAGACGTAGATGATCGCCGGTTGAATGTCATTTTTTGTCATTACATATTAATATTCTTAGGCGGATGTTGAAGAGTAGCTAACTTAGTAGTGCGTTCCTTCATCTCCATAACCGTGGCTTGATAAGTGAGCTGTAGTAACTTGACCAGCAATTTATATATGTTTCTAAATCATGATCATCAGCAGGCAGCTAAAACTTCATAGTTTCTCTATTTCAGGTCCACCGTCAACCCATCCCAATAGTCCAAGTAACTTTCCACCATATTAAGAAATAGTCTAACAAAAATTTCTAATGCACCCAAAGACGTACGATGAAGCGTATAACCGTCAATTTAATAGTAACTCATTATTATCATTAAATTGGTCTCAAAGGGCTCCAGAGTCTTCGGATTTACTGTCTCCTCTCAAAATTTCAGAACTCCTTAATCTTGTCATTATGGTCTCGTTGAGATATTATCTATCTAGACTTTTCACAATTAAATGTATCTTGCGGTCGGTTTCCAGTCTCATCGATTGTAGCTAGGTATCAGTGTTTTAGATTCTGATGTCCTCAGCCCAGATATTCAAATGAAAGCCAAGACCCACCAATTTAACACGGAGGAACTCGTCATGACAAGATGGTCACCCATCCACCGACGTTGCTTCACCTTATAATTTACTTAGCCACGGGCTCTTCGTGGTCTTGTAGAGACATGCATGATGAGAATGATGGGGAATACCCCGTCGATACTACGTTCCAAAGTTCCAAATAACCAAGCCTCACTCTGGCTTGTCTTCGTCGGCTGATAGAAGTAAAAGATTAGATTGTCAATCTCTGGCTTTCTTTAATTGATCGTTTTAATTTTTGTAAGTCAACTCGCACTTGGCCGGTTTTCTAATTAGGGATGACTGAGAGTGTTATAAATGTAAAAGTAGGCAAATATAATCAGAAAGCTTCGATCTGCGAAGCTTTTGATTATATTTGATGGTTCAATTTTGACGAGGTA
>NWSH02000605.1:1766656-1783808 GCA_002382865.2 Heliothis virescens | reverse complement strand
TTAATTGATCGTTTTAATTTTTGTAAGTCAACTCGCACTTGGCCGGTTTTCTAATTAGGGATGACTGAGAGTGTTATAAATGTAAAAGTAGGCAAATATAATCAGAAAGCTTCAATCTGCGAAGCTTTTGATTATATTTGATGGTTTAATTTTGACGAGGTATCATCGCCCTTCAACAGCTCATGTTCTGTTACCCACTTTTGTTGCATTTTTCTTGACTGGCCATTTTTCCCGCCATATTGTAACCGCAGTAGCGACCATTGGCTTGTTTAGTGTTCTATAGGCTACCCACTAATATAAAAAGATTTATGTAAACAGTACTGCATTTATATTACCTTTTTTTAAATTATCCTTATAAAAGATAGGTAATTTAAATAACAGATATATTTTAAATTCTATTAATAACAACCAATGTCGACTTTACATTCACTTTTATTAGCGTGTCCCAGTTGTCGTCAAAAATATACAAAAAATGACGAGGACTGGGTCAGACAGGGTTCTACAAGTACCAGTACTTGTCACACGGGATAAAATAATCATAATGAACAAAATAACTCAATTTTATAGGATAAATCGATAGATCGATAATTAAACTACTTCACCAAATAATCAAACTTACAAAACAGCCCACTACACCGACAATACAAGACATCTAATGTAGTAAGTCAGGCGTCCGATTCAGTACCTGAATTAACAAAAATATGCAAAATTCCTTAGTGCTCAACTTTGATTGCTCATTATTCAGACGCTATTACAATTTCGACTAAGGTTTGTCATTGTTATTAAAGCATATATAACCAAAAATACATTGCAATTAAAAACTTTCAGTAAGACATGGCTATAATTAAATAATTGCCATTTTTCCAAAAACTGACGACTATTGGGACACTGTCGAAATTACCAGCGTTTACCTTATTCAGTTATGAGTACAAATTTATTAATTAAAGAGACTAGGATTTTTTTATAAACCAATAAGTAACATTAAAAAAACTAGTCTGACTTGGATCAGGAATATAACTGTGTACTCAGAGCCCGTTAGAATTTCTAGTAAATACCTTAATTAGACGTTTAAGCTCTGTAGAGCCAGTTTATGTACTCATTTACCAATAAGTAATCTAATGAATGAAAATAACAAGCTCCGAAGGTAGAAGTGAAAAAGAAAACTTAGTAGGTACAAATTTTATCCTGCGGGAGTTACATCGCTCCTAGTGCACAAAGGGCTCCAGGAAGAACACGGTGGGTTTTGGTCAGTGGGAGTCTGACACTGCCTCACGCTGCACCCACAGCGACTACGATCATTTGAGCTTTGATTTTAAAAAATAAACAAAAAAGTACTTTCGAAGCTTAATGTTAGCAATCCTTTTCATAGTGTACCTAAAATATTGTCTATTTGATAACGTAGCTTGACCCTGGGGTACACTTTCATCCTATTACGAAACTTGGCCAGCAATTTCACCCGCGTCCCATGGGAACCCCTCTGCCCACACAGATAAATAGTAAGATAGAAAAATAGTAGCCTTCGTTGATAGAATGAAATTAATAATTTGAAAGAAATTTGAAAATCCACCCCGTTGTTCCTGAAACAAGCAAACTTCCTAGCTCGTACGAAAATGGGAACAAATAGAGCTATTTCGATTCCAAAGCAGTCAATTTTGTACAATGCGTCCATTTTTTATGACTGAGCAGCCCAATTGCTTCATTAACAAAACGGGAAGCCAAGAAAATAATGAGTCAATCTCGCATATTCTTTGAGCAGAAACAATAGAATTCACTATAATATTGTGAGATTTTAATTTCCTCCTGCACTGTTTGTCTTAAACACTTGCACTTGACTTCTATTAAAAGCACATTAGAAATATTTCTTCGTTATATAAATAACTAGCTTCCGCAAGCGGTTTTATCCGCTTTCCCGTGGGAACTACTGCGCGCACCCGGATAAAAAGTAGCCTATAGGCTTCCTTGATAAATTGGCTATTTAACACTGAAAGAATTTTTCAAATCGGACCATTAGTTCCTGAGATTAGCGCGTTCAAACAAACAAACAAACTCTTCAGCTTTATAATATTATAGTATAGATAATCACTGCAAGACATTTCCTTGTAAACTCTTCTCTGACAAATATTATGTACCGTTTAGCATTTTTTTCTGTCTGTTTGTCTGATTGAGTGAACAGGTTTTATCACCTAACAAGCCCTGCTGTCAGAATTTTCTCTAATCAACTCAACGATCTCTGACCTGGAGTTATAACCAGTATATAGGGTTTACAATTTCCATTTAAAACAGATATCCTGAGAAATGTATGTACTACAGAAGTTAAATAATCTTTGAAACAACATGGTTTCAGATTATTATAGTTACGAGGCCAGCACATTTACCTTCTTCAATCTGACAAATTTCTTCAATAGTTTTTCAACCTTATCACGATAGTGGAAGGTGAATGTTTTATTGGTATAATTTGACAGATTTGGGTAGGTTGACCTGCTGTCCTCTGTACGTATCTGGCAACACATACAAAAATGTTAGTTGACAAATGCCAACAAAACGATAACAAAATTCATAACTAATCATAATATTATTCATGTTACACTGCAAGCCAAAAACTAAATACAAATGTTTTTTTTTCAATGAAATGTTAAACAAACATAACGAAGCCGATTTAATAAATACATCAACTTTAATCGAATCACTTTGTAAAATCGATTGTCAATTAAAAAAATCGATAGAAAAAGTTAAGATGTTTCTTGTTGATGATAGAAAATATTAGACAGCTAGTATAACCAGACATGCATAATTTGTTCAGAAATGAATGCACTTTCAAATATAAGTAACTTATTTATCTCTTATACCACCCACACTAACTAATCGACTTCATTTCTCATCGGCATTCTTCATTCGGCCAAGTGCGAGTTGGACTCGCGCATGAAGGGTTCCGTACCCCCATCCCCCTTAATTTTCTTTTTACATTTTTAGTATTTGTTGTTATAGCGGCAACAGAAATACATCATTTGTGAAAATTTCAGCTTTCTAGCTATCACGGTTAGTGAGATACAGCGTGGAGACGGACAGACAGACAAACAACGAAGTCTTAGTACCTAATAGGGTTTTACCCTTTGGGTACGGAACCCTAAAAAGGGATAAATTAATTTAACAAACACGTGTATAGGTACTAGAGTTTTTGTATAAAAGAATGAAGTCTATACCAGATTTTAAACACGCTATTTTTCAAAAATTTAGGTATGGTAGGTTGACTGCTACTATGGGCTTCCTATTTTTGAACATCTGGACCTTCGGCAATCTGACTCGCAGCTGATTTGGCCCGTTGTAATTCCACATATCTAGAGAAGTACTAAGTATTTTTTTTAAATTCATGTCCTCTTTACTAATATAAAATTGAAGAGATTCCACTTGTCCTTTCTTTTTATAGACCTCATATTTTCTAAGCGTCCATTGATATTCGATACATTCTATAGAGTGACACCGATTTGCGTGAAACCTATTTCTCAAATACCCATGGGTTTCAATGTAAATACGGTAGGTAAATAAGGGAAAGTTAGGAAGATAGAATTACGAAAACCGATTTTCTAGGAAAAAATCTGGTTTTGTAGTAAGAAGATATACCTACCGTGATTTTCTTGTATTTAGCAACTTTTATTCACGTTTCAAGAAACACTGGTTTTTAGAAGTTGTTTTGTCGTGTCTATATGAGGCAGTTGAACGATAAATAATGTACATAAATAATTGGTGTGATTCGATACTTGATATCGATTGAATCGGTAAGACGATCGATTCTATGAAGTGGCGAAAAGTTCCACGAACTAAGATTAATGTGTAAGAATGTTGTTTTAAGTACTGTGGGGTAATTGAATTAGTCCCAGAATTCATTATCTTGATGGCGTCCTAGCCGATTGCCGGCCACGGCGGCTGTTCTCATATAAGGAGATCAGCCAGCTGCGTAGGACATATTATAGTGCACAAGCATTTGCGCAGACACAGGTGCACTCCTATAACCCGATGGGACGGCAATCCGACACGTCCGGAGAGAGATCAGGCGCAGGACCGACATTAACGTGTTCTCCGATGCACGGGTGAATCAATCACCAACTTCCAACTCCGGGCTGCTTTGTGTAAGTTTCTAAAACCCACAAAGCGATTTTATTACTAACATTATAAAAAGGCGACAATTCTCCGTTTATTTGTGAAAGTTAACATAATTATACTTACCTAATAGTTTTCCGGATGGGACCTCACCTAGGTATAATAACTGTAATACCCATAAAAATAAAATCTATCATCTACGGTTTTATACCGTTTTTATACCAATTGGCATACTTAAGAAAATAACCGAAGTCTTACGTGGAACGACCAAACTCACAAAAAATACAACAATAGGTATAATTAAAGTAAGTTTTTAATATCATAACAGCCTTTGAATTCCATCAATAGAAGACCCTAAAATACTTTTCCCATCATAAAGTTCAAAATAAATGATTTTAAAGCAGTTAAATGATGAATAGGTTACATAAAGAAAGCTTCGATCTTTATTTACCTAACGTAATAGTAATTATGACGTATTGTTAAGGCGGCCCGAAGCTTTGAAGCCTGATAAGTACCAGGACAAAATAATGGCGTTCAAGACTGATTGTCGGCCATGGTGGCTGTTCTCATATAATGAAGGCAGCCAGCTGCATAGGACATAATATAGTACACAAGCATTTTGCGCAGACACAGGTGCACTCTCTATTCCTTATCTCTCGTAACCCGATGGGACGGCAATCCGACACGACCGGAGAGAGATCAGGCGCAGGACCGACATCGATGTGCTCTCCGTTAAAAGGATTTATCACCCCTAACCCCGGGATCCTGTGTCAAAGTTAAAGCCCGTGATTTCGGCCCCGACCCGGGAATCGAACATGTGACGACTAGATCTTAATGATGATAGTAATGAACTAGGATATACATTAGTCTCCATCTAGGTTAAGCTATGCGATACGCTGATTTTTCAAGTAAGTTTTCACCTTAGTAACATGATACGGTTGAACTGGAGAGTCTCATTACACCAGATACATTTCATGGTATTTGTGCAAGAACTGGGTCACCCGGATATGTTGATAACTTGAAAATAATAATGATTATTTTGATGATGATGATGATACTGATTTATTTTTATGTAACTCCTTTCTTTTTTATGAAGTAGAGTGTAATTTCGGGAGTTTGGTGATTTACTTTGCATCAGTAGGAGTCTTATTGCACAAAATGACATCGAGTGCTGTATATCAGTACTTAGCAACCAGGATGGATGATTTGTACTCGATATACACCGCCTTTTACGTGGAAGGTTGATTTCTCAAAATAAAGACTTTCTTCATCAATTGCTATGAATGTTGCAGTTAGGGATGACTCGGTCAGAGGCTGTTACTCCACCAACTGACACCACAATGCCTAGAAAGTCTATAAAACTTATAAGTATAGCAATTTCTTTTGGCAAGACAGTCATGTTTATGGTGTTACACCTACGCATAAGTACTAACATTAATAATTCGTGGTAAGTAAGCTAATACTAACGGTATCCAAAAGACTTAATTCTTTATCCTGTAACCTCATAGTGTACTATCAATCTGCAACTTTATTCAGGCTGTAGAAAGTACAGTTTATTGATGCCAATCGCGCGCGTAGTCAGCAGTTCCACGCTGACCCAAATCTTTACTTTTAATATTAAAATTATTGTAAAGTTAGTTAACGATCGGACACCAGCCAAACCGCGTTTGCTCATACCATCAACCATTACCAAAGTTAACCAATCAATACACCATATTTTTACCATACAAGTTTTATTATTTATTTGTTGGATTTACACCCGACACAGGCCAATGATAACGAGAACCCATATTCATATGCAAAATACTTTTCCAATAAAGAAAATGGCTTATAATAATAATATTATATGGTATTACTGTCATGATTTCGAAACACTTTTCTATCGTCTTACCACAACACTTTCGCTAGTCGCCATATTGTTTTCATTGTCACTACTCGTGTGGCAGTTAATTGTGTTATTTAATCCGATTATGTATGTACTTAGTAGTATTGTGAAGTTTATTATCGTTGTGAGAAGTAGGTTAAGAGTGTACTGTGTTGTTTTTATGATGTTGTATCTAAACTAATATTATAAAGCTGAAGAGTTTGTTTGTCTGAACGCGCTAATCTCAGGAACTACTGGTCCGATTTGAAAAAATATTTCAGTGTTAGATAGCCCATTTATCGAGGAAGGCTAAAGGCTACTTTTTATCCGGGTGCGCCGAGAATTTCCCACTGGACGCGGGTGAAACCGCTGGCAGAAGCTAGTTAAAAGACAATTTGTGATGACACCTCATGATACAATTGTAATTGCTCATCACTCTGGTCTGCCCGTTTTTAGCTACAGTTGACAGTTGCTGTCAGTCAGTAGAAATGATTCAGTCGTCTCTTTAAAACTGACAGCTACTTGACAGCTGTCAGCACAAAAGATTCGGTGGCAATATAAATGTGTGGATGTCTGTCACTCTTTAACGCAAAAACTCCCAAATCGTTTTTGGTGAAACATGACAGTGACATAGCTGTAACTCAGAATAAAACCTATTACTATAAACTACAATTAATAAATAACAGATTATATGATGAGTAAAGAACATTCAAAATTAGAGAGACGGCTTTACGCCCCCTTTTAAGCACGGGCGTGTAATACCACCAACTTCCAGACTACAGAATTTTTTTGAAGACCCACAAAGCGATTTCGCCCGACCCAGGGACCTCGTGCATGGCAGTCGCATTTACAACCACTAGACTTATGGGACAGTGATGTACAATTAGTTCAAATTGCACCCAACAGCAGTGCACTTGCACTTTCAAGTAGACAAAATGAAAGCATTTCACGGTGTGTAGTCTAGCAACGCATATTTAGCCTTTAACTAATTAGTTGCTTGATTGACTTATCAACCGTCAATGGTTGTCCGTCGCGTTAATTGTAGGCATACAAAAGTGGTAAGCATACTAAGCAGCTACCTTAGCTTGTCATCATCTGCCTTGCCTTTTCCCAGCTATGTTGGGGTCGGCTTCCAGTCTAACTGGATGCAGCTGAGAACCAGTGTTTTACATGGAGCGACTGCCTATTTGACCTCCACAACCTAGTTACACGGGCAACCCGATACCCAATTGGTAACACTGATTGGCAGACTTTTTGGCTTCTTACTACTAACGACTGCCAAAGATGGTCAAATGACAGCCGGGACCCACCGGTTTATCGTGCCTTCCGAAACACAGATAATTCGTTATGACAAAATGGTCACCCATCCACGGACCGCCCACGCCAAGCGTTGCTTAATCTTATGATCGATCGATCCCCGCGGCTTTGACTTAGCCACGAGCTCTTCTTTTTTTCACGAACCCAACCTTAGCGTGTAAAGTTGAGTAAAAGAATCGGGAAATCTAACAGTCAGAGCGTTTGAGCTCTGAAAAAAATGTCTCATTAGCAAACTACTGTATAATTCGTGACAAAATTCACAATACATGCGCGCTATTTGTCCAGCTATCGTTTACTTTCGTTTTTCATTCGCATGCTATCAGAAACAATATTAGATAAGTTTGTTTGATTGTCATTGTAGGACAAATATTAAATACTAGCTTCTGCCAGCGGCTTCTCCCGCGTAAAGCTCAAAATCCCGTTTTTTCCCGTTCCCGTGGGAATTTCGGGAAATCTTTTCTTATTTCGCGTGAGAATCTTAACATGAACCTCTGTTCAAAATGTCAGCTTTATAGGTTGCCGGGTTTGGGCCCTATGTTGACAAGTCAGTGAGTGAGTCAGGACTTTGATTTTTATATGTGTAGATGTTTGGCATTATAGCATTCTTTTTTATAAGATTCACTGGTTTACTTATGGCAACTTTTTTATCGAGTATGCGATAGCAATTTTAATTAAACTACCAACAATCTTCATTAGATTATAATTATTATTCAACAAAGTGATATTAAAATTCCTTTGTAACATCTTTAGTTAACGAGAAAATACTCGTAGATTTAGTCTTTGATAAATAAATTAACATTTTTGTGAAAATAAAAGTAGATATATATCTTAGATACTTCATCGCCAATAACTTTTCCAATAACATCGTTATGCACATCTTAATCAGATAACACATAAACATATTTAATACATACTAGCTCTTCCTATGAAGGTTTGAAAGTGGCACCGGTAACCGAAAAATTATGCGGAAACCGGCTGGCATTGTATGGGCATGTGATGCGGAGAAGTGAGGATCATGTCGTGAGGAAGGTTTTGAGCATGAATGTAGATGGATATTAATGTACAATGTATATGCGGAAGGGGACGACCAAAGAAACATGAAATGGATGGATTGCGTGAAAGTCGATATGACTAGGAAGAATGTTACTAGTGAGATGACAGCAAATAGAAGAGAATGGAAGAAGAAAACATGCTGCGCCGACCCCAAATAGATTGGGATAAGGGCAGGAAGATGAAGATGATGACTAGCTCTTCCTATGGTTTCATCCTTGTCCCTGGAGAACTTCAACCCGTACCCGGATATAATACAAACTTTGTCATTTGATAATAGTGTTCTTTTCCAACAGTCAAAGAATTTTCAAATCGGTTCAGCAGTTTCAGATCCTATTCAATGTAAACTAACAATCAAATATTTTGAGTATGAAAGAACTCTAGCGCAGTAATGTTCTGTTTATACATTTTGACTACTCTGAAGTAAGTAGTATCTAACTTCAGAACTGTTGAGAAGCACGTACCCTTGGAATTAATAGGCAATTTATTATTCTCACTATCTAGCAAATAACTTGCGGTTTAAAGAATGTCAGTGAACTGGTGAGATCTCTTATTTCCGCCTTCTCAATGGAAACCATCTTGTTTATAAGAACAATGCATAGCTGGTTTGAGATTTTCAGATGTTCATTTGTTTTCAAAACATCATTAAAATGAGTCATCAGAAGTATATCTTTCTTAAGGTGCATTCGACCACTAGAAGCGGAAAATTCAAATATAAAATGGTTTTTTCATGTTTTACCTAAGTTAACATTCAATATGAGGCGTGATCTTATGATTGGCGGTTATAATATCCCACAAAGTAATTTCTGATGTCCTTGTTTAACTCCGAAACATCTTACAATTCAAATGTAACTGTCGAAACTATGATATTTCGCAATAAAAAGTTTTTTTGAAGAATTTGTAAGAAGTTTTCACCTTAAATGAGTCACATATAGGCAGGTAGTATGTAGTATAAGTTTCTTATGGCCAGTTCCATAGGTAATATCATTAAATTAGGAAGCGTGATAAAAGAATGGATGTATTGTGGGAACCTGATTCCTGCACCCGTATAAAATGTAGCCTAAATGATATTCTAATATATAATCTATATCTACTACTACTTATCAAGTTTAAGTAAAGTAGTTTTTGCATGAAAAACATTCATAAATACTTTCGTGTTTAAAAAATTAGTATGATTAACTGGCCTATTTGTTTACTGGGCTTCTCTAGTATGTTTGTTTGTCTGTTTGTTATATACTATATCAGATGACATATTGACATTGTTTAACTTTAAAACAAGTTAAATTCGTCATCAGAAAGATATTTATGATCGTTTCATTGTTTATTTTATTTTACTAATATTTGTTTTCACGGAAATCGGTGTCACAATGGTGGGTAATTCTTCGGCTTCTATTATGAATGGTAGGTTAGCTATTTTAATAATGAATTACCTGTAGGTTAAGAATGTCAAAACAAATAATAGTTTTTTTTTTATTACAATTATAGGTTACAAGTTTTTCATATGAGTGGAGGGTTAGTCTTATACCGACTTAAATAACTTAACTTTGACTGAAAAAAAAATAGAGTGAAACTACTTAACTCTTCGCGTACTGGGACCGCGTTTTAAACTCGTTCGAACCATCCTACAAATCTAATAGTAGGTACAGACAACAGCTTGATGTAAGTTACCACAATCTGTCAAATTTCTGCAATAGATTTTCAACCTTATCACAATAGCGGAAGATTAATATCCGATTGGTAAAATTTGACAGATTCTTATAGGTTGACCAGCTGTTGTCTGTACCTACTCATAAAATAAGTAGTATTTCTACCCACACTTATGATTGAAAGTAACTAGAACAACTGGGAGTAATACAAATGTAAGATGAAAGTAAAAACCTATGTACAAATATCTCAATTTGTATCATCTACAATACATTACTTCATCTACAATGGAAACTTCTTCTTAAATGAACATTAAATCATACACAACAAGTTTTATTATTCAAATCACTCGTAACAAGAGTATATTTGCATTCGTACGTTTGTTTTGAGACAGGGGTCACAAACACACAGTTTAAGTTGACCCCACATTGTTATTCCTAGAAAGTAAACTTAAGAATTTTTACTTTTATTTTGACCTACTTTAAAACTATGAGTGTTACCAAATACCGTAATATGAAAGCCTTTTTTGAATACAAGTTTCATTTTCATGTGAAAATCGTGGTAGGTAAATTTTTATGAATTCTACGTGTATCATACCTATCCTACTTCCTTACGTCTGTGCCTGATCTCTCGCCGGTCGTGTCGGATTGCCGTCCCATCGGGCTATGAGAGTGAGGGAATAGGGAGTGCACCTGTGTCCTGCGCCGCTGGCTGATCTCCTTATATGAGAACAGCCGCCGTAGCCGACAATCGGCTAGGACGCCATCATCACATCCTTACTATAATAATTATAAATGCGAGAGTTTGTCTGTACAGATGAAAGGGATGTTTGTTCCTCTTTCCCGTAGAAAATTCTGGAAGGCTTTTTAATGAATCTTGGTAGTAATAGAGATTAGAATAACATGACTTGACATGAGTTACTTTTTGATCCGGATATGGGAAGTTGTGCCTTAAGAAAGCGAGTGAAACCGCAAGCAGAAGCTAGTAAATAGATAAGCCGATTGACCGTATAATTGCAGGATTCGATTCAGGCTTATTGTCAGTACACTACTTAGGGTGAGTTACTCTATTTAAATTTAACAATAACTTAACTTTAAAATGTCCGGCCATTAGTCGTAACCTGTTTTTGGTTAACGGTTAATGTTATAGTTAAATCGAGCAACCCACCCTTAGAAGATACTATGTTAACTTCGGGTGGATTGTCACCTATTTATAGGAAATTCTCCATAAAAAAGGCAATGTATAAATCCAACCATATTACAGACATTATCTACGTCAATAGACAACACGCACGTAAAACATTTTACTTTTCCTACCAACACTTAAGCAGTACAAAAAACTGCCATCTGTCCACATTCTATCGCCATTTACAAACTGCGCAAGAGTCGGAGATTTACCGTCACATTATAAGAACACGCACGGGAAAGTGACGCGTGCGCATCTGTCCCCATCATAGATATTTACATTTCTGTGGTCCCCATCCTACTAATATTATAAACGTTAAAGTTTGTATGTTTGTTTGGTACTCCTTCACACAAAAACTACTGGACGAATTTTGATGAAATTTGGCAGTAATATAGCTTATACATATATCACATAACTAATATTTTAAACGCAAAAGTTTGTATGTTTGTTTGGTACTCCTACACGCAAAACCTATTGGACAGATTTTGATGAAATTTGGCAGAAATGTAGCTTATATACCAGAATAATATACTTCACTCGGAAAGCGGGTGAAACCGCTGATGGAAGCTAGTACTTTCATATATTTCTGTATGCAGTACCTTAAGACCTTAGGGATCAAGATAAGCATAGAAAGAAAAATGTGGCATCGTTTGTATGCTAATTTTTATGTAATACGTGGCGTACTTTCAATTTGTGAGAGTGGTTTTGCAATCTTTTTTTTTTCTGCGTTAAGTAGGATGATCTCCCGTACTTAAGGTAGTGCACCTACCTTAAGTAAGTCTTATCATCATCATCATCCTTTTCATTGCCTCGTTGCTGGACACAGGTTTTTTTTTAAATATAAGATTGTCCACCCCGCTTGCTCGATGCGGGTTGTCTTTTTTAGACTTTATGTATGGGTTTTTTCAAAATGTTTTACTTGTCGTTGGTATCCAAGTTTGCAAGACCTATTTCCTAATATTATAAAGCTGAAGAGTTTGTTTGTTTGGTTGAACGCGCTAATCTCAGGAACTGCTTGTCCGATTTGAAAAATTCTGTCAGTATTAGCCCTCTTTTTGAGGAAGGCTATAGGTTAGTTTATCCGGGTGCGTGGAGTAGTTCCCACGGGACGCGGGTGAAACCGCTGGCGGAACCTAGTTGATAATGCTGAAGTTTTAGCAACTTTTTTATTATAATTTATAGATGTAATTTCAAATCAACAAGAAAAAATATATACTTAGTATTTTTTTACTGATATTATAAAGCAACACCGAAAGTAACTGTGGGTGGTGGTGCTATCACGCCAAAATTACTAAACCTTTTTTGGTAAACTGATGGTCTAGAACCTTAGAAGGGAAATAGGCTAGATTTCTGTTAATCAACCAGATAAGTTAAACCTATTTGCAATGAGAGATCAAGTGTGTAGCGCATCGACGCATACGCATACTTTCTTAAATCATTACCGTCACGTAAAAACTTGCATTCTACGACCATATTGGGACTCGTTGCTCTAATGTTATAAAAGTCATATAAAAACTATGACGAATGACGGACAGACAGACGAATTTAACGTCCTGCAATTGAATTAGAAGATGCTAGAAATATCTGTATAAAATTAGCAGTAATTAACAGATAAATATGTAAGTTTCGTCGTCACAGGCTAAAAACGTCCACTGCTGGACAAGGGCCTCCCAAAAGCTGGGGGGAGCTATCATACTCACCGCATTGAGCATGCGTATTGGTGGGAGCAGTATGGAATTTTTTTTAGCTTCAGAGATGTTGCTACCCATTTCACAGCAAGGCATTTAATACTTAAACTTACTTAAAGTAAAAGAGTTCGTGAGGAAACTACAAATTCAATGCCTGTGATACAGATAAAATTATGACAGTTATTTATTTTGTATGATTTGTGAGTAAATTAAAAAATATATAGACCCATTACTGTCTAACGGGTGACTTTTGACTCATCATAGATTCTTTTCGTTTATTTTAACCAAGTTCTAAAATCCATTTTTCTCTATTTCAGATAACAGTGACAGCATCATGCGTAAGAGCAGAAGAACAGAAGACCGAAGTGGAAGAAACACAAGCTATCAAAAAAATCAGCAAACGAGAAGCAACAGTTATATTAGATAACTACCCAATGGACAGAATATTCCAGAAGCCGAAAGTAATCTATAGAAGAATATCAAAGTCAAGATATGGACCTCCGAAGTCAAAATATGGACCACCGAGGCCAAAGTACAGGCCGCCTAAAGTAACCAAGAAGCCTGGAAAGAAAGGCCGTAAAGGAAAACCTAAAAAGAATCCTGTGCCAAAATTTGCACTTCCTGACTACAAATCTCAACCTATACCAAATAAGAAGCGAGCATCAAAACCGAGATCGAAATACGGTGTTCCTAATACAAGAGCAAATAGCCGACCGGGTTTTGGACATGTTGTGAAAATGCCCCACTATTCTTTCTTCGTACCCGATAACGGAAATTTCGGGGAGCCACCCGCGCCCTATGTCAGAGACCAGCCACCGCAAAAACATAGTTTTGTAGAACCACCTCTTGACTCGTATGGTGTGCCCCTGAAAGCCAGCATCAATGAAGTATATTCAACACCCCAAAGCTTCCAGGAAACATCGCCGCAGTACGAAATTCATGATTACAACAGGCCGGACTTCCAATGGAACAATAAACATATACAACATCCTGACGCCGACTACGCTTTTACGAAGAAACAGCCATCATATGCCAAGAACCCTGTTTACGTAACTCCAAATCCTAAAGATTATAACGAAGACTCGTTCGATTCCGATGTGGCTGAAAAGCACGTGATGCAGGATAACAAATTCTTCTTTAGAAAAAAGAGGCCGTTCTATTTCGCGGATTCTAAAGTTGTGAATAGGCCGTGGAAGCCGAATAAGCAGAATGAATTTGAGGATGATATTATTGTGGGTGGACAGTACGCAGAGCCTCCTGCGAGGTACTTACCGAAGCCACAACAATCACCAATGTATGATGATGATGAAGACGAGGACACATTCTCTCCACTGCACGGTTACGTAGACACTGACTTGCCATCATCAGCTAACAATTCTCCGTACGTGAATTACAAGCACAGCAACATGGCGTTCAGTCCACAGAACCTGAACGATGCATTTAGTATAGTAGACAAATAGAATTAACTTAACGTACCTTACCTGGGCAATGAAATGGGAATGGGGGTATAATGTAGATATGAGAGTTTGTGTGATATTTTATGTGTGAAGTGACAAAATTGAAACGAATCTTCAATAGGAGTTAAATATTTCCCCCTTGGTGAACAAAGATAAAGATTATTTATATGTCCAAAACGTGAACATGCAATGCTGAACTTTTCCAAGTACTCCATTAATAATGTCGATGATGATAAACAATAATGGTAATGTAGTATTATAGTTATCCTATTTAAATAAATATAAGTGCCTGCGTGATTATTTATTATGCTGTTTAAATCAAATTCAGATCCAGTACTTACTTGATGGCAGATGACTAGATAAGAGACAGAGTCTGCCAGACCTATTTATACTAATATTATGAAGCTAAATAATTTTACTTTAAAGAGCTAGTCTCAGAAACTATTGGACCAATTAAAAAAAAAATGTTGAATCGTGTAAACTTATTTTTTATTTTATCTTTCATAGCTACCATCTACCAAAGTTCTTAGTAGTCAATCGTTGAATGCCACTATACTACAGATTAAAAGCGCACACAAAAGTTTCAGCCTTTCAATTACAGGAGGTCTGGCAGTAATAGCTGTGGTAAAAGGGCACATAAAGAATGGAAGCGGGCGCGGATGCTAGCGTGAGGGTGTAATTCAAAATGTATGAAGCCTGGCGATGCATATGGCGATGCATTCACAGTAATGTCTCTGCCTTGAATTTTGCGGGCAGCTACGTCGGCGCAGGAGCGGAACGGGCAACGCAAATCCGTTCTCGAAACGTCAATTGGCAGAGCGTCGGCACCATAGCGGCATATTGTTATATTAGTGGTTGTATCGTCGAGATATTTGCTTCTAAATATTTACGAACGAAATGTCTGAAAAATGGCGACAACGTCTTCTTGATTTTAAATTTGTTAAAATAATTTGTACAACACTACAATGCAGAGACGCGAGTGGTCACCGCTCGCTGGAGCTCACTGCTCGTTGCCCGCACCCACGCCGCTGCCACGCCGCTGTTTTCGGGGGATCGGTCCAATTGATTATACGTTTAAGATCCAACCGCTCCCGCACCGTTACCGCTCCGCTGCCCACAACTTTCGAGGCAGAGGCCTAATAGTTACCTACTTGCTGTCTTTTTACTACGTCACAGTACTCCCGCTTGCATCTATATATGTTTTGATTACATGTGCCCGCACTGGCTCTCGCTGTAGGGATATTGTCGTCCCAAAACAATAGCTTCATGTATACCAAAGTGTGGTTCTTATTTCACTTGGAACCATGCTTCTTTATCAGTATCGTCTCATGTACAGACACCAACACGTCAACCTACCTCAACCTGACAAATTTCTTTAATAGATTTTAAACCTTATCTAAATCTTAGTGGAATGTTAATATTTGATTGGCAATATTTGATAGATTCGGGCAGGTTGACCTGTCGTTCGTACAACGAGCTAGATATTAACTCATATTCCACCATAATATTTAAAACTTATTCTTTGAATTAAGTTTAGTAGATAACAGAAAAGATGTTAGTAATTGGGGAAAAATACTAGCAAAGGTTGTTTAGTAGCAGTGCCTATTTTATATGAATGCTATTATTAAAAAAATATAATAAATGAAAAATGTGTTTTGATTTTCACTAGAATAAATAATATTATCTTTGTGAACAGCTAGCTAGCAGGAAGAATGTGACTTGTAATTTTTTTTTCGCTTAGAAGCTAACGAGACTAAAAAAATCCACATGCTAACAATCAAGTTCTGATTAGCAAGATAAAAAAATACCGTTGGCATAAAAAAGTACCTCTCCTAGCTGGACTTAGGTTCCCAGAAGGACGCGAAATCTCAACACTCAAAACTTTTTGGAAAAGTCAAATATGTGTAAATGATCAATATTTTGTAACTTTTTGATCAAACTTTGTTATTTACAAACAGTGGAAATTACCTAATTATAAAATGTTTTAAATTCTACATATTTAATCTTCTATCTTCTATATATATAAAAGAAAGTCGGGTTTGTTCAAACACTTATAACTCGAGATCTGCTGGACCGATTTTCATGGTTTTTGGTTCGTTGGATTCGTCTCCGCCCCGAATAACAGAATACATCTTAAAAACAATAAAAAAATACGAATACATAAAAAAAGAAAGATTTTACTTAAAACGTTCATTTTTTTCGTACCTGTCAAATACTGGGTTATTCTCAAACTGCCCCATTCTTTTGTTTAGCAAACGCGAACATCGATTCTCAAATGCATCCACGGCATTTTTATTTAGAAACTAGCTTTCCGCCCGCGGCTTCGCCCGCGTGGAATTCGGTTTAAACGACACGCAGCGCCATCTACAATCCATCCATCAAGCAAACAATATTTTTGTTTTCCCTCGGGAATATCTATTTTTTTCGGGATAAAAAGTACCCTATTATTTAATCCGGACTTCTAACTTTACGTCTGCAAAATTTCAAAGCAATCGGTTCAGTAGTTACGGCGTGAAAGCGGAACAAACAAACAAACAAACAAACAAACAAACTCACTTTCCGATTTATAATATTAAGTAAGGATAAATATTACAGCTTTTACCTTTTTAGGTACTTTAAGTTTCATTTTGACCCACGAATACTTCAAATAGTAAATTATTTTAAATATTTTTATATCTCAATGTAAACGTAAAAAGCAACGAAATCTATATATATAAAAATCAATTGCTGTTCGTTAGTCTCGCTAAAACTCGAGAACGGCTGGANAATATTACAGCTTTTACCTTTTTAGGTACTTTAAGTTTCATTTTGACCCACGAATACTTCAAATAGTAAATTATTTTAAATATTTT
>NWSH02000605.1:1748352-1766556 GCA_002382865.2 Heliothis virescens | reverse complement strand
TAAAGGTTTCGTATTAAATATCGATGGACATTCAGCTAAGTACTAGGGAATCATAACTGAATTCATTGTGGAAATATAACAAGTTATTGAAAATCAATGTACTATTTGAATTATAATTCCTCACGTACATGTTTTAAAACTGATTTTCCTGCTGTCTGTACTTCAGTCATCGTTTGGTACCAAAATGCAGTCCAAATATAATATTTATTTTTATAATTCNTTTATTATATAAGGTGGTTTATTCTTTTAAACGCATATACGATTAAACATTTAGAACATCATAAAGGTTTCGTATTAAATATCGATGGACATTCAGCTAAGTACTAGGGAATCATAACTGAATTCATTGTGGAAATATAACAAGTTATTGAAAATCAATGTACTATTTGAATTATAATTCCTCACGTACATGTTTTAAAACTGATTTTCCTGCTGTCTGTACTTCAGTCATCGTTTGGTACCAAAATGCAGTCCAAATATAATATTTATTTTTATAATTCTTTGAAGAAAACGTGTGGAGCAATTTGAGAATCAACCCATTGTATTATTTGTTTCCGGAAACACATTTTTTTTTTCAATTTTAAGGTCGTGGGGGCAAATTGGGAAACGCTAAAATTCTAATTTTAATTTAATATTTTTGTCGTGGGTGACTTTAGGAATACTTCGTGGATGAAAATGAGAATAAGCCAAATACTTATGATTGACATTTGTACATGCGTTCAGAAATTAAAAAGGTTGAATAAACTATTTGCCTCTTTGATTTTTTTAAAATCAATTAGAAGTTCCTCAAATATTTGTGAAAATAATTTACAAAATGCGGCCGCACCAATAATTAAAGTACCAGGACCGCATAACTTATAAAAGTATTCCAATCTCCCGACGCAACTGCTAACCAAGTACCAGGACATCATAATTTATAATTCAANTGATTGACATTTGTACATGCGTTCAGAAATTAAAAAGGTTGAATAAACTATTTGCCTCTTTGATTTTTTTAAAATCAATTAGAAGTTCCTCAAATATTTGTGAAAATAATTTACAAAATGCGGCCGCACCAATAATTAAAGTACCAGGACCGCATAACTTATAAAAGTATTCCAATCTCCCGACGCAACTGCTAACCAAGTACCAGGACATCATAATTTATAATTCAAGAACGGCTGAACAGATTCGGCTGAAAATTGGTAGAGAAGTAGCTAAGAACTGGGAGAAGGACATAGGACATGTCGATGTAACTGCTCACCATGCTTTGTAACTTAAACCAACCAGAACTGTGCAATGTNAAAGGTTGAATAAACTATTTGCCTCTTTGATTTTTTTAAAATCAATTAGAAGTTCCTCAAATATTTGTGAAAATAATTTACAAAATGCGGCCGCACCAATAATTAAAGTACCAGGACCGCATAACTTATAAAAGTATTCCAATCTCCCGACGCAACTGCTAACCAAGTACCAGGACATCATAATTTATAATTCAAGAACGGCTGAACAGATTCGGCTGAAAATTGGTAGAGAGGTAGCTAAGAACTGGGAGAAGGACATAGGACATATCGATGTAACTGCTCACCATGCTTCGTAACTTTAACTAACCAGAACTTTGCAATGTGCACGTTTGGTGGCAAGTAAACTGATGAACAATTTGATTTACGCCACAATTATCTAAGGAAAATTCAAAGGGGGGAGAGTTCTCATTCCAATGATTCCGATGGTCTAAACCGACATGCTGTTAGAGTTTAATAAGCTTGAATTTCCAATCCGTCTTGCATTCGCCATCACTGTAAATAAGTCACAGGACCAATCGTTGAAAGTTTGTGGTCTTAATCTCGAACATCCATGTTTTTCACATGGCCAATAATTTAAAGTGGTATGTTCACGGGTCGGAAGACCTTTCGTGTTATTTGTTTTCGCATGTAAAAAACAAAAATGTAGTCTATCACAAGGTGCTACTATAAATGGCAAATAAAGAATCATTGAATAATTATGTATATTTTTAAATGTGATCATGTGATATTGCCATATTGCCTTTAAGGCGGTACAAAGTTCGCCGGGTCAGCTAGTAGTAAAATAAAACAAGATTATCATGATCCATACTATATTAACAGAAGCTTAAACGAAATCCATCATATCAAAAGCTTATACGTCGAACGTCTTAACACACAATATTATAAAACTACAGTAAATCGAGCTAATCAAAATTATCGTAAATTCATCGCAATCCACGCATTCTCGAAAATAAAACGTCCGGTAAGAGTATATTTACATTCCTTTAAAAATGAAATGCAAAAGCTGCTATTGTTATTCATTTTAGAAGCCTGTGTACACTAAAAATAAAAACTAAAATAAACTCGCGTGTCCTGTGTGGTTATTTGGCAAGTATAAATTACCTAGCATTAAAATAACTAACCTATTGACGGACTACTGAGACTATTTAAACTGAAAACTATAGTCAATAAATAGATGTAAAGGTAAAATAATTTGGGCATGATTGTAGTAATTTAGACGCGATCTCTATAGAAAGGCACAATGATCAAGAAATCATAACTGATGAGGAATTTCCAGGAAGGATGGCATTTCCTACAGTTGGTTGACATCAAAAGTAAAATTAATCAAAAAGACTGCATAATAGAAGGTCAAGAAAGAAGTAATTACAGGCGGAGACACTACTACAGTCGCTAAACCGCTAAAATAGACAGCTAGTGCATTTAAACAAGTTTCTTAAGACAATAACGATGGAACTGATATCAATCTCCTTTTATGTCGCAGAATCAGTGGCGGACATGAAGATCTGATATTTGTCGGAAATTCTTTTAAAGGTGCAGAAAAAACACTGCAACAGAGGAAAAGTATTCTGAATTCGAAATCCATATCTAATAAATTGATATGGAAGATATGTTAAATAAGTTCCAATGAGTCGTATGATAGAATCCACTGTTTTTTCTTCACTCCGCCACACAACAGAATTTCCGACTCCGAGCTGATGTTTCAATCACTTAACCATACTTTCCTTACTTTCTCGATCATCGTCCTCGCTTGCTGTCTTTTGGCGCCACAGCAATCTGGTTCATGACGTGTTTCTTCCTCCGCGCGTTGCCGCAAGCCGCCCGCGCCGCCTCGCACGCGCAGTGTGCCGCCTGCTTCGTTGCCGCGCACTCAGCGCAGGCGCATTGCAGCTTGTGTTGCAAGTGCGCTAGTCTTGCTCTCGCTTCCGATAAATTATGACATTTCTCTTGTAATCCGAATTTCGTCTTCTCTAAAACGCAATGCGCTGACTTTTCAAGTTGTGCCGCTAGTTGAGTTGCTTGTACCATAAGTTTATGCTGTAAAGTGTGAGACCAAAAAGAGCTTCTTAGAATACTGTTTATACTAGCTGATGTCTATTTACATCTTAGAGTTATAGTTTTATGTTAAAAATAAATAAAACTACGAAATAAAACTGGGTCTTAATATATATTTCCAGAAAATTTGATTATAACGTTTTATATACACGATTATCCACCATTCTGATGACCGAAAATTATCTTTTTTTACCGCCGGTGCAGAAGCATTGTAATATTTTCCCCGAGTATGCTCTAAAGCAGACTGGGACACATGACAACACAGTTGCTGCCGCAACAAATGTGCATAAGGACATGCAGATCATCATTGCTTCAAATGATTTTCTCTTGACTAAGATGATAGGTAATCTCTTGAAGCCGCCCAGCCCCCGTATGGACCTTATGGAAAAGAGAAAACAAAGTTTTACGAAGTTTCCGTGTAGCAAATCAGGCACTTCAACAATTACTACCAAATAACTTTGGAATTGAAACAATCTGGATTATGGTAGTAACCGCAATGAATTCGCCATTTAATGATAAATACTTCGTAAAACTTTGCGTTCCTTTTCATCTGGTGGGGTAGGAATTGTTGAAGATACGCAGGACAGACAAATTAGCAACCAAGGAAAATCCTTTTAAATAGATGAAGAATTAGCATGAATTAATTTTGTGATAATATTTGTTAAGTCAAATGGGTGATTTTTAAAAGAACCAATGATAATGATTTTAAATGTTAAAGAAACAGGAGGATAATGAGTGAAAGGAATATGTAGGCTGCGATCTGAAATCTCACCTGAGCAGTGGCTTGCTGTGCAGCTTGCACAGCAGCGTTCACAGTTCCTTGTTGTTGGTGTACTGCAGCTGTGTTCTCAGCAACAACTGCTTCGGCTTCCTTCACCTCCTGCTGCAGTTGTTCCACGACAGCCTGCTTGCCAGCGAGCGCTGCCTCGGCTGCCTTAGCTGCTTGTAGTGCCTTCTCCGCTAGCTGAGTTTTAACCTGAAGATTATAAAAGAATGGACAGAATACTTTTCTCAGTACCATCATAAGTACCATTATTCGTCGGTTAAACTTGTAAATGTTATCAGAAAAAAATCACTGTTGACTTCAATCTCTTATGGGAACTTCAAAAAATTTCAATGTCTTTAGCATGTAATTGAAATCTTAAATTACACCATCAACTGATAATCATATGTCAGATGCACTTGACACTTAATTGCATAATCACAATAGGTGAATCTTACCATATGAGCCGCTTGGGCTCCCGCGGCGTTCTGTGCCGCCTGTGCTGCCTTTGCTTCAGCAGCTGCCTTCTGAGCTATACTCGAGGCGCACTTCCCCTTACAGTCCCTCGGAGCTTCCCTTACTCTATTGTCCTTTTTGCCCTGCAGCTGCTGAGCCAGCTGCGGCAAGTCTGGCTGCTTGTCGGCCGATCGTCTCTCCGGGAACCCCCACACTGACGCACAAGTCAGCAACAAACACACCCACAGTCTCATTTATACACAATTTGTTATCCTACGAGTATATATCGGCAATATTATATTGCCCACGCGGACCTAAATGACTACATAAGTTTTTTCCTTTCATAGAATGGTGGATAAGAAATTTTTCCTCAAGGCTTGTGACACAAACAAATCACGATCAGGTTGGATGACAGTTTGACATTGATAGTTCTAAATTTTAATTTCTTTCAATGTAACTTTTTGGTTACCATTTCTTCTTAATTGTTAATGAAACCTTTTACTTGAACATTATAAGAGATTTGTAAAAGCGATCCTGTTTATTCGACAATATAAAAGAAGTAAAATAATGACTACTAAAGAAAACAATATATGAAAACAAAAGCATTGGACATACATAAGAGTCATAAAAACTTTAATTCCTTGTGAATAAATAGAAACTCAAAGTTTATACGTCTTTTTATAATTGCAGTAACCTTTGGCTTATTGTATTTTTCATTCTCAAGTGCTTTTAGCCAACCGGCGGCGTTGCGCCAATTTTATTAATCCACATATTTATGTAGGACATGCAGAAGGTGGTCTTCTGTCAAACCTTTTCCCAACTAAGTTGAGATCGGTAACAGTATTTTACATGCAGCAACTGACCTCTTGAACTCAGTTACCTGGGCAACCTAGTCATCAGAATTTCTGTCTCCTGGCTACTCGTAACTACTGCAAAATATGTTCAAATTACAGCTGGGATGCACTCATTTATTGTGCCTTCTGAAACACGCAGTTCACACGGAGTCATATACCCAGGAGTGAGAAGGCAAATGTAAATAATTGCTGATATTAATTCATACTATTGAATGAAAGCAGGTTGTACTTATTCTTGAAGTTGACATGAGGTTGCATACATTTTACTGGCAGTAAATTGCACACTGATCAAAGAACAGAAAATTCAAATATTGACATCCTCACTCTCTGTCAACCAACAACTTGTCATGGCTTAAATTTTGTGTGAAAATTTGTGATTTAGAGAACCCCAATGAAATTATGTGTGCTTTAATGTTAACCATTAGTTTGGATAGCCACGTGACTGAGGCTTGAATTGTTCGCCTCTAATTTCGTGTCTTAGTGCACATTGTTCATCTGCTTCTTGGGATATTGTATTTCAAAGGTCAGTATGGTTTTTGACTTTCTCATTCTTGTCAACTTCAAAAGGCTTGGAGACCTATATCACAAGCTTTGTTTCCTGATCTTGATCAAGCCTATTTGCATTGTTGTGTATAGTAGTTTGAGCTCTTTGCCGCTATTTTTTTTATCATTACCTCCTAAGTCCTACAGAAAGTACCTAAGCAGGATATTAAGATAGTCTCTCTGGATAGCCCTCAAGCTTTCTGAACCCTAAATTTAATAATTACTTGCTACCTATTACAATAATTGTTATATTTTAAATTAGTTTACTTTTAGCTATCCCAGCTTACATCAAATTGTGATGTTAATAGTATTACTATTTTACAGATAAATAACTAATTTGTTTTATATTATTTTCAGAATTGCGTGAAGGAGTTCGTATCACAGCTACCTCCACGAGCCTCATCATCAACTCAACCCCACACTTTGCTCCTACGACTCCTAGGAGCTACTGCCACAGCACCGCTGGCCTCAAAATCCGTAAACGTAAAAAAATAAGCTGGCTGCAGGAGCCAGGACTTGTGAAAAATGATTTGCCTCTCTTTGTACGCCCTGATCGCTTCTGCCACGATCCTTGCGTGCGTTCCAGTCTGCTACAGACAGTTTGAGATGCACAAGTTTGTTAAGTGTCTCCGGAAATAAGAAATATGTTAATTTGCATGAGTTGCGTGACGGCGCTCATTGCGGTAGGTTGTATCACATGTGGTCCCATATTGCTGGATGCATTCTGGCCGAGGTGCCCCAATAAGAACCTCGACATACCGCAACCATGCAAGAGCCCCTGCTGCCCTAAACGATCATCTCACGCAAGCTGAGGAATTGTTTTGAATATTGTTTACTTTAAGTTGTATTAAATATCTGTATCATCTGTTGTTGTTTTTAGTTTATTTGCTAAAGATTTAGGAACCGGACAGGACAGGACAGGAATTTCTACTTCCTTAGACATTAACTTCCAAGAATATCAGAAGTTATGGTAATTGTATTTAAAACGCATAACATTACACATGACCACACAAATTGTTTCTCTAGGTCTAGGATGATTCTTTTTTGTTGAGGAAAAGGTGGAAAACATGAGCCGTCTTTCATGAGCTTACTTTGTTGATAAGCAGTAGAAAGCTCGTTACCTAAAAACTGCAATGTTAACTGCAGAAATTAGTTTGAGGAATACTTTTTACTACTTACCGTTACTTTTTACCGTTTCTGTAATAGTGGTTACATAGCCAGGAAACGAAAAGGGTGAGGCTACAATAAATAAACAGCTAATCTCGACGACTGTTACTCCACATAATACTTAAGATTTCTTAATTTATACGTTGTTGTTACTTTCAATCTAGCTAAACCAGGTAGCGCTAGTTGTATCATGAGCATTTTTTTCTTCCAGTAGTACTATCAAGCTGTCCAGTAGTACCGTGGACAAAAAAAACCTACCCGTGGAACTATTTAGCAACAATATTTTCGTGGTTGTCGTTATCATCACAGCCAAAAACGTCAGTTGGTGGACTGCTACCTCCCCCAAACTGGAAGCATACGTCCATACTAACCGTGCTGGGCATGCGTGTTGGTGAGCGCGGAGAATTTTTAGCTTCGGAAATGTAGCTGCCTACACTACACACGAATTCACAAACAAGGGATTTAATATCCCTTTTGGTGCTGTGTGGTGGTTATCCGCCATCAGTCGGTCGGCAGAATCTCGTCCTTTTTTTTCCTGATAATAGAGGCGAGACGAAGTTGGTTCCTTACACCCGTCTCGTTCAGCTAAGAAAGCCAAATATCGAGAATACGCACTAAAAACTTTCTTCCATGTATTTTGAATGTGTTTACGTACTGTTAAATTACATTGGCTGTCGCATTTTCTCACTTCAGAACCTTATCTAGTAAAAAAATATTGATATATTATAGTGTTTTTGTCTGAGCCTGATGATTTATGATCAACACTACTGGAATGTGAGCCTGTAACAGGACAACTGTTATTTTTTACCCGCTGGAGGTTTTCCCTTAAAACGCGAGTGGAACCGAGAGGAAGAGCTAGAGTTTATTATGTTAACAAATGCTTAATCAACCTTACTAAACTCCTTACTCTATGATATTGACAGAAATATTTATGAAGAAATTTTAAATTTAGAAAATGGTGTGATGTTTCTATTTGTGTCATAAATCGAGCGAAAATTTTCATGTGAATAAAATACTAGTAAAAACAATATGCGTGTTAAATTATTGTGGAATGTCGCTAGGATAATCTTGATATCGGGATTATCTTTCGGCGTCTAATTTATCTCATGATAGCAAAATTGTCGAGAACTGTCAAAGAGTAGCTGGCTTTTGCATGTAAGTAAAATATATGTCTTTATTACAAGTTACAAGAGCAAAAGTGTGCCAAAAAATCGCTAAACTATTCTTATTAAAAGTTTTTTTTAACGCGGAATTGGATAAAACTTTGTGACATGGCAACTGCTTTATCTTCTGACAATATCAGTGCAATTCGTTAACTTGTGAAGTGTATTCAGACTGTAGAAGAAAAGTACCAACAAGATCCAAGATAAGCACAATTCACTACTTTTTGTAATATCCTATCGTTTTCCAAAATTACTTCGATTTTTGTTTCAGATTCTATGGTATTCGGTCCAGTGTCTGCTCTCGTTACTGGCGCAGTCCTCTTTGTCTGCGCCAGATTCGCAGGGAGTTGTATACAGAAAAAATTGTGGCCAAGCGATACTTGCAAAGACTGTGGTATGAAACGCTAATTTCAAGCTGCCATAAAGCCTTTATTACGAAATTATATTCTCAGAATACATGAAAAGACCCAAAGATGGTTTGTGTCAGTTGCGGTGCGTTCATCACTTTGCTGGGGCTGATTGTGCTTGGACCTCTAATATGTGAAAGAGTATTGTGTTGTTTAACTAATAAACGGAAAAAACCTGGCTGACACTGACTCCCCAAAGAGCATTTACTTGTACATAAACATAACTGTATATCCACATTTCGAATTATATTCCATAATGAAATAATATTCATCTGTTTTATTTTAGATTTTGCTATGTTCCGTTTTGTGAGCTCCAAATAGCTTTTTATCTTTTTCAACATTTTTGTCAATTGACTTTGTGTTCAATATATCTGAAGCATCGTCCCGCATGACGCTTACGTTAAGTTCGTCAAGCTTATTAAATTGTTTGTCATTATGTTCTCTTTTGTATTCTGTCTCTCCTTATATAAATCTCATTTGTTTCAGAGCCAATGTTGTGCCTATCGTTACGGATCTTGATCGCCGCTGCTATAGTCCTTAGAATTTTGGGCTATTGCACCCAGCATTATTGGTTGAAAACTTGTTCGTGTGGATTAAAAAAAGAAGCTGATGATAAAGTCAAGAGGGCATCTAGAAGTTAAGTTGTCTATATCTTAATAGATATTTGGATGGAATAGTATTGCTGTCGAGAGTGTCCTTAAAACATTTATAATGATTTGTATGAGTTGTGCAACAGCCCTGGTGGCAGCGACTTGTATAGCATGCGGCCCCCTACTCTGTGACAAGCTTCTAAAATGTTTCGTAAAAAGTAAACGATGATTGCCATTATAAATTATCTGTGTGTAACTTTGTAATGTAATAAATTGATGTCACGTTATATCTTGTTTTTTTTTTCTTATCACACCTATTGTAATTTATTTGGTAGGCTCAATTTTCTCTCTGATTTTCTAAATCATTTTTAACAGATTTCTTAGCTTTCTATTTCTTGTTAAGGTGGCGAATTAAATTCTAGATATTCTAAATCTCATTATATCTAGATTAGAAACCCCCTTTAAAAAACATTACCAAAATATTGAACAACGCGACAAGAACTAAATATTTGTGATGTTTTAAAAATCATCTGTACCTATCCATTTAAGATTGTGTAAAGCAAGTACTGTTTGCCTATTTAAAAACTGTTCTTCTATAAGATGCTTATATATTTTATTTAGTTTGTCTACTTCATCCTTGTTTTTCTTGTTTCAGAGGAGACCTGAAGATACGGATGCATGATTTGCATATCCTTGCTGTCTGTTGTCGGAGTGTGTGCGTTGATATCCTGCATACCTTACTGGACGAGATCGTTTCACAATAAATGCAGTTGTCCCGCCGTACCCGTTTGTCCTGACTGTGGTATGCCGTTCTGATCACTTGTTTAGAACTTTGAATGATATTTGGAGCTTCATTATCTTGAAATTTACCATCGAGAGGCTGATCTTGAGCAAGAATACCAAAATTTGGAATTTTAATTGTAAGGAGTTTCAATTTTGCTGGGATTGGATGCATAGTAAACCTTAGTTGGTCCAAAATTTTATGGTTTGACTTTGAATTACTGGTGCTTAGGACGAGTATACTATAATAAATTATTGTATTGTGAGTTCAGTTTGAATTTGAGTAAACTAGGTGTCAAAATAAATTGGGTTGCAGAACCTTACTGCACAGGTTTGGACTGGTTACCTCAACCATTTACAATGATTTGTATGAGTTGTGCCACCGCCATTGCGGCAGCCGGCATTATCGTGTTTGGACCATTAATTTGCGAAAAATTACTATCATGTCTTGTTAAATCTAAGAAATAATTAATGTTCAAAATGTTTTTTAATGTGAGTTGTTTTTCGTAATAAAGTGATTGTTGATGGTATATTTTTACCTATATGTTTGTTTTATTCCTTACTCATGCTTCATCTACTAGACCCTGAAATCATTTTTCGTTAAAATAAAAAGCACATAGAAATTAGGAAAATTTACTAAACAACTAACATACACCGTAATATCACTTGACTCCATTCAACTAGACTATTATAAAAGTACAAAAATTGAGCAAACACATGTCCACACGTATTGGCGAAATAAATAACTTACTTATGACACTTAACAAATTGACTAATTTCCGACTACGTTTTTGGACTATGTTTTTCAGGCGTTACTATTGTAATTGCGTGTTTCTTCGTCCTTAGTTTACCTAAAACTGCTTCGTCTAGTTTAGCTATCGCCGCACTGGGCGAAGGGAAGGCTCCCACTAATCTTGATTGTGACATCGGTCGTACAATCTGTACTTTTTCATTATTAACTATAGCCATTTCTTTATCTTCATATTTCTCTGCACTTGATCTATAAAACCTTCTGATTGGAGCTGTGTGTGATGCGTTAGGGTTTACATCTTCAAGTTGATCTGTTAGTTTTTCCTGTCTTTCAATATTTTCTATTGGTTGTATATCTTGTTTAATTATCTCTACGGTAGATGTGGTTACGACAGGTTTTTGGGTTGTCGTAGTTGATGTAGTAGTAGAAGTTGTAGTACTATGAACTGCAGAATTAGTATTCTTTAAAGTCATGCGTCTTCTATGCTTCTTTTCCCTTGAATCATTATCCGTTACATTTCCATTGGCGATGTTAATACCAGCGTTTAAAGTGATAAGTTTGATGTCTGAAGTATTTTCAGCTGAGGTTGTATTTCTTCTTGCAGTTTTTGCTGCACCAAATGTTCTTGTGCCTCTATATACGGGGGCAGCTTCTGTAGTTGTTTTACGATTTCTTTCATCAATGATGGGAGTTGGAGTAACAAATTGAACATGATTCGATGAGCTGGCAGTATTCTGTGTATTGGAAACAGCAGCAGAATTAACAAAAGTAGCTACATCGGCGGCGTTAGGTTGTCCTGATGCGTTCGGAAGTGGAGCATCAGGACTTTGAAGAATAGATATAGCTTCTTTGATACCGTCCACGTCTTCGGGACTTGTTTTTTGACCTGGAAATGAACAGACATTTTAACTTGAGTATTTTATTGTGAAAAGCTCGTGGCATAAAATTTATATAGCAGTAGGTTCAAAGGATATGCTTAAGTTTGTGTGTCCGTCGTCCCTACTCTTTGATTGTCAGTCCTTCTAGGGTAAATCGAATAGTTGATTAACCTTTACATTCTAGAAGTTATATAGATGTTGACCTAATGGAAAAGACTAGTCATATAATAAACTTATAATAAGAATATAAATATTCTTACCATCCTCCTGCATCTCCTTCTTGTAAGACGAGAAGAAAGTAAGTGCCTTCATGAGCTGGTAGCTCTTAGACACGGGTATGTTCGTGTCGTAGAGTTTCTTAGTATTCTTACAGTCTACGTAGAACCACCAGTTGCACTTGAGGATGGTCTGGTCGAAGAGTGTGGACTCAGGACAGAGGAAGGATTTCATGACGAGACCATCGTCTGTTAGGGCACAGACGTGGAACACCTGGAATTTAGAGATGAGATATTTTAAGGAATTGATGTTGAATTTTTGTCAGGATATTATACGTATACTAGCTGTTGAACGTGTTTTCAGTTGTGTCTCAAGGAAACTTCCTTTCGTACTCCGACAAAATATTAACCCAAGTAGCACTAGCTACTCAACAGTGAAAGAATAAATCAATTCAGATGGACACGAAAGAAGAAATTCAAATCAATTCGGTACTTTCGAAGCGTTTGGGGAACAATGCTTTTTTCTTGAGTAAAGTTAAACATTTAATCCACATCTACATCTTACGATAGCAAGTTTCTCATAATTTATTCTGCTGGTATTGAGGTCTTATAAAATCTTCGACTCACCATACACCCAAGACTCTCATCGCCATACAACCCCGGGAAGTACTTCTGGTCGCCGCAGTGGAAGCTGGTCTCCGGCAGGTCGACCTTGGACTGGAAGTGATCATCGAAGTTCTTCTCGTACCCCACCGGGTAGTATTCGCGCGGAGCGTTCATTACTTTGCCCGATATTGGGAACCTGGGAATATATTATTTTTTAATTATTGTTGCATTGTTGGTTGTTTGGAGGTAAGCATTTGTGTTCACTCATAGTGTCCCATATGTGGCGATAGATAATAAAATGTTGATCCAATTTTAGACTTAGCGTCCCGTGTCTTATAGAGCATGCAGCATAAATACTATAAAAAATGCTAAATATAAATTGTATCCCAACTTGTATATATATAAAAAACTATAAAATAATATTATTAAAAGGGAACATGCTCCATTATCAATATCACATTATCAATATTACTTAGCGTACCATTTGAGGTCCCAATATAAGATATAAGCTGTTTAAAATAACTATGGTGGTTTTAAGCATTTGTCACCTTAATTTTCCATTTTTTTTAATCTAGATATACCTTACTTGCTTTGTTGGTCCTCCGTTGTAACTAAATACAACAAAAGTTAGATTAACAGTACTTTAATATCACTGTAACTTATGAAGTCTAACTATTTCATTATTTAAATAGTTTTCAAGGGAAGCCTCTAAACCTATCGTTGTGTCATCAGCTAAATCATCATCACCTAATTGATCGATCATTTGTCTAATCGATTTAGTATCGACACGAATACAAACCTCTTCGGCGGCTTCTGTGGTATCGCCGCAGTTAATATTTCAGGCTCCGGCTCCTGCTGGAACACGAAGGGCTGTTCCGTGGTCGTCGTGGTTGTGGACGACGTGGTGGTGGGCGCCGGTACCGGAATGTTTGCGTACTTGCTCAGCAGCTGCTGCTGCCTCAATGCTATCGCCGCCTCAACAGCCTCCATAGAAATATTCCCAGCTTTAGCTATCTCCGCGATCTTCGAATTTATCTCCTCCTTATTAAACTTCAATACAGTGTCGTCTCCATAACCAGTAATAGAATTGTAGTCGTCGACTTTCTTCGTATTATACACAACGCTGTTCGCGATATCGTGCACTTGATGGGGAACGGGATCTACAAAGTTAGAAAGAGGATGCTTTTGGATGATAGAATTAGGTGAGTAAGGTCTGTGTTCTTTGAATACTGGAGCAGGTATGAATGATATAGCTTGAGAAGGTGGCATGGGTACGAATGGATTGACAGTTGTCATGGAGTAAACTTTTGGAGGTTCTACAATGACGGGGGATTGTGTGAATTTGATTGGTGAGAACTGGTCTGCAGTCATTTGTGATACCATTTTTGATATTTGGTTGTGTGATGGGTATATCTCACTTTGGTATGCTAGTCCTGGGCCCTTGGATTGTGGGACTTGCAGTGGTGTGTAGACCTTTCTTGTTGGTGCTATAGGTAGAACGGCAAGGGTCTCTTCTTTCGGCGGTAGAGGTTTGAAGGCAGGTATTCCCATAGGCATGGGTTTGGCCATGGTGATAGTAGGTACTGGCTTGGTGATGGTGGGTACTGGCTTTGCAATGGTTGGTTCTACAGGGGCCTGGACTATGATGGGCTGCATGGTGGTGGAGACACGTCGGTGTAGACTGGTCAGTTTGTCCATGGCAGATTGATTGGGCCGGTTAGTGGGCGCCATTGGACGCATGATTCGGTTCTGTTTACCGCGCTTCTGAAATTAGAAATATTCATATTACAATAACAAAGAGAAATGAGCGATACTATAATACAACAGGTTACAAGGTTAAGTTAAAATTAATTAAAATGGCTGAAAGTAGTTTCCAGTTTTGTGTAAACCCGGTAAGGATATCTTTATTACTAATCAAAATTCCAGTCATATATGCAGAAAAACGTAATTCGAAAGAATATCATTTATATACATTTTCGTTGCATACAAACTGACATACCGATGCATAGCATACCAAATTGGTCAATTGGTCAAGGTGTCTAAAAATAGAAAAAGACAAGAATAAAAATGTGATTATTGCTGAAGCTAAAGGTCATTTGGCTAGACCTATCATTAGCACCAAAATGTCTTATTCAATACTAAATCCTTGATGCACATTTTGGACCAATTGCAATAAGATTTCGTCTAATTTTACACACGCTGCTATTATTGTCCAATGGTGTCGGTTATTTTTTTGTATAAAATTGCAATACGTGTGTAGTTGTCTAATAACAGTTATTTTTATCGTAATTTTCACAGAAATTGCAATTCTTTGCTTTTAAATTTGATTATTGCAAAAATTGTGTCATGTACTGAATAATAAAACAAGGCAGTTACGAACCTTTGTAAGGCACATGTTCTTTAACTACTGGAAGACGTAAGCAATAGTTAACACTTGTACAGAAGCCAGTAAGCCTACCCAAATCTGTCAAATGTCAATCGAACATTATTAACCTTCCATTATTGTGATAAAAGTGAAAATAGTTTCAAGAAGTTTAGACAGAATGAGGTAAATGGATGTACTGGCTTCTATACCATTGCAATGATGCTACTAAATCATAAAGTGTTATAACGCAAGTAACAGAGTTAGTATTAACAATCGCGTATAAAAGTGCATTGCAAAATTACAATCGATTTTGTATTACAGTATCAATTGAAGTTACAAAATACTCGTTTTGCAGATGTTATCTGAGGACACAAATGTTTGCTAACGGTTGATAGCTGTTGCATTCAATACTTTTAAGAATATTCAGTCAATTCAATTATTTTGATCTCTTCTTTAAGAAATATATTGATGAAGAGTTGTACACAATTTTTTCCCACGATATGATGGAAGATAAAAACTGTAGTCTGTCACTGTACTTACTAAATAAAATAAAATAAAACCCACTTGGTATTGGGCTCTGGACCTTGACAACCTTTTTGTGCAAAGAAAATTCAAGGAAGGAAGAATTCTTCCACTCATCTATCGAAAGGCCGATAAGCCAATGTATAACCCATTTATCAGCTGGATATATTATAATATTCTTATATCAAGAGGGTCTTACCTCCTGCTTAACATTCGTTCTGGATGGGTCAGCAGCGAGAACATTGGCAGGGGGTCCATTCTTCACGCTGACAGACCTTCGTCTGCTGGGGTCCAAGTTAGTCAGAGACTGCTCGAAACCCAGCTCATCACCCAGACTGAAACCTGGAATTTGATAAAATGGATATGTTTTACTATGTTTTCGGTTACTAATAAATCCAACTGCCACTAACTGCGGAATTCAATATTCTGTCTATCTCTGGATTTGCTTACTAGAGATAGGAATTTGACATTACTTGTATGGGGCTCATGTCAAAATTCTATATTTAGTAAGCAAATCCAGAGATAGATAGGTTATTGAGAACGGCTGTAAAAAAATATGTCAGATATTCTTTTCATTAAACGTAACGTAGTTGTAGTAGTTGGTTGTCCGGTAACTGGGTTGCGGAAGTCAGATAGGCAGTCGCTCCATGTAAAACACTGTTCCTCATCTGCATCGAACATGCCGACTCCATCGTAGTTGGGAAAAGGACTCTCATTAAAGTAATGTCGAAGCAAAAGTGGTGGTTTAGCAATTTTTGGTTGTGGCCTTTTGGAGACCAGTAATCTTTTTTATTTTTCCAGCATAATTTCAGCTAACTAAAGCTGTTTCAGAAGTCGGAGACTACTAATTGCCATCTGACTTTCACTGCAAAGATGAGGTGACCATGAGTACTGTCGATTAAACTATTGTAACTAGCCTTCACTGTCTGGCCGTTTGGCAATGTATGTAGAGATGTCTAAGAAATTACAGATGTAACTAAATTGAGCTTTTGTTGTAATTTGACGTGACTACAAGTAAAATAATTTTATTTAACATTAGATAAAAGAATTCGTTTAATAATTCTTGCTTTGTTCTGTAAATGTTACTTATTTACAAAATTAGTTTTTTTTTCTAAATTCTCCTCCATTTTAATTTAATAAACCAAAACCGGCCAAGTGCGAGTTGGACTCGCGCACAAAGGGTTCCGTACCATTGTCTATGATGTTCATAGTATGGGGACCCCCTTAATATTTATTGGGAACAAATATAACGACCACCAAAAAATGTTGTGATACCCTTAGATCTATCACCAAAAAAATTTACTTAACACCAAAAAAATAAAGCCTAAAATTGCAATAGTACTACCTATTTTAGTCACAACTTGACTTTAAATTGTATTCGAACACCAAATATAGTAAATGATCACCAAATCTTAGCGACCAAATTAATGCGCTATTTCTCCCTAAATAAACCACTGTGATTACCATAAAATGTAGGCTTATTACCAAATAAAGTATTATGATGCCATATTTAGTTATGTTTCCAGCTTTAATGACAGAAACGAATTGCTGTAAATCCGACTCCACGCAGTCTTGTCTGCCCTACCCCTAGAGTGCAATTCCAAATCGCGTAGGCGCGGAGGAGCGAGGCGGGCCGCGAGTTGAGGAGCAGGTGGTTGTAACACTCGCCGCCGTGGCTGAGGCTGGCCGGCACCGCCGGCCAGCAAGCCGAAGCTGCGGTGGTGAGTGTTAAACCTATCTGCGACGATAAACTCGCGTGAGACCGCCGGAGCTCCGCAGCGCCGGAGCCGTGGCAGAAAACTTCCTGCTGCAAAAAACTCGTTATAACCGGAGAACGGCTGACGCTTTAGTTGGATAGCAAGTGTTATTTTTTGCGTGTCATTTTATATTAAAATGGCGTTCATAATTTGGTATTCATTAACTAGTTTTGGGTTAACAATAATTTTCTTGGAGTTATTTTGCTTAAATAGGCTACTGAAATGTTATTTTTTTGCATATCATTGTATATTAAAATGTCGGTAATAATTTGGTGTTCATTAACTATTTTTGGGTTAAAAATGATTTTCTTGGAGATATTTTACTTAAATAGGACAGTGAGATGTTAAAACTTTGGTGATCATTTTACTTTAAAATGGGGGTACTAAGGTAAACGGCCCAATACTCGACGGTTTTTGAACTTGGCGACGTTTACAGGTCTGCCACATCATTGTTAGTTGTTTTAGCGGGATAATTTAACTATGACGAGAAACCTCATTTAATACACTTTTCGGAAAATATATTTTTGTAATTAATGGTAATCTAATAAATATTCTATTAATTAAAATATCAAAAAAGACCCATTTGTACCAGTATCCGACAGTTTTGTCCTAGTTATCGTCAAAATGTCCCATTACTCGTCAACTTTCAATGCTAATTTGAACTCTATTTCTTTACGAATAAGGTTCATGTTATTTTAGTTCTTAACTTGTACAAATCTTAATGTGGTTCCTCAAACTGAAAAATAGGGCCTAAAATAACCAAACTTGCTAAATAAAACAAAATATCAATGTAAGTAAACGTTTTATCACTACCGCACGGATCAATCGATCATAAAGTTAAGCAACGCTTGACGCGGTCGGTTCATGGATGGGTGACTATCTTTTTGTAACAAGTTCCTCCGTTTTTTGGAAGGCACGTTAGATTGGTGGGCCCTGACTGTAATTGTGGTGGGCCTTGAGAAGATACAGGGATAATCGCCAGTTGAATGCCGTTTTTGTCATTACATGTTAATATTCTGAGGCGGATGTTGAAGAGTAGCGAACTTAGTGGT
>NWSH02000605.1:1722648-1748309 GCA_002382865.2 Heliothis virescens | reverse complement strand
TATCCGACAGTTTTGTCCTAGTTATCGTCAAAATGTCCCATTACTCGTCAACTTTCAACGCTAATTTGAACTCTATTTCTTTACGAATAAGGTTCATGTTATTTTAGTTCTTAACTTGTACAAATCTTAATGTGGTTCCTCAAACTGAAAAATAGGGCCTAAAATAACCAAACTTGCTAAATAAAACAAAATATCAATATAAGTAAACGTTTTATCACTACCGCACGGATCAATCGATCATAAAGTTAAGCAACGCTTGACGCGGTCGGTTCGTGGATGGGTGACTATCTTTTTGTAACAAGTTCCTCCGTTTTTCGGAAGGCACGTTAGATTGGTGGGCCCTGACTGTAATTGTGGTGGGCCTTGAGAAGATACAGGGATAATCGCCAGTTGAATGCCGTTTTTGTCATTACATGTTAATATTCTGAGGCGGATGTTGAAGAGTAGCGAACTAAGTGGTGCGTGGTTCTTCAAGGAACTGACCACCTGACTGATATTCTTCCTTCATCTCTATAACTGTGGCTCGATAAGTGAGCTGTAGTAACTTGACCAGCAATTTATACGTATTTCTAAATCATGAACATCAGCAGGCAGCTACAACTTCATAGTTTCTCCATTTCTGGTCCACTGTCATCCCATCACAGAGTAACGTTTCACCATATATAGAATCTAACACAAATCAGGGATAGTCTTTGGATAGTCATATGATCCCTAGACATACGATGAAGCGTCTCATAGCCAGCTAAATAGTAACTATGTCATTATTATCATTGAAGTGGTCTCAAAGGGTCCTCAGGATCTTCGGCTTTACTTTAGTCTCCCAAAATTTCAGAACTCCTTTGTCTTGTCATTATGGTTTCGCAGCCTTTTCACAATTATGAAATTCTTGCGGTCGGTTTCCAGTCTCATCGGATGTAGCTGGGTATCAGTGTTTTAGATTCTGATGTCCTCAATCCTGGGTAAGGCTGGTTGTCAGACTTTTTTGTTGGTTGGCTTCTAACTACCCGTAACAACTGCTAGAGATATTCAAATGAAAGCCGAGACCCACCAATTTAGCACGGAGGAACTCGTCCTGACAAAATGGTCACCCATCCACCGGCGTTGCTTCACCTTATAATTGATCGATCTACGTGGCTTTTACTTAGTCGCGGTTTCCTCGTGGTCTTGTACAGACATACATGATGAGAATGCTAGGGAATACCCGTCGGTATTATATTCCAAATAACCCTGCCTCACTCTGGCTTGTCATCGTTAGCTGATAGAAGTGAAAGGTGACAAATTAGATTATCAATCTCTGGCTTACTTTTATTGATCGTCAAAGTCACAGGTTCATATTTTTCATATTGATTTTATTATAGGTTCTTACTTAGCAGTAGGTAGGTTTATCGAGAAGAATCGTAGAGAAAATCAAACCATGCAAGTAGAGCTAGGAAGCTATATGAGGAAATTATTTGAAAGTAATGCTTCTAAGTTAATAAATTAAAGAAAACGAGAGTGTTATCCCTAGGGCAGGTTTAATAACTCTGTTTGGAGCGTGAATGTTGTAAGTGGGGAGTGGGTAGGTGATGCTGGACCCACAGGAAGCGCATGATGTGTGGTTGAATTTTGCCGAGGTATCATCGCCCTTCAACACTTCATGCGCCGTTACCCACTTTTGTAGCATTTTTCTTGACTGGCCATTTTTTCCGCCATATTGTTACCACAGTAGCGAACATTGATTTGTTTAGTTTTCTATAGGCTACTCACTAACATACAAAGATTTTTGTTATCAGTACTGCATTTATATTACCTTTTTTTAAATTATTCTTAAAAAAGTTAGGTAATTCAAATAACAAATACATTTTAAATTCCATTAATAACAACCAATGTCGACTTTACATTCACTTTTATTAGCGTGTCCCAGTCACCGTCATAAATATACAAAAACTGACGAGTACTGGGTCAAGCCGGGTTCTACAAGTACCAGTACATGTCACACGGGATAAAATAATCATAATGAAGAAAATAACTCAATTTTATAGGTTAAATCGATAGATCGATAGTTAAACTACTTCAAAAAATAATCAAACTAACAAAACAGCCCACTACACCGACAACACAAGACATCTAATGAAGTAAGCCAGGCGTCCGATTCAGTACCTGAATTAACAAAAATGTACAAAATTCCTCAGTACCCAATTTTGATTGCTTATTATTCAGATGCTATTACAATTTCGACTGAGGTTTGTTATTGTTACTATAGCATACATAATCAAAAATACATTACAATTACAAACTTTCAGTAAGACATGGCTATAATTAATTAATAGCCATTTTTTCAAAAACTGACGACTATTGGGACACTGTCGAAATTACCAGCGTTTACCTTAGTTTTGGTGATCATTTACTATTTTTGTCTGTTAAAAGTTACTATATTTGGTGGTCCGTTAAACATAAGCCATATTTATTTATTTAAAATTTGTAGTATTTGTTGTTATAGCGGCAATGGAAATACATCATTTGAGAAAATTTCAGCTTTCTAGCTATCACGGTTAATGAGATACAGCGTGGAGACAGACAGACAACGAAGTCTTAGTAATAGGGTCTCGTTTTACCCTTTTGGGCACGGAACCCTAAAAAGTAGCTTTGATTGCCTGATCCACTTGAAGATACCGTGCTTACGCTAGGCCCTGCTTCGCACTGAACTATGAAGACAAACATCATGACACTCAATGCAAAATAGCTTTACAACTAGAAATCCTAACAGGTTATACCATTCATCAGTATATCTCTGATTAGAGATATACTCATTTGTATACGAACATGATTTCCATTCATAGCTTGTCAAGTGTCGAGTATTTCCACTCATGCGTCGATATCTAACGATTCATTTCATTTGAATAGTTATTGAAGATATATAATATGTTACCGGAGTGCTTAAAGTAAACAGAACCAATTCAACAAATTACTGTGACCCTATTGAAGAACGTTTTTTGTTTACATTTATTTATTTTTATATATTTATTCAATTGTAGAATGTACACAGTTACAGTTACACAGAGTCCCTTATAACTACATACATTACCCTGTTAGGGCGCAGCAAATTACCTTAAAACTAAATTTTATGTTGAAACTTTTTTCATTTTTTATTTCTTTTAGATTCACGCCATTATTTTTAAAAGTTATTTAGTCTTCTTTTTCTTCCTGCTCTGTTCTCAAGTTACTTGGGGTCGGTATAATGTTTTACACTTCCATTCCCTCTCATCTACTCCCTACAAAGACTATGACTCTCTACGAAAGTTAATTACGTTAATAATTTTACTATACTGAACTCACCTAAACTAGCATGTGCTTTGATCCCTCCAAGATTCCGCACCCTGAACAGGCCAGATTTCTTGAAGGCGCAGTTGATCTTGAAACCAAAATCCGATTCCAGCACACATGTTGGTTGCACTATTTCTGAAAACAACAAAAATTATCTTTAGTAAATTAATTGTAAAAAAGTTCTATATGATGACGTTAAGTTATTAGAATGCAGGAGACATTCTATCTATTATATAAATGTCAATTTTTTATTTTACCGTGAATTCCTCCTGACATACACAGAATACAATTTTATAACAGGTAGACACGTGCCACAAGTTGCGTATCAATTAAAAAGGTCAGCAAAAAAATCTCACTGAAATAAATCTTTATAATCAGAAGGTAGCTTCAATTAGTATCATAATAATATGGCTTAAAAATCTTTGCATAATTAATTTCCAATCTCGAGGGTCATACGTAATTGATGAAGGTAGTAAAAAAAATATTTTTTACAATCACTCAAGCAAAAATAATATTATGATAGCAACGTTATAAAGTAGCCACAAAATTGCCCAGTTAATCATAGCTTGACGTAATTACATATTTAGGTTGCAAGGTCGCGGGTTTCCATTCTTTTTGAGAAGTCTGCTTTAATATGCAGTTTCCTTGAGGGTGTGTTTATATTGGAATATACAGCGAACGGTATTTTATATTTAACTATTTCGTTACAATATTGTGGTTTACGGAAATATTTTGAGGAAACCTGGACAGTAAATTCTGAAATCAGCAACCAACATTGAGCATGAGTAATGATTAACGCTCAATCCTTCTCTGTGTGAGAGAAGGCCTGTGCTCAGAACAGAGATGCTGATGATGATGATTAGTTTAATACTTATGCTTGAGCTGGACTTTGATTTGAAAAAAATCTGGACTAATTTTTGACTGAGATTAAGGGTTGATAATTTTTTATGGGTTAGCTAGCAACATGCAAATAAATCAGCAGGATAAAACCAATAACATTAAATTAAGGAAACAAGCTCAGATGCCGTCATAAATGTGACTGTACCCTTGTCAATTATAAGTACCAGTATTAAAGTCAATAAGTAAATGCAGTTATCACACGAATTTGTGTCAGATATAGCAGTTTGTATGTAATTTGGTACAAATCCTAATTTTATATCTTTATGAAGGAAATTGGAGCACAAAGTTGCGAGATTGGTTTTGTAAATCACTCGTTTGCGTATTCGTTCTTAGGATATATTATTATCGAGTGCTATTGAATGAACAAAATCATATCAACACATGAAATAGTCTATTAACGATTATTTAACCTAACTATAACTATCACATAACACGCACAAAAACAATTTGCTTTTCATCCCAAAAATGCAGAAATTCTTCCGATTAAGAAAATACTAATTACACAAAATAGGTAAGTAGAGAAAAAAAACCACAAAAAAAAATATTTCATGTAATTTTATTACTTAATTTAAAAAAATAACCCAATTACAATTTACCTCTAATCATCATAACAATTGAAGTCCAAACACGCGAGGATCTCTGATTAAATCTTCTCGTGTGCGCCTACTTTAAACACATAGCCGGCGCACGCGCATCCTATTGCTAAATGTTTAACATAAGTGGTAATTGCGGACGGAACATTTTTCCGGCGGTATGTAAGTCCAGGATATTGGATGACCTAGATTTCTCTTCGGACTCAGGGCCGCGCCGACACCCCGAAGCGCCTGTGTGCGAAACTTATGAAGCGCCTCTTTTTACCCGACTGCGCAACGCAAAGGAGGGTAATATTCTTATCGGCTCATGTATGTATATGGCCTATGAGTTTGTAAACTTTTGTCATTATTAGACCACAAACGTGACCAATTAATTTCGATAAATCAGTGGCATAGCGTGGCTGTACGTACGGGAGACAGTGGCGGTGCTAGACCACATATGTACCTCGGCGACATCAAGTTCGCGAGGCCTTAGGGTGGATCCAGCTTTAGTGCCGAGAGAGGGGGAGGTCATACAGTTGTGGTCATGTACCAATCTATAATTGTATTTAAATACTTTATGAAGCCAGAAAACATGTAGGAAACAGATGAATGCGCGAGCGAAGCGAGCGCGAAATTTTTTTCAGTTCGACGAGTAAATATCGTAAAGAAAAGGCGAGAGCGGAGCGAGCGCGATTTCCTCTGACAATTTTAGATCAAGTCACAAAAATGTATAATTTTGAAAATGTCTCATATCTACTAATATTGTAAAGCTGAAGTTGCTGCCATATGCTGTAGTTAATTTGTGGAGGCATAAAGCAAGGCAAAATACAGGTTGTAATATGAATGCGCGAGCGAAGCGAGCGCGAAATCTTTGTGCCCAGCGCCGCCACTGGCGGGAGACAATTTTGCCGCCGTCGAATTTAGGTTTCATAAAATAATACAAAAAAAAAATTATAAGGCGATTGGATTTAGGATCGAAACCGTCATTATAGAAAATGCGCGTGCGAAGTAAGCGTGCAATTTTTTTTCAGTTTTGTAAAAATGTAGCCGAGTGTAGATCCCGACTTCTTTTTTCTGCAGGCGCGAATGTACCGAGTGCGAATTTTGTTTTATGGTTTGTAGACTGAAAGAGTAAAGATGGAAAAAACCGGCCAAGTGCGATTTGGACTCGCACGTGGAGGGTTCTGTACCATTATCTATGAAAAGTGAACGTAACTATTACCTACAACTAGCCAAAATACAAATATTTTTCGACAACAGAAAATAACTTTGTTTTTCATTGAAATATAGGTACGAATAACAAAGTTGTAATTTACGGTTTCCAAAAAAGTGCTTTACCTCAAAAATTGCTGTCTATATCACGTTCAAAATAATTTTCCTATAAAGTTTATATAGAGTCCTACTTTTTAGATTTTTTATATTTTCTAAACTTACGGTTCAAAAATTAGGGGGGGACGCCTATTATTCGACTTTTGGAACAATTCATTTTATAATTTAATGACTGAAAAAGTAAACAGAAAAAGGAAGTTGAGAATTGAATAGACGCGAGTGAAGCGAGCGCGTTTTCAATTGGTTTGGTTTGGGTATAAAGTTCTTGGGAAAACTGATTAATATTTGTACTAACTGTAACCGTTTTTGGTGTTGTTGACAGCAACACTGTCAACTGTTACAACACCAAAAACGGTTCCAGTTACAGACTTTAAATTGTCTTTAACGCCATCTATTCGCTCAACAGTGTGAGGGAATCGTAGAGGGAATAGATGGAGTTAATAACAGTTCAAAGCTCAGGAAGTAGTAGAGTCGCCGCATCGGGCCGCGACGCTTCTTTCGCCTTGGCGGCGGAGTGGCCGCGTATCCGCGCGGCGCTGTCATTTTCGGGGCAGATAAGAGCGCTGTGCTGGCGTGCGGCGCCCCTAGGGCCTTGGCGCCTGTGTGCGCCGCACACATCGCACACAGGGGCGGCGCGGCCCTGTTCGGACTATAGTTTGAGTCATAGTGTAGGTGAGATTGAGAAGTACTAACGCTTTGATTGTGTTTCATAGTATTTCACTGATTGCGGAAGATCCCAGAGACATATTTGGTGGTTGTGTCCATTTCCATTCTCAATTTGATCTCACGTAAAAGCATAGAGCATTTTTCCAACTACGATCCCCACTAATATTATAAATGCGGAAGTAACTCTGTCTGTCTGTATCGCTTTCACGGCTAAACCAGTGAGCCGATTTTGATGAAATTTGGTACAGAGTTAGAATAGACCCTGAGGAACAACATAGGCTTGGTACGGGAAATAGTTCCCTCGGGAAGCGGGCGAAGCCGCTGACAGAAGCTAGTAGACTATATATCATAGTATGGTATAATATTGATCAGTCTTCAGTAACACATAGGTAGCTCCGCTTCTAATGGTGGATTTTTATATCCTATCTATCCCTTGTTTTGTGATCTATACTAATATTATAAAGAGGAAAACTTTGTTTGTTTGTTTGTTTGTTTGTTTGTTTGGTTGTAATGAATAGGCTCAAAAACTACTGGACCGATTTTAAAAATTCTTTCACCATTCGAAAGCTACATTATCCACGAGTGACATAGGCTATATTTTATCCGGGTACGGGCAGTAATTCCCACGGGATGCGAGTGAAACCGCGGGAAACCGGCTAGTCAGAAATAAAATCTACGGATGTATAGGTTAAAGAATTCCAGCGTAAATGCTTCGGTAGCTCTTTCAAAGATTTATTTACCTAGTGCAACTAACTTAACGTTTCGAAAGAACTTTTACAGGCCAATTTTAAGTTAAAAATAATGAGTTTGAGTTTCTTTTTAAAAGCCTACTCACTCAAACAAAACCTTCATCAATTTTAATTCGCTAAGATATTTTATTAACCATTAAAAAGCTTTTTTTTTTCATTAACATTTTAACTTCCTTTTGCAAATTGTTTTTTGTTTGTTTGTCTGTTCAAGTATGTGTTGTGTTGCAGTTTAACCTTCCCAGACCCTTAACCTTCACTTCCGTGGTACCTTGAGGGGTCAATGACTTGTGACCACTTCCCTTTATTTTTTAAGACGACTGATAAATGCAGATTGGTCCTAAATAAAAAAGCATATGACTATTGTAACATGCAGTGAGTGGTTTCGTTAAACTAACCTATAACACACTAATGTTATACAGGGTGTACCTCGAAGTTGGTAAATGACCCTATCCACACCCCTGTTCCATTTGATCCATACTTCGACACCCTGTATATTCGAAAGTGTGCGAGTGTGTTTTTTGTCGTTACTTCTTCACACGCAAACGGCAAAACGGATTACGATGAAACTTGACAATAATATAGCTTATACATACATCAGAATAATATATGGGCTACTTTTTATACGGATGCAAGAAGTAAAAGCAGGTGGCACCTTTAGCTGAAGCTAGTGTTACGTACTATAATTGATATTTCTGAGAATTAAGGTTCAACACGGATACTGTCTTAAAGTGGTATTTTTTATTCTATTTTGTAAATAATTTAAAGCAAGTATTATATGGTTACTTCCTTAAACTTGTGAGATAACGTTGTTAGTGGCTTTTACTTTCTTAAAATGGTGACTAACGGTGTCTTGTGGGCAGTGGGAAGCGACCGCATACAGATGGTTATATTATGAGTCTGTGATGTCATACGTCTTTCTTTTAAGAATCGTAGAAAGCACAGTTAAGATATTAATCATTTTTAGAATAATTAGTTTACCGTAAGTCGTGGTGGCCTAGTGGGTAAAGCACTAACTTCTCAATGAGTGTGTAGGTTCGAATCCAGGTCAGGCAAGTACCAATGCAACTTTTCTTCACCAATGACTGGACCTGACCTGGACTATAAAGTCTGAAATCACCAACGCGCATTGAGCAAGCGTGGTAATTAATGCTCAATACTTCTCTGTGTGTGTGAGAGGAGGTCTGTGCCTCGCAGTGGGACGATCAAAAGAAAACAGGAATTAGGTACAACTAATGTTTAAGATGAATATTTTTTGGAAAATTGATAGCATTTACTCAGCAGCACACTGGCTTATGCAAACTGGAATTACTGTACTCACCTACACAGTTTAACCTATTTAAATCACTTTGTAAAGGCCTTTATAGGCTCGGCTCACGATTGCGCTGTTTATTTAGTACTATTCTTAGTATTATAATAGAATATAATCTACTTAGCCCAGTTATTCTCCACGGCTGTTAATCTGACTTTGTGTTGGTTGCAATCATTAATTTGTGGTAGTTGTTTACAATGTACAAAGATTTTTGTAATGAATATTCAATAATGTACCCAGTAATCTATATCTATACTCTATACTAATATATAAAGCTGAAGAGTTTGTTTGTTTGAACCCGCTAATCTTAGGAACTACTGGTCCGATTTGAAAAATTCTTTCAGTGTTAGATAGCCCATTTATCGAGAAAGGCTATAGGCTACTTTTTATCCGGGTGCGCTGAGTAGTTCCCATGGGACGCGGGTGAAACCGCTGGCAGAAGCTAGTTGAATGATAAAGCTTTGAATGCATTGTTCTGGAAAGTTCTCTGTAGGTGGCAAAATAAACAGCAGTAACATTAAGGACCTTCGCTGTCCTTTCATCACCAGGCTGTATCTCATGAACCGTGAAAGCTAGACAGTTGAAATTTTCCCAGATGATATATTTCTATTGCCGTATAACAACAACTACTGAAAAGTAGAACAAAAGAAAGATTATGGGACGCTCCGTTACAACAAACGTGAAAATTTTTGCTCGTTTTGTAGGCATGGAAAACTTCGTGAGCGAGTCCTGCTCTCACGTAGCTGGTTTTATATTTAAACCATCTCGATAATAATTTTCTCCTGCAATTTAGATGCAATTGCAATACCACTTCTTGACCCTCTTAGCCTTGAAGATAATTTTAAATGCTAATTATTATTTATGATTCTACTATAGTATTTTTGCATTGCAATGTTATATAGATGTTGCAGTGTTGACACAAGTATTAGGAATATACTTTCAAGTAGAAGCACATCTTTCAAGGTTGATTGAGTAATCAATAAGTTGTTCGGATGTATTGCAAATCTGTTAGCTATCTCAATGGAAAATTTATGCTAGAATCTATATGCTAATGGGACTATTAATTAATGTTGACTACTTTTAATTAGCTGCTGGATAATAATTTTGTGGGCAGAAGAAATTAGCTATGCAGGAATTATCATTGTTTTTTAGAATTTTGGTAGCCGTAAGAATATTTTTGTGTCGAAATTTTTTCGCTTTCGCTAGTGGAGTTGATTTAACTATTAATTGGAAATGATCACCTGCTTAAAGGAAAACTTGAGAACATTAACATATGATATGGAAATTATTTTAAATAGTAGAAGTTATTAAACAGAGAAGAGCTTTGAGCTTTTAAAGGTTTTAACATTATTGGAAGTAAGTTAAGTTTTCACAGAAATATTGGATTTCAATATTTTTTTTACCTGTACCCTATTAAATAAATACATTTTCTTTTTGTTTTGTAAATAACAATAACATTTTGTTTCAAACAAATTATTTGATACCCATTCTAACAAACGGTTGGTATTCATAACATGTCTAACCATTACCGTGCAAGAGATCTATCAAACCTGCCGGGGCTGCGGATTGTTCGAAAGAGTTACCGCGGCCCTTGCACACAAAGGGCTCTTGAAGGAACACGGTGGGTTTTAGTTTAGTCAGTAAAAGTCTGACACTCCCTCACGCTGTCACCCACAGCGGGAGGGGTCATTCTGATGATTTCCCATGGTTAAAAAAATACATCTTCCTAAATAATATTATACCAATGTATAATCTTGTAACAGTTGCTACAGAACACTCTTACTTCAATTGCAGTGTCCGCGATGTGATAAGTCTAATTATGTGGCGTTGAGTGAGTCGCGCCAGCAATCACTGCATCTAAGTGGATTTAGCTAGTTATTATATTATTTGTTGTAATCTCGATGTTGCAAAAATGTGAAATGAAACGTTTGAATGTTAGAGAGGAAAAGTTTCAGTAGTTTAGTAGTTGTTACTCACTTTGTTGTTTAGTTGCCTAGTAGCTGATTTACTCATTTAAGTATTTACTTTGTGACTTCATAACTCATGTACTTCGTTACTCATTTACTTCGTAATTAAGTTGCGAAGTTACTTCGTTACGTATTTACTTTGTTACTTCGTAACTCATTCACTTTGTGATGAAGTTGCTTCATTACCCATTCACTTAGTTACTTCGTTATTCATTTACTTATTTTCACTTCTTGCTTATTAACTTCAGGTTTAAGAAAGAAAATAGTTTACTTTTATGTTGAAAGTAGTTACCTGGGTCGGTGAGGGAAACAGCTAATTTCGATTGTATAAAATGACATAATAAAGATTTATGGATCCAAAATCCCAGGTCATTGACTCATAAGAAACATGCAACACGTACGTAACAATGACAATGATTGTGATTCATCTGTCCGGTTTTAGATCCGGACTCAGACCGGAGTTGACAGTGATGAGTCAAATATGGCATACTTACCTATTGCCTTGATACGATGTGTTGTCACTTTCGTTTATGGAGGCATTTTTTTTTGGATTTTACCGCATATTTACTAGATATCTTTCTTACTAATTATTATTTTTATTTGTTATCAGTCAATTGGCCTATAAAAAAATATGTCAGTGTTATTTGTGCCCACGGGAGAAGTCCCCTGATTGAAGCTAGTTTGTTAATATTACCAATATTACTGACTGCCCTAATAAGTGATTTTACTAAAAAACCGGCCAAGTGCGAGTTGGACTCGCGCGTGAAGGGTTCCGTATCAAGCTGTAGTTCCACGCTTGAGTAACAGATGGCGTTGTATTCAAATTGCACTGTCTTTATAATTTATTGTATGGGGACCCCTTAATACATAACTTTTTTTAATTTTCAGTATTTGTTGTTATAGCGGCAACGAAAATACATCATTTGTGAAAATTTCAGCTTTCTAGCTATCACAGTTAATGAGATACAGCGTGGAGACAGACAGACAGACAGACAGACAGACAGACAGACAGACAGACAGACAGACAGACAACGAAGTCTTAGTAATAGGGTTCCGTTTTTACCCTTTGGGTACGGAACCCTAAAAATGTATTTAAAAAAATACTTATATAAAATATACTCTCTATCTATTACGAACTATAAATACCTACCACACAATTGTACTATAAACTTATCTACACAAATTAACCTATCAACTTAATTGTTTGACTGCTCACACGCACCTTATTTAGCAAGGAAGTAATTGCATATCACCCGTCACTGCCCGTCAGCCACTTAAAGCCGATAGCCATTGATCCGTGGCTGACCATACATATGGACACGATACCTACATCGTCAGGTTATGTAGGTATCGTGTGCCCCGTATGGCTGCGGGTTGTTCGAAAGAGTTACCGCGGCCCTGGCATAAAAAAGGCTCCCGAAGGAACACGGAGGGCTTTAGTCGGTAAAAGTCTGACACTCCCTCACGCTGTCACCCACAGCGGGAGGTCATTAGATGATTTTCCATCGATAAAAAAAATACTAATGTAACAGTGTGTGTATAAATGTCAAAATGTCTGACCAGTGCGGTGCGTGGCTTGCCGGATGTCTGAGAGAAAGGCGGCTCACATATTTGTGTAGCGTTTGCAAATATATTTAAGGTAAAAGGTGTTTTTGTTTTGTAGAGAGAGGCATAGTATGGCTTTTATGTGTAAAATAATTCTTGAACTATTAAATGTAGTCTTACTTATATTTCTTGAGACCATTTATAGAGGTGAGAGCCAAATAATCGATATAGGTACTTATACTAAAGAATGCGTGGCTTATGAATGAAATTTAGTAATCCTTTGATATTTAATTGAATAAGTACGCAAAGAAGGCACCATTTTGTAATAAATAGCTCACGTATATTGGTATTGTGCGAATTTCAAAAAGCAAGACGGATCCGATTTTTCGATACTTAATTTGACTGTAAGGTCAGCACATCCATTCGATTTACTAATCGGTATTCAGTTACTATCGCAACATAGTAATGTTGCTCGAAAGACGGCAAATCGATTTACTATGCACGGATCATTCAAAGCTATTTTACGATGATTTGCATTTTTATTTTTAGTACTCTATTTGGAGATTGCGATGATACGTACCTATTACTTATCGCATCATGACTGCGGAGATAAAATCTTATGACATTAATTTATTATACTTATGATCGCGTTTCGGAAAGCCAGTGAGTCCAGAAGCCACTAAATTTGACAACAAGTCTTACCAGGAACCGCGTAACTGGGTAGCGGAAATCGGATACGCAGTCGCTCCATGTAAAACACTGGTACCCACTCAGCTGCATCCGGTTAGACTGGAAGCTGATCCCAACACATTTAGCCGAGTAAACGCTAGGCAGATTATGATATTAACATGCTTTTCAAAGAGAGAACGCCGTTGAGGCATGTGGAAGCATACGAGAACTCTCATTGGCTAAGCTTTATGCTAATCATTAAGAAAACATACTCGTAAAACACACGGATTTTCCAAACGCCCTTAATACCCAGTGAGGCAGCTGTCACAAAATTTCTACTTTATAGAAACCAGTTGGACAAGAATGGTGTTCAGAAATAACCATAAATTGAGTATATTGAGTGAAAAGTGAAAATAACCGTGAACGCGACCGACGAAGCGTAGGTAGGTACAGACGGACATCTGTGAAATATGTGTAGTGGGTAGACTATTGAGTCTTTAGACTTTAATGACAAAGTATAGAAAAAAAAGTGGAATGAAGTTATTTGTTTACTAAGGAACAGCATTGACATTTAAGTTATTTGGATATTTATGACTTGATTCCCCCAGGTGTTTTAACACTGAAAGAATTTCAAATCAGACAAGTAGGTCATCAAGAGATTGTGCGTCCAAGCAATGAAACAGAGAATCACTCAAACTTTATAATATTGGTACAGATGAGAAAAAACACTGTACGTAACTGGCCATCTTTCCGGCTATCTGTAACGTTTTAATTTTGTATAATCAAAGACACGAGCTTAGAAAAGTTAGTACGGTCTTATTTATCTACTACGACATAAAAAATGGGATAAAGGGAGTCATTCAAAAATAATCTAAACTAAATCAGCAATAGTCCGCATCATTCATAGCCTAACCCCATTAACCACAAATACGATTGCAATAAGAATCATCGCGTTCAAATCAGCGTATAATGCTATCAATTGTTCTACAGTTGCTACTAGCAATTCATTGATATACCTTACATACCCACTGTTTTTGAAATCATACAAATTGTATGCGACAAATGATAGAGCGATGAAACAATGGCTGAATTTTAAGAGTTAGTCAATCATCATCATCTGCCTAGCCTTTTCCCAACTATTTTTGGGGTCGGCTTCCAGTCTAACCGGATGCAGCTGAGAACCAGTGTTTTACATGGAGCGACTGCCTATCTGACCTCCACAACCCAGTCACCCGGGCAACCCGATCCCCCTTAGTTAGACCGGTTGTCAGACTTTCTGGCTTCTGACTACCCGTAATCTTAAGGAGTATTTTTTCAAGACAGCCGGGACCCATGTTTATCGTGCCTTCCGAAACACGAAGAACTCGTTATGAAAAGATGCCCATCCACGGACCGACCGCGCCAAGCGTTGCTTAACCTTATGATCGATCGATCCGCGCGGCTTTGACTTAGCCACGAGCTCTTCAAGAGTTAGTCAATAGGAACGGAAATTAATTTGGTGAAAATAGAAAATTATGGCGTCATAAACTTGATGACAAAGTCAATGGGAAAGTCACTATATTCTTTAGATTTTAATAAATTATTCTGATGTAGAAACATAACTTTCGAGATATAAGCACACTTTTTGCCTGGACTATTCTTTTATACACAATATATTTGTATAAAAATGAATCTAGTTTGATTTGTGAACAACCAAAGGTGAAAAGACGGAGATTTTTCAGTACTTAAATGAACAGTCCATGTTTCAGAAATCATTTTATCTCACTGATAACATCTAAAGAATGTATGATATTATGTGTAGAACTATCACAATAATTTTGAAAACGTACTACTCTTAGACATTTGACTACAAATCGCAATCTTGATACTTTATACGTTATCTATTATAATCTTTCTTTTTGACTTCACCAAACTTTCAAATGTCTAACAATTTTTAAGTGTCATTGTTCGTAGAATAGATATTGATTAATGTGTAGGCTATATTACAGGTTCAGAGGTCAATTTTTACCGCTAAAGTTCAACAACACTTGATCTTTGATCTTTTATCGAATGGTGTCAAATAATTTGTATTTTGGCTACATTGTTGGTAAGCTTACAAAGTTTCTTGATGGGTATTTTTAGTAGTAGCTTGTGACCGGTTTGTGGCCTATCCCTTGACCCTTGAAGTTTTTATATTCCTTTGTATTGATTTTGATGCAATCGCTACAAAGACGTCGTCGACATTTAAAACTAAGATTGCTAAATATATGAAATTAATACATGTCATCCTCAGATTTATGATCTTTTTATGATTTATGTAGCATTTCGATCGATAATATACAGCCCATAAATTATTAAAATCTTTTAGAGAAACTTCATTTAAACTGATTAAAGTCTATTCATTTACGACGCGTTCCGAGGTTTATGACCTTTTTATTATCATCCTGAATATATTTTATGACACTTAAATGTTAATTAAACTTCAATATAATAATATAAAATAGCAAAATCTTTTTGTCCACGCAAATGTAAGGAAACTACTGTGCCTATCAAAGAGAAATCCTATTTTACCATTCTGGGCAATAGGACCATTCCATTTTCGAGCCATCATACATAAGTTCTGTAATCACACTGGAATTAATCCAATGACGTCACAGCTTTCACTGGACACTGGAAGCCGTTAAAATATCATGTTTATACCGCGGGGTCACTTTCCATTTCGATGGGAAAGTCATTGCCACGGATGTCAACGGTCACAGTATTATAATGTTGCTCATGATTATAATTATTACGGTATAAATGGTTTTAGATGACCAGTTGTTGTTATGGTGGTATTCTGTAATAGTAATGGTTGTGATTTGTATGTGGTGCAATGTTTGGGATGATAGTTTTGCCATCGTTTAAGTACACAGTCACTTGTGACATGTGGGCTTATGGGAAAATATTTTATGAAATAATTGGAGTTTACAAGTACTTGGGAGGCATTATTTCAGCACAATAATCAAACAACAAATTCGTTTGGGTTTGGTTAAGTTTGGGTTCCTATAATTAGTGAGAGTTTTTGAAGCCGTCAACTCCGTTAGTCTTGTAAAACTGTTGACTGTTAAACTGCTAAACCGATAAAAAATTTGGTATAGTTACAGCTCAAAATCTAATTAAGGCCAAAATCGGCAAAATTTAAAAAACAAACCACGAAATATACATGCAGTTTACAATCGTGTTGATAGTTACTCCGCAATTACGGTCATTGGATCACCGGGTGAACACTCCGTAATGGCGACTAATGATCCTACAGCGTTGTGTAAAGGCCAATAACTCACTAAATACTGGTTGTGAATGTACTCGGTGATACGTGCTATTTAAAGTATATTACAGCTTACTGTAACTGCTGTTGGAGCTACGGAATTATTCGTAAGAGTTACCGTGGGCCTGGTATAGACAACAGCAAGTCATGGTATCCGATTCTGTTGAATTTGACCAGACAAACATTAACCTACCTCTATTGTGTTAAGGTTGAAAATGTATTGCAAAAAATTGACAGATTGTGGTAACTTGATGTGCTGTCTGTATACAAGGGGCTCTAGAAGCAACACGGTAAGTTTTAGTCAGTAAAAGTCTGACACTCCCTCACGCTGCTACCTCAGCGGGATTCATCTTACCCTCGGGTCATCTGATGATTTCTTACCTCAAAAAAATGACTACCTATAGTAATGGAACTAACCTAGTGATGCCAAAGTTAAGCAGGTTTTTGAAAGGGTAATTACAAAAATCTTTATCATTTGACGGCTTTGCGAATTATGATGATGGATGGCATAAGGCTTGGATTATAATTAAAAAAAAATATGTAGGTATATGTGCTTATACATAATACATGAATTGGTACAAATGTATTTAAGCAACTTTACATTTGGTTATGAAACAAACCTATCTCAAACCTTCATGCTTTTTATGGGATTTTCCTTCCAAAAGCATTTTATCCCGAGATCACAAAGGCTCATCGAACAAAAGACAGCTATAACTTGACAAAAGTACGGTCATCATTTGCGCAGACGCGTGTAAGTTAAAGATTTTACGTCGTAAAAACTTGCGACTTCACACGGGACAATGGATCGTAAAATTAGTCATGTGCCTCTCTCCGTTTAAAGGCATTTTCTACGAGACTTCTGTATATAAGATTGGCAATGATTGTTTTCTACGTGTCAACCATAAACAAAATATAATAGTGCCTCCTCTCTCTTCTTCCTATGTAATATGATTATTGTTAGGTAAGTAAGGAATCTCTATAACACTAGTTTGATTTGAGTCTTTTTAAGAGGTACCTATTCAAATGCAATCAAACCAAGACCTATCAATTTTCATCAACTGGCCAAACTTCCACCTCAAAATTTTGGGAAGATGGCCCTGATAAGGGTGAATTAGAATTTTACTCACTAAATCTATCTCTAATTCTTCTGGAGTCCTTTGAATACCAGGACTGCGAGCTGCCGCATGCCGTAATTCTATTGAACAATCCCGCAGCCCTGGCAGGCATTGAAAAACGTCTAAAACTACACCACGTCCGAAGTTATGTCATCCAATTTCATGCAGAAACTGCATTACAGCTCGTCGCTGTTGACAATTGCAGTAGGTAACTCGGATCCAAATAGCACTTTAACATTACAGACATGCTCCCGGTGAGCAAGCAGCCAATAGGTCACATTATAAATACTAGACTTAATTTTATATTGCACTGCAACTAAGTTAGGTAACTTAAAAGTCTATTCAAGTAATAAATAACTTATTACACAAACTCGGGTTAGAGGTTACATTGCCAGTAACTTTGTGCAAGTCTCATGTCGCGGGACCTTTACAAATGTTTGAAAGACTTTTGTGTTTTTTTTTAATACACATTTTAATGGCGAAATAAGAACGAATTGTAATTATCAAAAGCTGTTGGATTTTCTCAAAGAACAAAAATATTTTTTTTCCGGGTCTGGGTGACGTACGTAGCATTCTACTAATATTATAAATGCGAATGTTTGTTACTGTTTTTTTTTTATTGAAATTTAGCAGTAAAATAATTTATTTACCAGAATAACATACAGGCTGCTTTTTATTCGGGCATGGGAAGTAATTCCTACGGGAAGCGGGTGAAACCGCTGGCAGAAGTTAGAATAATTATATTTATAGTACACCTACAACACAGGAGAAAATCATAGCGTGGGCAGTGAAAAAATGTTGTTCTCTAAGCTACGCTGTGCACTGTAGATGCGATACAAGGCAGGTCACTTCAACTTACACAATCTGTATGATATGAAGTTGGATTCAAAAAGCTGTGCGCAAAATCAAATACAAAACTGTCTTAATATACATATCTGACACTATTTTAATTTATATTTTAACGATTCAATTTTATACGTTCCATTCGGATTAAGAGAATTATACCCTGAGGCTGATAACTGTTAGCGGAAACATAAATTTCGCTACGGTCACAAAAATATAAGCTACTAAGTGCGGACTGGGCTTTATATCAGAAATGGGTTTTGAATTACTGCTATACAAAATATGGCTTACGTTACGAAGGTAGGACATATGTAAAATAATGTGAATAGGGTAATATATAGCTACAGACGTTACCCTTCCAACCTCATAATGCCGACGTGCTCGAGTGCCGACGTGTTTCCTGCACCTCGTGTTGGACGAAAACTTCTGGCCACAGGACGTGGTGTTCCGTCGCTTCCGCGGACAAGTGCCACTCGAACGCACAGTTACGTAAATAGGGCATAGGAAGTGTTACTAACATAGATTTAAGTTTATATATACTAACAAGTTATGTATTTTATAAATTATATATATGTTAGTCTATAAGGTATATATCTATGGGCCAATGTAGCCTGAAAATAAAGGTGATTTGATTTGATTTGATTTGATAATAATAATGGCGTCCTAGCCGATTATCGGCCACGGCGGCTGTTCTCATATAGGAAGATTGGCCAGCTGCGCAGGACATATTATAGTGCACAAGCTTTTGCGCAGACACAGGTGCACTCCCTATTCCCTCACTCTCATAACCCGATGGGACGGCAATCCGACACGACCGGCGAGAGATCAGGCGCAGGACCGACATTAACGTGTTCTACGATGCACGGGTGTATCAATCACCAACTTCCAACTCCGGGCTGCTTTGTGAAAGTTTCTAAAACCCACAAAGCGATTTCGGCCCACCCCGGGAATCGAACCCGAGACCTCGTGCTCAGCAGTCGGCTATGCGACAGCTAGACCAACGAGGCAGTCAAGTAGTCCAACCTCATAAACTATAGACAAATACAACGAGCAGTTTCTTGCAATTTACGCACTCTTTATGATGAACCTTTTTTGGAAAATCGATAATACTCTCTTTGTAGATATAAATTAATATAGAATTGTACTTGTAGTATATCATTACTAATCAAGTTCTAGGTTGTAACTTCTAAAATAGTAAAATATGTAATCTTTATTTATTTAAACAGTTTTAAAAATACGTTTTGTTGCAATATTTTGACGCATTTATAATTGAAATTCAAACATAATATACTGGTAGCATCAATTAACTCATCGGAATCAAATGCATAAATTATGTATTAGATTGCAAAAGCAGTGATTTAATCGCCAAATGTTTGAAATTTATTCTTTGCCAATTTTACGTCAAGATCCGGTTCCTTCGCTTTTAATAACCGCTAATTTTAATATATTACTATAGCGGTTTCTCAAATAAGCTTTTACCATCTCATTTGAGGAATATAAAGTCATTGATAGTTGCACATGTTTTTATAAGTAACCAGTCGATTTTAAGGAATAGCAGTAGTATATAAAACCGGCCAAGTGCGAGTTGGACTCGCTCATGAAGGGTTCCGTACTCCATCCCCCTTAATTGTTTTTTTCACTTTTAGTATTTGTTGTAATAGCAGCAACGGAAATACATCATTTGTAAAAAAAACAGCTTTCTAGCTATCACGGTTAATGAGATATAGCGTGGAGACAGACAGACAGACAACGAAGTCTTAGTAATAGGGTACCGTTTTACCCTTTGGGTACGGAACCCTAAAAATTAATGGTGTGGATAATGTCTCTAAGCATTATTTATTCGAACGTTTCATAAACTGGTATAAACGTATTGTTTACTATCTATGAAAAGAAACAGCTTTCAATGTCTTTAAAATCACACAAAAAACGTTTCATTAGTATGTACTTAAATACAAACTGTTTCACGAAATGTCAAATAAACGTAGTTATTACGCACTGTTGAGCAGAAAAGTATGAGTCAAGATATTTACCAATTTCATACAAAAACTTTGAGGTACTTGCTAAACATAGTGAATAGTTTTCTACTTAACTATAAGTACCTACCTACATGCTATTTGAAACACATGAAGGTAATAGTGTTGGAATTATAATATAGGGTTGACTGTGATTTCAAAAAAACCTATTTGAAAACCTGATTCAAACTTACTTTCATTTGTAGGTAGAGGTGGGACATCATTAGATGACTCTCCCGCAACCCTTAAAATTTGTTCCATTTGGAGCCCTTTTGGCGGCGATAGTTCTTTCCAACAGCCCTGCCGTTTTGAAGTCCTTATATTTAGGAAATCATTTTTAAAATAAAAAAAAAGATACACACTATGTAAAACATTGATAGATACTCAACTGTGTTCAAACCATTCCAATGCTAGCTTTTCCACAAACATTTAGAAACTGAGACACACCAACGCGAACTTACCTATAAAGAAAAGAGAATACGATTAGTCATGTCAAGTCTCTAATAATAAATAATAATCTAAAAGTTTTTCAGCAGTAATTATAATTTAATACCATTGAGGAATGCATACCTATTTTATTTATTAGACATTTTGACATCAGATATTAAACGGTTGATGGACATATGATTTATTTATTGCTTTCGACGTAATTAATAACTCTGTCATTGAAATTCGATTGCCACTTATTTAAGTATACAAGTTTATTGACATAATTAGCTATATGACCTTATTTATGGTAAGTTAAAAGGTTTCCGCGTTTATTTTGACCTGTAAGGCTGTCTACTCCAGAAATAGATTAAAATATTTAAGAGATGGGATAGGTATTGACTGACAAATAATAACTTTTGTGACTAGGTCAATTTATGTTCGGAAAATACGTCTTGCCTAAGCATTGCCATGGGCAAATGCTAGAGGAACATTCACATTAGGTTAGATTCATATTGGGCTCAAAGCTCTCGCGCAATATGTATGTAGCGTTGATATTAAAATTGACGTTGAAGGAAACACGTAGCAAAAGGAAAATAAACTTTATTTAACCGATATCTAGGAAGAGTGTTGATTATTCCTTTCAGATTTTATGGACACAGACATTTTCGAAAACCTATTTTATTTTATATCTCGTAAATAATTTACATGAGGTGCAATTTACCAAGGGTATCGGGTTACCCGGGTAACTGGATTGAGGAGGTCAGATAGGCAATTGCTTCATGTAAGACACTGGTACTTAGCATCTGGTTAGACTGGAAGCTGAACCCATAGTTGGAAAAGACTAGGCAGATGGTGATGTGTAATCTATACTAATATTCTAAAGCTGAAGAGTTTGTTTGTTTTTTTGTTTGTTTGAACGCGCTAATCTCAGGAACTTCAGGTCCGATTTGAAAATTCTTTCAGTGTTACATAGCCCATTTATCGAGGAAGGCTATGGGCTACTTTTCATCGCCGGGTGCGCCGAGTAGTTCCCAAGGGACGCGGGTGAAATTGCTGGCAGAAGCTAGTTTGCTCCTAAAGTGTAAAATATCTCCAATATGACGACAGCCTTACTACTCGTATAAAACGCGTAGATCTAAGTTTTTTGTCCCAACACATTGCTCCAGTGACTCTATTCTCGCAATAGCTTATTAATTGTTTTTGTTTTTGTTGCAAGAAACCAGTACATTGGCCTATGATGAGAAGGCCTTAATTTCCGGCTCTTTAGGTCCGGCTAACGGATGTATGTGGAACGATAGACATTCACCGGCATCATTTTTTACAAAAACACTGACAAAAATACAGTTTAAGATGGTAATCTGAGCTAATTAATATTAGTTCTCATCGAAGTTTTGCTTGACCAGTGAAGTTGATGACCAGTGGCTTCATGCTGGTCATGATATATAGACAGAATTGAGAACTTCTCTTTTGAAGTCGGTTAAAAACACTACCCCGTTTGCGCCAGTCGTCAAATGATGAATTTTTCGAGAACCATCGATTAGTCGTTGTTTCTTGGTTTGACTTTCGGCCAGCTTTTGCCAATTATTTTGCAGCATCAAGTAATAACTCAAAACTACGAAACAAAGGTGCTCTTACTTCATTTGTTTTTAATTGTTTGTACGCAGTTCCCACACTTTTTACACAAATTGTTTACATTTCTGTTAAATACTATTATGTTTGTTATTTTCGCTATTTGATTGGCAAAATAACATGTAGACACGCGATTGTAGAAATGTTTGGATATTCGGTGAATTGTAGATAGGCGTCATTCACAAACTTAAAAAGTCCTTCATCATTTCAAATAATTGTTAGTTGTGACAGAATTGGTCAGGGAAGTCTCTTCACACTAAAAAATAGCTTGAGAACGTGTTTACATTCTATGGTAAATCATCTCTCAGAAGAGTGTGAATTTATAAATCAATAATTGATTTTATGGTAAATAAGCATGATATTTATAAACAAACCAGACTGCCATACGGTCAAGAGGCTACTCTCTCTTACTCAACGTGCCCATCTTTTCACCTTTGGTTTGCACAAACGAACTCCTATTAGGGCTGTCACACGCCCTAAAAAACTATAAAAATAAAGTGATTTTGAAGAGGGCCATAATACACATGAATATAAGCCTAGTTCTGTTGTACTTTTTTAATAACGCTCTATTTCTTCTAAAACATTTTATTATGAAAAAATAATTTTCTATTCAAGAACGACTTGGTAGTGTGATCAAGTGTTGCCAACAGAAGGTACAAAATTTTAGGAAATTTTGGATTCGAAATAACTGAATGCAACATTAGTACCTATTACCAGTATTACACCAACCTCAGGACATCTATATTGTCATTTTTTAGTACTTTTGACAACCCTGCTGCCATACGAATTTCACCTCCTCACGATTTCCACCCAAATACAAGTAAAGTTCGATTTGTATGCACATTCATCGGTCCAATAGAATTCGGATGTCCGACAGTGACATGCGTCTGCGCAGCCGTGGTGAAAGTGAGCGTGGACATATGAAATATGGATGCGGTATTTTTAATTTATGCGACGATATTATTTTGTTTGTTTTGGTGAGAGGAGAATTTCGAGTTGTTTAAGGAAAAAGAACGGAATGTACATTATAAAATGTTATATCTAAGTTAGTTGTTTTAAAGAAAATTAATTAGTTGAGTCACAAAACTCTTATCACTGGGATTACATTGATAGGCGATGGCGGTATAAATTGTATTTAATAAAGGATAATTTCCATGGTTTTTTTAGTCTTTTAATAGGAAATCAAAAAACCTTTTACAATAAATAACATACTCATAGCGAAACAGACTAGGCCTGTTCTTAGCATCGAACTTAATGCCCATCACCTGTAATTGCCCAATATTTGATATGGCTCATCCAAACCGTAATCTTTCACAATTCCGCGACAACATGACGACATTGACCGACCGGTCAAGGTTGCTACAGATGGTAACATATATTTAAAAGTGGCGAAAAAAATTGTTAGCGATTCTTCTTCATAGGTTTTTTGACGGACAGAAATTTACAGACAGTCCAATATAAATAGTTATAATTTTGATTACTTTTCTATGGCACGATCTGTCAGATAGCTATATCTAGAACCTGTGAAACTGACCGTTAAGCTCTTATAGTTTTATAGGATCTATCAAAAGTCAGTTTATACCGTCAGGTTGAAATGTGGGATACCTTCTTTTTTAGTACATTATATGAGAATAGGCTGACATTTTTGAACTTTATTTTCATTTACAAATCTAATCTTAGGCTGATGAAAATTTCAAAATTTCTAATTTATGCATTCAGGCCATACCAAAGTCCAAAACAAGAATATAAAAATTCGATCACCATAAACGTCCAACGGAATCGCATAATATAAACATTTACAGATTATCTAAGGTTATTCTTAACATAATGAGCTTCAAGCTATATACCGAATTAGTTCAGCTTCCAATCCATCTATCGAACGTCAAAGTTTCATCATTAATGAGTCAACATTGTGCAAACTATACTTGTAGTGTTGACCATTCACTCGATTGAAACGGATTTTAGTAGTTTTCAAGAGATTTCAAACAAATTAAGATGTGACCTTATAGTGTTATGCTAGATTAAAAATATTATGAGATTCATAATAAGCTTCGGAACTTTCTGAAAACTTGAATGAAGGTTGTCTTTGGAAAGGCGAGGCTTCCATTTTGGGTCAGGACCTCTCCACTTTATGAATTTCGAAACTTATTCGTACACCTAATTATATTTATCTCACGATATTAAGTACGACTGGGAAAATGAGTTTATGTAAATCTGAAAACATATAAAAGAACTGATTAAATTTTATTATTTAATATTATTATTTAAAATATTATACTTTTTTTAGGGTTCCGTAGCCGAATGGCAAAAAACGGAACCCTTATAGATTCGTCATGTCTGTCTGTAATGTCTGTTGGTCTGTCTTCTGTCTGTTGTCTGTCCCGCGTCCGTATGTCACAGCCACTTATTCCGAAACTATTAGGACTACACAGTTAAAACTTGGTAGGTAGATGTATTATATTAACCGCTTTACGATTTTCGTACAAAAATAAAAAAAAAAAATATTAGGGGGCTCCCATACATGAAACCGAAACTAAAAATATTTTTTTTCATCAACCTATACATGTGGGGTGTCTATGGATAGGTCTTAAAAAATGGTACTGAGGTTTCTAAAACCATTTTTCCTAAAGTCAATCATTTTAGCGTAAGACACTCCAAAGTGCCAAATGTGTGTCCCCTCTATATTCTAAACTACCAGAGTGAAAAATCTGAAAAAAATATATTTGTATAGATCTCAATAAAAACTACCAACCAAAATTGGTTTGAACAAGATACAGTCAGTAGTTTTTGAGATATAGCATTTTTTCAGTGACCGCAAATTATAACTTTGTATTCATATATTTGTATGAAAAACAAAGATAATGGAACGGAACCCTTCGTGTGCAGTCCGACTCGCACTTGGCCGGTTTTTTTTACCTACCTTGTGACAATCATTACGTATCGACTAAATCCAAAGAAAATTATTACTAAACTGCATTCATATTCATAGGCTTTCGACCTGTCATTTCTTATATATTGTATCGATCAATCATCGGTGATATTGGTCAACTGTGTCAGTGTTGTGCCCTATGTGCCATGTTTAGGCAACCATGTCTTAATAGTGTGTGGTCATCACTAATAGACTACTTAATTAGGTACCGGGTACACTATAGTATTTAAAATTCAGCCTTGTGTGGTAGTATAGAGTAGTTTTGTGATTTCAATTTCGAGAGACAATTTCCTGAGTTATCTTTGCTAATGTTCCCCAAGGTTTGACAGTCTTTTCAATAATTCCTTTCTAATTCCAAGTGGTTTTGCAATCTTTTTATACATTGATGACGACGTCCTAGCCGATTTCG
>NWSH02000605.1:1709298-1720790 GCA_002382865.2 Heliothis virescens | reverse complement strand
TCTGTCTTGTCTGTCTGTTCTGTCGTCTGTCTGTCTGTCTGTCTGTCCGTCCGTCCGTATGTCACAGCCACTTTATTCCGAAACTATTAGGACTACACAGTTAAAACTTGGTAGGTAGATGTATTATATTAACCGCTTTACGATTTTCGTACAAAATAAAAAAAAAAAATATTAGGGGGGCTCCCCATACATGAAACCGAAACTAAAAATATTTTTTTTCATCAAACCTATACATGTGGGTGTCTATGGAAGGTCTTAAAAAATGGTACTGAGGTTTCTAAAACCACTTTTTCCTAAAGTCAATCATTTTAGCGTAAGACACTCCCAAAGTGCCAAAATGTGTGTCCCCCCCCTCTAATTCTTAAACTACCAGAGTGAAAAATCTGAAAAAAATATATGTTATAGATCTCAATAAAAACTACCAACCAAAATTGGTTTGAACAAGATACAGTCAGTAGTTTTTGAGATATAGCACTTTTTCAGTGACCGCAAATTATAACTTTGTTATTCATATATTTGTATGAAAAACAAAGATAATGGAACGGAACCCTTCGTGTGCGAGTCCGACTCGCACTTGGCCGGTTTTTTTTACCTACCTTTGACAAATCCATTACGTATCGACTAAATCCAAAGAAAATTATTACTAAACTGCATTCATATTCATAGGCTTTCGACCTGTCATTTCTTATATATTGTATCGATCAATCATCGGTGATATTGGTCAACTGTGTCAGTGTTGTGCCCTATGTGCCCATGTTTAGGCAACCATGTCTTAATAGTGTGTGGTCATCACTAATAGACTACTTAATTAGGTACCCGGGTACACTATAGTATTTAAAATTCAGCCTTGTGTGGTAGTAATAGAGTAGGTTTTGTGATTTCAATTTCGAGAGACAATTTCCTGAGGTTATCTTTGCTAATGTTCCCCAAGGTTTGACAGTCTTTTCAATAATTCCTTTTCTAATTCCAAGTGGGTTTTGCAATCTTTTTATACATTGATGACGACGTCCTAGCCGATTTCGGCCACGGCGGCTGTTCTCATATAAGGAGATCAACCAGCCCCGCAGGACATATTACAGTGCACAAAAAAAAATTCCGCAGACACAGGTGCACTCCCTATTCCCTCACTCTCGTAACCCGATGGGACATACATTAGTGAGCAAGTAAAATGGTACTATCTCATTTTACAAATAAATACATCAAGCTCGTTGAAATCAGAACAAGATATGACGATGGCTGATGATGATGAGTATTTTATGTTATGCTTCGAAAAAAATACTAACAGATGAAATGTGAAACTTAAGCACTTTCATAACTATCACTTAGACAAACATGCTTTTGACCTAGATTGCTATATTCTCGATATAACATACGCCACATGACCGACCAAGCGGATACGAACAAACGGACGCTTTATGCTAATGTATGAAAGCGTCATCAATAAGTATACCGTACCTCTAATTGTTGAGAGATTCTAGGAAATGTGGAAATGCTTTCTTTTTTGGTGACAAAAAATTACATATCATTTATCGACATCGATATAACTGGTAGCTGTAGTTGCCTGCACTAAACGTTGTATGATTTTTAGCTACCATTTTTTTCATTATAGTTGTAGTAAAAAAAGCAAAGTATTAGCAGTTAGAGAATTGGAAGCAAAAACATATTGCACCGACCCCAAACCGACCTGAAATAACTTGGGAACAGGGCAGGACGAAGATGAGTACCTAAGGTAGGCGGGAAATTTTTCAACCTTAACTTTTTATTACTCTCATGATTAGTATGTTTGGTCCTTAGATACCAACTGTGAGCAAATGACAATGTCTCATTTTGCAGTCCATTTTGAATACAGTTGAAAGTAAGTAGTTGGCCTCTATGAACGGATGTATTATTTAGATTTCTGAATGCATGCGTCAATTTTTGCATTGAAAACGCATAACCTATTACGAAATGATATCTATTGCACAAAACCTCAAAATGCAGTTATATAAATTATTCAATCACTTTTATGATGATTATTACTCCAATAATCGCATTCAAATATGTTAATTAAAATTAATTTTATATCATGAAAATATAATATTAAGAAAACAACATCAACATTCTAATATCAGCCATAAAAAAAATAAAGCAAGAAAATGTATTCTAACATAATCTTTACTAAATATATGTATAAACAGGAAAGATTATTTTGTATGTTTGTAACGAATAGGCCCCGCATCTACAGAACCGATTCGAATAATTCTTTCACTGTTGGGAAGCTACATTATCTCCGAGTAATATAGGCTATATTTTATCCGGGTACGGGCAGTAGTTCCTACGGGACGCGAGTGAAACCGCGGGTAAACAGTTAGTTAAAAATTATTTTTTGACTGGTTCGTTTAGAAACCAGTGGGGTTTACACTCAGCATTTGTCCTATGTAAAGCAAAACCAGTCAGAAAAATTCCAACACTACGTATAGAAAGAAAATATAATGAAAAGAGCCTATCAGCACCTTCGAGATAGTGAAATCCCAAATAAAAAGCACTCAATATAATTAGCAGGTACCCGCCATTTCTCCCATAAAACCTATTGTTTCATTCCGCGTGAGTACAGACGACAGCAGGTCAACTTATACGAATCTGTCAAATTTTAGCAATCAAATATTAACCTACCTCCATTGTGATAAGGTTGAATATCTATTGCAGAAATTTGACAGATTGTGGTAACTTGATGTGCTGTCGTCTGTACAAACAGTTTTCACTATTTTCACTGTTAACAATAGTCGATATTCACTGTAGAGAGTTGTGAAATACATGAAAGTGTTCAGTGAAGGTATCTGTTAAGAGCATCTATACTTTATAATATTATATTATACTATACTTACTTTATATTATAAAGCTGAAAAGTTTTGTTTAAACACGCTAATATCAGGAACTACTGATACAATTTGTAAAATTCTTTCACAGTTAAAAATCCAATTTATCTAGGATCAATGGGCTAAGTTTTATAAAGGTGCGTGAACAAAAAACTGTGGTTACTTATTGATCAGGCAAAGCTTTTTTAGACGAGACTGTGATAAGACTATACATGCACTAATTGAAGTAAGTAGGTATAAGGTAGCTTCAAGTTGCCAGATTCTGGCGTTTATATTTTATCACCTAAAATTAGCATTCCTAAAACACCCCTATATCATCGTAAACGTGTCACTAATTCCTAATTAATACTAACCTATACCTAGGTAGATTTGCACTAACTACTCATACGATTGGTATAATTAATAAGTATACTACCCATAATGAACTATAACCTAACCTTTACCAAACGCAACACAATAGCCCACGATAACCGTCTAGCGGCGCGCGCGGCTAATGATAAATAATGACGGCGCGCACGCATCTAATTCGACGACACCACCGCACATTTGTGCGATTAGCGGCAGATTATGTTCGTTACAGGCAATTTATGTGAATTAGGGATATTATATCGAATTGTTTTTTGAGCAGGCTGTGGTTTTCAGCAGCGATGGTTAATTTATCTGCAAGGTTGCTCAATTTTCGCGTATTGAGTGCCAAATTATGTCCTGCCCATTAATATTATTAACAGAATCTGATACTTATTTTTTGTTCATAGTAATAAGAATTTTTTTAAGTTTGATTCAAATGCTCTTGTAAATTAAAACACATCTCTGTTCGTAATTCGTCATTTACCCCCACTGTAGAGTGGCATGTTGAATTTTGTGCAGCTAATAAGCCCACTAATTCAAAGATACACTAATACAATTTTCATAACCAATAAAGAGAATGCAGATGTTTCTATATGAATAATTAAGAGAGTAATGAAAGTAAAGGAAGGAGAAACGTAAAGAGATTACAGTGCACGCGAATTTCTTGCCCACATAACTGCACGCATAAGATCTTACACGGTAACAATAATAAACAATTAATCATTCATTATGATTGAAGAATAAGAACTGGGTATTGTTCCGATAGCTGAAGTAGCTGCAGATGAGAAGGTGGAAGCGAAAAAACCTGTTAATGATGATAAAATTAATAAATTAGATGAATATCAAGTTTGTGAAAAGATAGCGAATAAAAGAGCAATAGATGATGGACAGCAATGAAAGATAAAATCACGTTGGTTTGATGGAGACAGGATGATGAGAAATGTTATATATGAAAATATTTAAAACTAAAAGCAATTCAATCATCTCTCAAAATTAGCTACGTACAGTAGGTACTAGCAACAGTATTAGTAGGCCTAACATTGGGCACAATCCTACACTTTCGTAGAAACTCAAATTCTGATTCCGGTTTGGCGTGTGCCAAGTATTGAGTAACGTAAACTATACTATCTCTAGCAAAAATCTGGAAAGACCCATGTCTCAGTCAAACATGACGCATAGACCACCAGATACAAATGCATACCGTATTGCAACAGCTACAGATGGTCAAATGTTGGTTGATACGTTAACAGAATACGTTAATTGAAGATATGAATGTTTGGGAGCTGTGGGCAGCAATGTGTCAAAATTCTTGCATCATGATCTTTATAAAGATGATTATGGGGGCGTGAAGGTTAAGGTGTCTACTTTTGACGAATGAACAAAAATACCAGGCAAATATTTTCGATACCGCTGTCGCAAAGGTAGAATAAAATATTCATTGGAAACCAGGAGTTAAGCTTCTCTAATTTAATAAGAAAGGCAATGCAAAGTTCAGGGTCAGTTTGCAAAAAAATTTCAAGCACTCATTTCTTCGTCATTGTCACAGCCTAAACAGGTCCACTCCTTGAACACACCTCCTCAAGCTAGGGATTTGCCCATACTCACTCATGCGTGTTGGTGAGCGCAGTGTGAGATATTTTTTTGGCTTCGAAGATGCTGCTGCCCATCTCTGAGCCACTATTTAATATCCCTCTGGGTGCTGTGTGATTGTTATACTTCCACCGATTTCTTCACTTCCAGGTATTACAAAAAACAATAGTAACATTATGAAATGTCTTATGTTACAACTTGTTATTTGGACATGTTCTATGAAACATGACGATAAAAGTAAAACAATGTGACTTGCAGTTACTAGTAATTTCAACTAAATCTTCGTCTGAACGAGTCTTACCGGTTTCTGGCTGGTCAGTTTTATTACAAAATATACTTTAAGAATACTTATACAAAACACTTTCTACCGCTGTTATGCTTTAAACTTTTTATGTGACGTTTACGGTTTGGAGTAGGTACTCATTTCCTATCCTCACTTTTCCAATGTATTCTGTTAAGTAAGTATAATTCAGAAGAAAAGGAAATTGGCAATAAAAATTTGGCAATTTGTAGTTTGAGACTTTAGAATTTAAGACAAAACTTAAAAGGTAGCTTAGGACCGATGATAACGACCACTGAGCTACGTCAAAAGCAGACAAAATTAATTTCTTGTCTACTGAACTTTAAAAGCCGTTATTGCTGTTGAAACAATATAGCTAATGGTGTTTAACGTAATTACGATCAGACATTATAACTATTGACCACCCACTGCCTATGCAGATATTGCATTGTAAATTGCGTAAGACTATTATTTGAATAGACGATTATTATTGCACCTTTGCATAGGAAAGGGGTATCGACCATCTAACAGTGCACGTTTAAAGGTTTGCTAGAGGTTAAACGTGTGCGAGCATCAGTTCTTGCACGATTAACGAAGAACTTCAATCCATAATAGATACGAATTCATTAAAAAGAAAATATGTTCGTAGCCTAAAAAGTATCTAGGATATATTTGAAGTATCAGTTAAAATAATTTGTGTCAATTTTACAAGACCAATTTTTATTACAGTGGTACCATTACACATTCCTTAAGTAAATAATAACGAATGTCTCCTCAAGACAAACAAAAAATTAACCGAGCCCATAATATCCACCTTCTTGATAAAAAAGTTAACAATTTAATTTTTTTTTTGCTGTTTAAATTTTTATTTATTCAACATATTATTATATTTACAAACTTAAATTACTAAATTAAAATTATAATATACAAACCAACTTAAATAAAATTAATATTACGTATCAAAAAACTCATCCGCATCGCTGTCAGCGGGAATCGTGCCCAAAAGGCTGGCCGCATTGCCACGCTGAATGGCAATGCTAATTCTTTGACCGAAGTATAGGCCAGCCCTTTGGTCACGAGTAGACTCCACTAAACGCTTACAAATATCTCGGAAAAGTCTGTGGGCACCTGGGCCCCACGGTCCCAATGTTTCGACCCCAAACGGCTCAAACATGCAACTACCGGTAAGGTTTACATATTTGCGCCGTTTGAGGTTTTCAGCAGCTGCAGCANTTCCCTCACTCTCGTAACCCGATGGGACATACATTAGTGAGCAAGTAAAATGGTACTATCTCATTTTACAAATAAATACATCAAGCTCGTTGAAATCAGAACAAGATATGACGATGGCTGATGATGATGAGTATTTTATGTTATGCTTCGAAAAAAATACTAACAGATGAAATGTGAAACTTAAGCACTTTCATAACTATCACTTAGACAAACATGCTTTTGACCTAGATTGCTATATTCTCGATATAACATACGCCACATGACCGACCAAGCGGATACGAACAAACGGACGCTTTATGCTAATGTATGAAAGCGTCATCAATAAGTATACCGTACCTCTAATTGTTGAGAGATTCTAGGAAATGTGGAAATGCTTTCTTTTTTGGTGACAAAAAATTACATATCATTTATCGACATCGATATAACTGGTAGCTGTAGTTGCCTGCACTAAACGTTGTATGATTTTTAGCTACCATTTTTTTCATTATAGTTGTAGTAAAAAAAGCAAAGTATTAGCAGTTAGAGAATTGGAAGCAAAAACATATTGCACCGACCCCAAACCGACCTGAAATAACTTGGGAACAGGGCAGGACGAAGATGAGTACCTAAGGTAGGCGGGAAATTTTTCAACCTTAACTTTTTATTACTCTCATGATTAGTATGTTTGGTCCTTAGATACCAACTGTGAGCAAATGACAATGTCTCATTTTGCAGTCCATTTTGAATACAGTTGAAAGTAAGTAGTTGGCCTCTATGAACGGATGTATTATTTAGATTTCTGAATGCATGCGTCAATTTTTGCATTGAAAACGCATAACCTATTACGAAATGATATCTATTGCACAAAACCTCAAAATGCAGTTATATAAATTATTCAATCACTTTTATGATGATTATTACTCCAATAATCGCATTCAAATATGTTAATTAAAATTAATTTTATATCATGAAAATATAATATTAAGAAAACAACATCAACATTCTAATATCAGCCATAAAAAAAATAAAGCAAGAAAATGTATTCTAACATAATCTTTACTAAATATATGTATAAACAGGAAAGATTATTTTGTATGTTTGTAACGAATAGGCCCCGCATCTACAGAACCGATTCGAATAATTCTTTCACTGTTGGGAAGCTACATTATCTCCGAGTAATATAGGCTATATTTTATCCGGGTACGGGCAGTAGTTCCTACGGGACGCGAGTGAAACCGCGGGTAAACAGTTAGTTAAAAATTATTTTTTGACTGGTTCGTTTAGAAACCAGTGGGGTTTACACTCAGCATTTGTCCTATGTAAAGCAAAACCAGTCAGAAAAATTCCAACACTACGTATAGAAAGAAAATATAATGAAAAGAGCCTATCAGCACCTTCGAGATAGTGAAATCCCAAATAAAAAGCACTCAATATAATTAGCAGGTACCCGCCATTTCTCCCATAAAACCTATTGTTTCATTCCGCGTGAGTACAGACGACAGCAGGTCAACTTATACGAATCTGTCAAATTTTAGCAATCAAATATTAACCTACCTCCATTGCGATAAGGTTGAAAATCTATTGCAGAAATTTGACAGATTGTGGTAACTTGATGTGCTGTCGTCTGTACAAACAGTTTTCACTATTTTCACTGTTAACAATAGTCGATATTCACTGTAGAGAGTTGTGAAATACATGAAAGTGTTCAGTGAAGGTATCTGTTAAGAGCATCTATACTTTATAATATTATATTATACTATACTTACTTTATATTATAAAGCTGAAAAGTTTTGTTTAAACACGCTAATATCAGGAACTACTGATACAATTTGTAAAATTCTTTCACAGTTAAAAATCCAATTTATCTAGGATCAATGGGCTAAGTTTTATAAAGGTGCGTGAACAAAAAACTGTGGTTACTTATTGATCAGGCAAAGCTTTTTTAGACGAGACTGTGATAAGACTATACATGCACTAATTGAAGTAAGTAGGTATAAGGTAGCTTCAAGTTGCCAGATTCTGGCGTTTATATTTTATCACCTAAAATTAGCATTCCTAAAACACCCCTATATCATCGTAAACGTGTCACTAATTCCTAATTAATACTAACCTATACCTAGGTAGATTTGCACTAACTACTCATACGATTGGTATAATTAATAAGTATACTACCCATAATGAACTATAACCTAACCTTTACCAAACGCAACACAATAGCCCACGATAACCGTCTAGCGGCGCGCGCGGCTAATGATAAATAATGACGGCGCGCACGCATCTAATTCGACGACACCACCGCACATTTGTGCGATTAGCGGCAGATTATGTTCGTTACAGGCAATTTATGTGAATTAGGGATATTATATCGAATTGTTTTTTGAGCAGGCTGTGGTTTTCAGCAGCGATGGTTAATTTATCTGCAAGGTTGCTCAATTTTCGCGTATTGAGTGCCAAATTATGTCCTGCCCATTAATATTATTAACAGAATCTGATACTTATTTTTTGTTCATAGTAATAAGAATTTTTTTAAGTTTGATTCAAATGCTCTTGTAAATTAAAACACATCTCTGTTCGTAATTCGTCATTTACCCCCACTGTAGAGTGGCATGTTGAATTTTGTGCAGCTAATAAGCCCACTAATTCAAAGATACACTAATACAATTTTCATAACCAATAAAGAGAATGCAGATGTTTCTATATGAATAATTAAGAGAGTAATGAAAGTAAAGGAAGGAGAAACGTAAAGAGATTACAGTGCACGCGAATTTCTTGCCCACATAACTGCACGCATAAGATCTTACACGGTAACAATAATAAACAATTAATCATTCATTATGATTGAAGAATAAGAACTGGGTATTGTTCCGATAGCTGAAGTAGCTGCAGATGAGAAGGTGGAAGCGAAAAAACCTGTTAATGATGATAAAATTAATAAATTAGATGAATATCAAGTTTGTGAAAAGATAGCGAATAAAAGAGCAATAGATGATGGACAGCAATGAAAGATAAAATCACGTTGGTTTGATGGAGACAGGATGATGAGAAATGTTATATATGAAAATATTTAAAACTAAAAGCAATTCAATCATCTCTCAAAATTAGCTACGTACAGTAGGTACTAGCAACAGTATTAGTAGGCCTAACATTGGGCACAATCCTACACTTTCGTAGAAACTCAAATTCTGATTCCGGTTTGGCGTGTGCCAAGTATTGAGTAACGTAAACTATACTATCTCTAGCAAAAATCTGGAAAGACCCATGTCTCAGTCAAACATGACGCATAGACCACCAGATACAAATGCATACCGTATTGCAACAGCTACAGATGGTCAAATGTTGGTTGATACGTTAACAGAATACGTTAATTGAAGATATGAATGTTTGGGAGCTGTGGGCAGCAATGTGTCAAAATTCTTGCATCATGATCTTTATAAAGATGATTATGGGGGCGTGAAGGTTAAGGTGTCTACTTTTGACGAATGAACAAAAATACCAGGCAAATATTTTCGATACCGCTGTCGCAAAGGTAGAATAAAATATTCATTGGAAACCAGGAGTTAAGCTTCTCTAATTTAATAAGAAAGGCAATGCAAAGTTCAGGGTCAGTTTGCAAAAAAATTTCAAGCACTCATTTCTTCGTCATTGTCACAGCCTAAACAGGTCCACTCCTTGAACACACCTCCTCAAGCTAGGGATTTGCCCATACTCACTCATGCGTGTTGGTGAGCGCAGTGTGAGATATTTTTTTGGCTTCGAAGATGCTGCTGCCCATCTCTGAGCCACTATTTAATATCCCTCTGGGTGCTGTGTGATTGTTATACTTCCACCGATTTCTTCACTTCCAGGTATTACAAAAAACAATAGTAACATTATGAAATGTCTTATGTTACAACTTGTTATTTGGACATGTTCTATGAAACATGACGATAAAAGTAAAACAATGTGACTTGCAGTTACTAGTAATTTCAACTAAATCTTCGTCTGAACGAGTCTTACCGGTTTCTGGCTGGTCAGTTTTATTACAAAATATACTTTAAGAATACTTATACAAAACACTTTCTACCGCTGTTATGCTTTAAACTTTTTATGTGACGTTTACGGTTTGGAGTAGGTACTCATTTCCTATCCTCACTTTTCCAATGTATTCTGTTAAGTAAGTATAATTCAGAAGAAAAGGAAATTGGCAATAAAAATTTGGCAATTTGTAGTTTGAGACTTTAGAATTTAAGACAAAACTTAAAAGGTAGCTTAGGACCGATGATAACGACCACTGAGCTACGTCAAAAGCAGACAAAATTAATTTCTTGTCTACTGAACTTTAAAAGCCGTTATTGCTGTTGAAACAATATAGCTAATGGTGTTTAACGTAATTACGATCAGACATTATAACTATTGACCACCCACTGCCTATGCAGATATTGCATTGTAAATTGCGTAAGACTATTATTTGAATAGACGATTATTATTGCACCTTTGCATAGGAAAGGGGTATCGACCATCTAACAGTGCACGTTTAAAGGTTTGCTAGAGGTTAAACGTGTGCGAGCATCAGTTCTTGCACGATTAACGAAGAACTTCAATCCATAATAGATACGAATTCATTAAAAAGAAAATATGTTCGTAGCCTAAAAAGTATCTAGGATATATTTGAAGTATCAGTTAAAATAATTTGTGTCAATTTTACAAGACCAATTTTTATTACAGTGGTACCATTACACATTCCTTAAGTAAATAATAACGAATGTCTCCTCAAGACAAACAAAAAATTAACCGAGCCCATAATATCCACCTTCTTGATAAAAAAGTTAACAATTTAATTTTTTTTTTGCTGTTTAAATTTTTATTTATTCAACATATTATTATATTTACAAACTTAAATTACTAAATTAAAATTATAATATACAAACCAACTTAAATAAAATTAATATTACGTATCAAAAAACTCATCCGCATCGCTGTCAGCGGGAATCGTGCCCAAAAGGCTGGCCGCATTGCCACGCTGAATGGCAATGCTAATTCTTTGACCGAAGTATAGGCCAGCCCTTTGGTCACGAGTAGACTCCACTAAACGCTTACAAATATCTCGGAAAAGTCTGTGGGCACCTGGGCCCCACGGTCCCAATGTTTCGACCCCAAACGGCTCAAACATGCAACTACCGGTAAGGTTTACATATTTGCGCCGTTTGAGGTTTTCAGCAGCTGCAGCA
>NWSH02000605.1:1681205-1705510 GCA_002382865.2 Heliothis virescens | reverse complement strand
GTATCACCCAGCATAGTTCCAATGCTGGGTGAAGGCAGTGCGTGGAGCCAAAGCCCTGACTCCCATTCTCCCACAGCCAGCAGGCGGGCACGCTCAGCAGTATTGACAGATGTTTCAAGGAGTTTATTTCTTGTCAAACTGCAGAGCGGCTCATCCCACTGTCTCTGGGAAATCGGGTTGTCAGGGAAGGCTGTGTTTGGGCAAGCCATTTTCCAGGCGTTCAAACCATCAGTCAAATACGGCACTTCAGAGTCAACTAGAGAAGGAGATAGGATTTTGTTGGTCAACTCTTTGGTGCCGCAGACCGAGGATAAGAACGCCGGTAGACCTATGCTGGAAATTTTGCGGATTCCGAGGCCACCGAACCTAATCGGAAGGGTGGCTTGCAGCCACGTTCGGTCGTCTAAAGCCAAATTAAAAAGAGATGTTAGAGTATTACGGATAATTTGGTCAACTCTGTCTAAAAGATCTGGCTGCTTCCATAAAGGAGAGGAGCGAAGATTATACATAAATTTAGGGCCGAAACAACAGTATCTTACTAATGTAAATGCCGAATGTAAGTTAATTTTGAAAAGTCTATCTGAAATATCATTAAAATTTGAAATTTTGGTGTCTATAAATGTTGAAAAACTATCTTCCAAAATTGGCGAACCAAGGAGGTGCAGTGACGTTTCGTCGAGGATTTTTATTTGAGGTGCTATCACATTGAATTTTGAAAGTATTGTCTGTCTGTCGGTGTTGTCAGGTATAAAAATTTCGCACTTCGATAAAGGACAATGGGCAAGTTGTATGGGATTTGGTACCACCTCCAACAGTAATGTGTGATACATCATTAGAAACGCCTTTACGTGAAGAATCATAAAAACGATGGGGCTTGTCTCAATTAGTTGTCCGATCCGAGTAATTATTAGAATTGCTTCGACAAAAAAATAGTATGTCATCTAAATACGCAAATGCATTATAAGGAATATGTCGCCACTATAATCTCTTTAAATTCAGTTAATATACATCTTCTAATCTTTAATATACACTTTATCGTAATCTAAAGGATTTTTAATAGACCATGGAGTCAAACTACAGACACACAATCATCAACCGATTTGACAATAGTTCAAACATACACATTAAGTTTCTGTTTTTTTTGGAAGGAAATCATCAATAAGTACTCACTACTCACCTCTCCTACACTAAGAAGTGCACGACAGAGTGTTCGACTCTAAACATTTACATAATTGGTTTTGAACACTGAAAGGCTTTCATCAAATAAATATGGACAGTTGTGTATGAGCTGCAAAGGTTTCTACAGTCTTTTTTAATACAGTCGGTAGGCAAACGTTCTATAACGGACCCATTCCTGTTTTTTTTTATTCATACCAGATTTTATTCAATATTGTTTGAACTTAAGAACTGCATCTATGTTGATGATTTAGTGGTCATGGCAAATTCTATTAGTCGATGTGACGCAAATTGGACAAGGATTTGAGACTAGTCGCCATAATAATATTTTTTTGCCTTGCCAAGACCTACGCAATGGTACCACAATCAACACTGTTGGANGATGTGACGAAAATTGGACAAGGATTTGAGACTAGTCACCATAATAATAATTTTTTGCCTTGCCAAGACCTACGCAATGGTACTACAATCAACACTGTTGGACGGGGGTACCAAAACGCCCATTGTCCTTTAGGTCCAGTCCAATACGCGAAAAATTTTCTTTTAAAAATATGAGATCATTTAAAACTGTTTCACTATCACCTCCTAGGGTGCCGTCATCCAAATACCATGCGTTGAATTTAGAATTTAGTTGTTCTATTATGGGATGAATAGCCAAACTGAAAATGACCGGCCCAAGAGGGTCACCCTGTTGGCATCCAACTGCAGATTCCAAAACATGGTCCTTGTATTTAATTAACAAAAAAATAATAACAAAATTTAAAGTATCAGTAACGATAAATACAATGGAATTCGTCGCTCAAGTGTCTCGCGTGACAATATTGCATTCACTGATGAAGAATTAGAAAGAATACCAAGTGAAAGATACAGTTTATATCGCGTTTACCGCTAGTGTGATGGAGCAAAAACTGTTGGATTTAATGTATGAGATATAAAAAGTTGATTAACTAATGTTTCCTAGAGCAACGGCATTGTTATTACTAGCTGTAAGTCAGCTCTAATTTATTTCATGTCTTTAGCGATTGATTTGTGAATCAATCCAGTAGTCATCTCGTTTTATATCAGGATTTTATACTGCTTAAAGCCAGGCACTGATGTGACGTTTCGGCTAAGTAATATCATATCCGTCAGTAATAAAATCAAATCCATAAAAGCATGAAATGCACACAGGGTAGGTAGTGCCACCAACGAGGAGGTTAGACAATTTAATAAAGATCGCCGGTTGGCCCTGGATGGAAGCCGCTTCTAAGCGTTTTTATGCTAACCAATAAGGGAATAGACATCCAGTTGATGATTAAAATTACAGGAATGAATAAAAAAAATGGAATGCAACATGACAGAAAACGTTCAAATTCGAATAGAATTAAATCCACCTTGTCAACTGAGAGGTAATAATACCGTCATGCATCATGTGTAACGAGAGGAATGTCTCATTCTTACTGTTTACGTAATACCTATGTGTGCACTGACCTATATCAATCTCGCAAGACAAATCTTACCTTACAGAGAACCAACTTTTACGCAAACAAAAGTAGCGAGTTCCTAAATAAAGTCTTTAATAAACTGCTCATAATGCTTGTGCGTTATGTACATTTTGTTTTAAGTTTAATATGGAAACTTGGAGTAGTACTAAGGCGAAACAACCTGTTGAGGAGTTAATGTCTTAACTGTTAGAATATAGTTATGTAAAAGGAAATATTTCAACTATTTTACTGTTGTGAAGACGTACAGTATACATTGCAACAATATCTGAATCTTCTATCAGATCGCTGCAAGCTGCAAGGTAATAAATCATAAACAGTAATAAATGGTGCATTCACTTATTGGACCCACTTCGTCACCAGGGTCTTTCTTCATTCTTGAGATACAATACACAACACTCGCAACGACATTTATTATGTCCTTCAATCTCAAGCTATCAGCAAAAGTGTAGCAACACCAACAATATTAACACCTTAATACATAATAAACAACAAATAGGTACATGATGATGGTGATGGCGTCGGCCACAGCGGCTGCTCTCATGTAAGGAGATCAGCCAGTTGCCCAGGACATATTATAGTGCACGAGCATATGCTGTGACACAGGTGCACTCCCTATTCCCTCACTCTCATAACCCGATGCGACAGCAAACCGACACGACCGCAGAGAGATTAGGCGCAGGACCGACGTAAACGTCCTCTCCGATGCACGTATACATAAGTACAGACGACAGCACATTAAGTTACTACAATCTGTCAGATTTCTGCAATAGATTTTCAACCTTATCACAATAGTGGTGATTGGTAAAATTTGACAGATTTGTATACGTTGACCTGCTATCGTCTGTACATAGGTACTAAACATAGCACTGCATAAAATCTTGCATCAGTAGGCGAGTCCACTGGCCTATAAAGTCTGAACGGACCTTTCACTGCACTCGCTCGTGAAAGTCGTACTATCCGAAATCCTCTCGCATCTTTGGGGTTCAAATAATCGTGACCTTGATCTTTTAATTTAATAGCCAATGGTTAAAGGTAGTTAGCTTTTTATTAACCTACTGTTAAGCTACTTTTTGATGTGAGGTGATTTGGTAATTTCCATAGTCTGGAAGTAGTGATTGCTTAACTGCGGAATTCAATATTCTGTCTATCTGTAGTTTTGCTTACTAGAGATAGAACTTTGACATTACTTGTATGGGGCTTATGTCAAAATCTTATCTCTAGTAAGCAAATCCAAAGATAGATAGGTTATTGGGAACGGCCGTTAGTCACTACTGACTTCTGCTGCTGGTCAAAATGTATGAACAAAATACTACAGCGCATTCGCGAGGCGTCAAATGACTGACTAGGGAAATAGGTAAAGTTTTTTGAGGCGAACCTGTTGGTGAAGTTATTTAATTTCAATTACAATACATGGTTTATTTCTAAGCTAATTTTGCAAACAAAAAAACACAAATACGCGACAACCATAATAATCAAACATACAACTTTGTAACATTCAATGCGTATAAGATAAGTCGTGGTGGCCTAGTGGGTAAAGCACCAACCTCTCAAGTATGAGTGTGTGAGTTCGATTCCAGGTCAGGCAAGTACCAATGCAACTTTCTAAGTTTGTATGTACTTTCTAAAGTATGTCTTAGACACCAATGGCTGATAAAAGGTGAAGGAAAACATCTTGAGGAAACCTGGACTATAAAGTCTGAAATCACCAACCCGCATTGAGCAAGCGTGGTGATTAACGCTCAATCCTTCTCAATTTGAGAGGAGGCCTGTGCCCAGCAGTGGGACAATAAAAAGGCTATTAAAAAAAAAAACGCTCAATGCAAGTCTCAAGTATTAAGAAATTATTATCATAAGCACCTTTCACAACACCGTAGATTTATCGATTGCATATCAATGTGCAACAAGCAAGAATCTTCAGAATCACATAATTAATTAATCTATGTTCAAATCCCTTAATTAGTATGTTTTACGGTTGTTGGTTTCATAACATCCTATATTTAGCAAGTAGTATTAATTTATAAATTGTAAATATGTTATTGTAAACTGTATAGATATGAATAAAAAATTAGATTTAAAAAGTATAGTTTCGGTTTAATGTGTAAAATATTTGCAGATGATATTGGAAACGTCTCCTTTCTTTAAATTTTTTTTTCAAGCGTTGCTGTCTAACCGTGTAAACACAAACAACCTAAAAGAAATGATGGCATAAAAGATTAGCTTACACCTTCAAACTATGAAGAAAGTCAAGTCTAAGTTGTTAATATGCTGGTCGTGTCCAATATTGCCCTGGGTGTAGGGAATGCAATCCCGGCCCTTTTTTCCAATCCCGGGACTACGGGACTGAATAAAGACAAGCCCGGGATCCCGGGGTAGTTTCGGGATTGACAATTTGAATTAAAACCTCATACTCATCTATGAAAAATGAACGTATGTATAACCTACAACCAGCCAAAATACAAACATTTTTCGGCGGCAAAAATTACGTTGTTTTTAATACAAATATAAATATGAATAACAAAGTTATAATTTACGATTTCACGCGTTTGTTGTATGGGGACCCCACCTTGATAATTTTTTTTTTAATTTTTAGTAGCTGTTGTTATAGCGGCAACGGAAATACTTCAGCATTTGTGAAAGTTTCAGCTTTCTAGCTATCATGGTTTATGAGATACAGCCTGAAGACAAACAGACAGACAGAAACTGTACATGCAATATATTTCCAAAATAATTATCAGGAGGTGATTAGGGATCTATACTGATGCCAAAAATGCAATCAGTAAGAGTTTTGTCTGTCTGTCTGTCTTTTTGTATAACCGTTATAAAAACAAAAACTGCACTACGTATTTTAACAAAACTTTGTACACTTATTATTTACACTTCTGAGCTGGTTATAGTATACTTTTCATCTCGCTACAATCAATGGGAGCAGAGCAGTGAAGGGAAATGTTGGGAAAACAGGAGAAGTTACTCCCCGTGCTATTAGAATTTGACATCAAACTCTTTGAGATCTTTGATTACGACGACCCGTTGTCGCTGGCATAAGCGAGATGGTCCGCGTACGAAGTCGCTGGCAGAAGCTAGTTAAACATNAATGCAATCAGTAAGAGTTTTGTCTGTCTGTCTGTCTTTTTGTATAACCGTTATAAAAACAAAAACTGCACTACGTATTTTAACAAAACTTTGTACACTTATTATTTACACTTCTGAGCTGGTTATAGTATACTTTTCATCTCGCTACAATCAATGGGAGCAGAGCAGTGAAGGGAAATGTTGGGAAAACAGGAGAAGTTACTCCCCGTGCTATTAAAATTTGACATCAAACTCTTTGAGATCTTTGATTACGACGACCCGTTGTCGCTGGCATAAGCGAGATGGTCCGCGTACGAAGTCGCTGGCAGAAGCTAGTTAAACATCAAAATATTCTTAAGAACACTTAAGAAATTAGGAACTTTGAGTTACTATAAATCACACTTTTTCAGTCAATTTTGAATACTACTTATTCCGGAAATAGGATTTTCTTCAATCCCGAAAATCCCGGTATTGGACAAAACTAATCCCGAAATTTTCGAGACTGGAATAAGGCCGGGATCCCGGGATCCCGGTTTTCGGGATCCCGGGATTGCATTCTCTACCTGGGTGACGTGATAAATAATGGCGTGGGCTGCATAGACAATAACCAGGATAGGTTTAAGAGACAACTGTTTTATTCCGGTAATAGAAGAACTATTATATAGTCAAATAACTTTGCTATTCTGAATTTGGCTCTGGTTGCAAGCAAAATTGCCATCTAATGCCAGGGTTTCGGGTTCGATGGGGTTAGGCCGAAATCATTTTGTGGATTTTAGAAACTTTTACAAAGCAGCCCGGAGTCTGGAAATTAGCGGTGTTATACTCCATTGCCTGGGAGAGTAGAGTACGTAATGCCAATATCTGTGAATGCTACTCAATAGCAGTTGTTGTCACAATTACACCTCAGAGACTGTTAAGCAGATTTAAGAAAACTCTGATACTAGGACTTACTAGGTAATTAAACCTACGCATCACTCGATAAGAAGACGTCAAAAGCAGCCAAAACACAACAGCTCTTGCCAAGTACCTAATTATCTCAAAGTTTGAAGTCAGTTATTCCACGCCATATGCTGACGAGATCTATTCCTACACTGTTAATAGTCTTACAACTACATGAAATATTGGTACTATTAAAAAACAACTGATAGTAAAACGTCTAGACACTTATTTAATAAGCCGTTAGTACACTGCGACTGCTTATTGCAGAATGGTTACGTTATGATGGATAGTGTGTGACTAATGAAATCAATAATGAATGAAATGATAATATCATAAATCATCTGTAATATGGTGGAGAGATGTCAAAGATATAGTTGCTGTACCTGATGGTAGCTATCTGGAAAATTGATTAGTTGGAAAAATCAATATTACTCACGGCCAGTTTCACAGGTTCCAGATAAACTTCTAAATAGCTATCTGACAGATAGTGCCATAGCAATGTTTTTTTTATTTTGTATTACTTGCTGTCAGTATTTTTGGTTCTTTTATATCTCAGTCACCTGTCAAAAATCTTCGTATGAAGTAAACAGCGACACAATTATCAATTAGATTTGACTCATTGCACACGAACGACCTACGGTTTATGGTAATTCCTCATATCTTATTCATGGCCAGTGCTGAGTTCTCACGGGTGCGCAGGAGTTGCCACGTTCAATGGCGAAATGTTCGTACGTTGTAATTTCCTTATAAAGTGTTACAAGTGGGTAAAAAGTCATAAATGTTCTCGCTGTGGTGGCATAAGAATAAAAGAGCGAATGAATACTTAGCAGGAGTTGAACACTTTAGATTGCTAACTAATAACAAAATAAGCGGTTTTAAAAATAACAGAATTTATCTAAATGTGGACTGAGAAATTAAAAGCCAACAAGAATACTATGAAAATAAAAGTCGAATTGCGTGAGGTTAATCTTACAAGTATGAAACTAGAAATAGATGAAGATCATGATAATCGAGAAATAGAAAGGGATGAGACAGGCTATTCTTCCAAAACAAACAATTACAAGACTTTAATTTACTGACGGCACTTTGCTATCTGCATGAATGTAAAAGTAGTTATGGCATTACATAGAGTAAATGAACCTAATATAAATTCAGAAAGCTTTGTGACTCAAAAGTGGAGTAACGAAGGCTACTTTACAAAATACACTTTAATAAATAATATTAGGCTGAAGTCCACTTTTACGACATCCAGTCCAAATTAACCACATAAGTGGGTGTACCAAGGATTTCGGCCGCTTAAACAATGCAAAACAACCACTGCACCTACTTGAGATGAAAGGTTAATTCCATGTTTTGAGGACATGGTTTAAACCGGAGTTTTAGTTCTAGTACTCTAATGAAGATCTTATCTAAATAATGCCACTTGTAAATGGAATAACAAATAAAGATAAACGACTAAGTAGGTTTACCATTCTTATGATCCTGATTTGTCGGTTTCATCAGATAAAAGTGCTAGTAGGATTTGGTATCCCATTTTTGAATGGTAGATAAGAGCCTAGAGGTTGGCTCATAGGAATTGACGTCAATTATGGGCATGCAGTAAATTGTAAACCACGTAATTACTTTAAAGTAAATATTGACCAGAATCGCAGAGGAGACTTTTATGAACGAGAGATTAACCGTAACTGGCATGAAAGGGGATATGGCTAAGAAGATGCCGACTGTTGATATGATAAATGAACACATGATGACAGATTTTCCAGATTTCGCTAACGCTGAGCCGACTTCAAATTAATTACTAAAAGGACAGAAGTCTGATGATGAAAACGATGTCACAAATGTTCGGTGAAATCGTATTTTATTACCATAATTAATATGTCAACTGAATACGCATTCAAATCATTATCAGGCCCATCTTGAAATTCTTTCCCAATAATGTCTCAACAGAACCATTTGACTTTGAATTCATTAACAATGCATTTTAGCAATAGGCGTTTTAATATTTTCTCGCTAACCTCTTGTCTTAAAAAGTATGAGATTGTTTCAAAATTCAGATTTCACTAATCTTAGTTTAATATCTTGTGTATTTCCAACTTTTCTTAAGCAGTCAAAGTGGTTTGATGATCAATGCAGAAATCTTATCTTCCAAGCTCATCTGTGGGACAAATCTGTACTAATATCTACTTGTCGGATGGGTCAGGATTTCTTCTCGATCTATCTGGCATCATGTGGGCAGAAATAGGGTTATCGTGCAATGAGATAGACGATTAAATAATTACAGTTTATTATTAAGACACTTTACACAATCGACGATCAACTTCATTACAAAATGTGAACACTAGACGTGACGTAGGGCAGTTCCGTGATCTGTACAGCGCGACACCTCAACGAAGACTCCGCTCCGTGGAGATCCCGCCGACCACCACGACTCTGCCAAGCGCGCCAAAAATGCTGTTCTGGAGAAACACCGCCATTGGCCGCGCTTACGTGACGTTTAGCGTCCGTACTGTTGACCGGATACGACACGGCCATCCTGCGTGACACACGTCCTCGTGTGTTAATCTAAAACAGAAAAAGAAACAGCACAGTTTCCGTTCGNCAGTTTATTATTAAGACACTTTACACAATCGACGATCAACTTCATTACAAAATGTGAACACTAGACGTGACGTAGGGCAGTTCCGTGATCTGTACAGCGCGACACCTCAACGAAGACTCCGCTCCGTGGAGATCCCGCCGACCACCACGACTCTGCCAAGCGCGCCAAAAATGCTGTTCTGGAGAAACACCGCCATTGGCCGCGCTTACGTGACGTTTAGCGTCCGTACTGTTGACCGGATACGACATACTATAAAGAACAGTTCGTTCGTTTGCTTGAATGCTCTACTCTAAGAAACTACTGGTCTGATTTGAAAAATTATTTCAGTGTTAGCCTATTTATCGAAGAAGGCTATAGGCTACTTTTTTTTCGGGTGTATGTAGTTCAAACGGGACGCCAGTGAATCCGCTGGCAGAAGCTTTTAGGTTGATAATGTTGATTCAATATTTGCCATGCACGTTATCTTGACTCTTGAACTCGTATCCCAATTATTGACGTATCTTGATCTCGCGAGCCATGCCTTTTACGATACGTTGTGACCAATAGTGATTCCGTCGCGGCAACCAGTTTAAGTTGGCGAATTTATTTTGTAAGTACCTAAAAGGAGTATGTTGTAAACTTGTGCGACATTCGGATTTAATAAATGCAAAGTGATGAATCAATCTCGCTGAATACTGGATATAGGGATCTATTAGTGCCTTCTGATCCCATTCTTGATCGTATTGCTGGCATTTATGACTGCTTAACTTTTTTAATTTCCGCTACAATTTAAGACACTTGAGTTATATTAAATCAAATACAACAATATCAACATCGGTTAGTCAGAGTCAGACAATTGATTTACCGAGTAGCTAGCACAAACTGAACTTTCCTATGATTGACAACTATCTGAGGACACGGTAGTGCCACAGCCAAGTCTCAAGCAAAGCCGGCTAAATTATACCAGGACAAAAGTTAATAAACTTCAAAATAATAAAAACCGGTCATGGGAAATAATTAGCACTATCATATCAAATAACAAATGAACCCATCACAACGTAAAATCCTGCTTTCTTAACCTCTATACTTAACTCCTAACAATACAAAGCACATGTTTAGTCAACGATGATTTTAATACGCTAACTATCATTCATTCAGTCATTAAACGTGAGAAACAGACACAAGTTACTATTCATTATGCTTGCAAACGTTTTGTTCGTGAAATAGGTGAAAGTAATGTGGAGAGAATCTCACATTAATAATAGTACTTAATAGTTTGATGAATATTCATTAATTGTTGTTTGATGTGTTTGTGTTAATTGAGGAAAGACTCTGTATATATGGTATGAGGTTCTTGGGCCTTAAGTTGAGTCAAAAATAATAAGGAAAGAAACAAATAGTATTGATGTATTTGATGTCAAAATTTACAGACTTACTAACTAGTGTGACGTTTCATAGGAGCCTGCAAAGGCCTATTTGAAATAAAAACATTTGACTTTGACTTACCGATGCAAAAATATGGTGCTTCAGAAAATCGATGCGCTCTTTGACGTGCAATAGACATTCTCCAGGACTGGTATCCAAAGGAAAGGGATAGATACAGATAGTATTCATGTATATGACGTCAATATTTATAGATCTTACAGTAAGAAGAAACGTACTATATTTACCTATTTTACACTCTAAATAAGGCCTTATTTTCTTCAAACAAGCCAACACGTTCCGGCGTTAAACTATGCCTAGGTCGAGTTGCTTATTCGCGCCGCAATTACAAAGCAAACAAGCATTATTACAACACACACCTCACCAAAAACACCGATATGAATTGTTAAAGAAATTGTAAAAAAACAACACTAACCCTGACAATAGTCACGGGTATTGTATTGATCGATATAAAATGTCGCGTCGATATCGATAAAGAGGTGATTTCACAGACAATTTCACTCGTCCGCTCTAGTTGTCGTGCTGTGACAACATTTCTCTGTAATAACTGGTTTGTTGTTCGCGGAAAAATACATTAGGAATTTCTTGTGTGGGTTTTTATAGTTGTGCGTTCCGGGATAGGCCCTAGATGGCGCTGATTCGCCAGCTGGATATTCTTAGTCAGCAGCGTATCGACGTTTTATAGTGGAAACCGCGTAAGTATGAAAAAGTTTGTCAGAAAGAAGAAATAGTATGTGTTTTGACAAGTCTTCTTGCAAGAAAAGCAACAATAAAGAAAACTGAACCAAAATTCTGAAGTTTAACTCTAAGGGTGTTACTAGACCAATCGATTGACTATCAATCGATGCTATGAATCGATGGTAAAACGGAATGGTCAACGTCGATCGACAAATTCAACCATACTGATCACGTCAACCAATCCTTTCTACGAACGATCGACGGAGTCTATTGATGGTCTAGCGACACCTTAAGACTGTGTGACTTGGGTTCATTAACACAATTAAACGTTACCAACCACTGGGCATTGCACTATCTGGACTCCAAAGAATAATTCATAATCTTAAGAAATCAAAATGGTAGCAAGGACGGATGTCATGCGAAACTAAACTCCGGAAATCACACATGATTTATAAACGTTAAAACATCAAAGGTCACCCAGTTATAAATATGTATACCCGTCAAACGAAAGGCATTGCAAAACTACTTTTACGTTACTCACAAGACAAACAAGCTTTTAACCCTGGTTCTCCCAAAATAATTTCAAGTATCTACTCAAGATCCGTGTTTACTGAATGAAACGTAATGAGATAATATATTTTCCTCCAACTATCATGGTCATCAGAAACCTTTTCCCAGATACTTATTCAGGTCAATTTTAAAAGTAACAATGTCACGTTTAACCCTTTATTTATAGTATTTATTATATTTTATTTAAATTATCTGCAAACCGCAGCAATGTCCGCCCAACTGCTTGTTTAGCTTTGTCGCTCCCGTATAATAAGTATGAGTGCCAAAACAAATATTCTAACTTAACAACTGTACGGCAGTTTTAATCATCTGTTATAGATGTTAAAAGCCGTTGATGAATAAAAACTCAAACGTATCCTAAATTAAATTCCTCAACTACCACTACTACAAATTGCATTTTTTTAATTATCTTGTAGAAGGCAGAAAATGTAGGTACTGTCATTTACACAACATTGTTCATTGTTTTTTTTTTCAAGCAGTGGGAATATGTGACTTTACCAAAGTATTAAGTTTTCAAAAACTGCTTCATACCTGCAACAAATAAAAATTTAATTAATTAGAGACCAAATTGGACTACTACTAACATAAACTAAGTATTATGAGTCACCAAAAATAATTAGTTAATGTTAGTAATTAAAATAAAATATATTTAATTGCTTACATTAAAATACTTTTGTGACTTAGACATTAAATATAATGTTAATTTGTAGGGTAATTTGTTCGCGTTTTTTCCTAATTGACTCATTCAAGTTGGATGTGAAGAAAATTCGTCAACAAAAAATAAAATAAAACTGTCAGTCTATGTTTTGGTTTCTGTTCACAAAAAAAACTAAACACATTTCAAGAACCATTGGTTCTCTGTTCCATTATTACAAACTTCAAAATGTTAAGTAACACAATATTTTACCGTATCGCACGTAACAATCACGTATGTTTTATTTGACTGACAAGCCATTAACACAGAAAGGGTTAAAGATATATTGACACGCACCTTGTTTTAATTTGTAAATATTTCAAATCTATACTTGTAGCGAAACATGTTCACAAGTAAATAATAAAGTTTTCACTTTGCTAAAAGATTGATGTCACATTAAAACTATTGAGAAACAAAACGTGGTAACCAAATTTAACCAGCTCCTCAGTACAGTTGCCACCAAAAGTGTCAAAAAACATAATCACACTTTACTAACCTTGAGTCAATTTGAGCTCTTAACGACATCTCGAATTCTTACCATTCTGAAGACTTTCACAATCACATATTGAGTTGAACAAACAGATAGTTCGACGTATGTTAATATGTTTGACATTGACTTTCACTTGTTGTCTGTACAGCACCGGGTTTTAGTGATGTGCAATAGAAATTGGTATTTCACAAATACGAAAATAGCTAGACCAGTTTATGAAGCATTTATTTTAAAAGATACATGGTTACAAAAGTAATAAAAACAGGTTATTTTTTGAAGAAGGGATTACATGTTTTAATTTCTATACCAAAATAAACTATAATACATTATTCTTATGCCAAAACTATAATGTTTCTCGGCTACGAATTATCTTACACAGATTTACTACGCTGCTACAGTGCTACGAAGTCTACGAAGTGCTACGAGATTGAAATAGGTCAACCAATATATTTTTTGCAATTAGGTGAACCTAGTATAGATACAAAATATTACTAACCTAACACAATTAAAGTCTGTCAAATTTATATTGGTGTCGGGCTACTTCTGGAACTTTCCATAAATTAATTTAGTTAAGACAAGTAACTTTAATTACATTAAATACGTACAAAAAACATAACTCTTCTTGTCAGTCGGGTAAAAAAGCCTAAGAATACTATGCGGCACTTGTCTGTCATTCACAATTGCTCTCAACGACCCGTTACTTATAATTTTTATTAAAGCAAACAATAGTTTTACTTATGTTCCTATTTAAAATATAACAATAGTGCACATGTAGGCCATTATTATTAATAGCTAATGAAAACTGTCGACTAACCTGAACTAGGTGAAAATCTTTTCTAGCTGCTTTTATGTCTCATAAGCGGTAAGGGTCAGTGCATTCATACCTTTGTTCAATTGGCTTTTAGCCGTAGTTTTACCCTTGACTCCATGGGAACCACTTGCTTAGTAAATAGTCTCTATACCACTGTAGAGATTTTTCAAATTGGTCCTGTGAATTTCTAAGATTAGCGCGTTCAAACTGTTCCAGCTTAAAAATATTAGCGTTGATACTTTGTACAGTCGACAGCAGGTCAACGTATACGAATCTGTCAAATTTGACCAATCAAACATTAACCTACCGCCTTTGCGATAAGGTTGAAAATCTATTGCAGAAATTTGACAGATTGTGGTAACTTGATGTGCTGTCGTCTGTACTATTAATAATGTTTTAAATCCGTTGTTACGTTTTGATTGTGAATTCGTTATGACACAATACTCGTACACAATAACGTAAAAGACGAGTAATAAGCAGAAGGTTGTGAAGATGTCACAGTTCACCCACAGACAATTGTAAGTCATGGGTCAACGAGAAATAACCATAACTTAACATTATGTAACTTGTCTAACTTGGCTCTTTCGTAATATCTAGTTGTCTAGCACTTATACTAAAATTCTACCGTAAATTATAATATTAAAAAATAGCTTCTGCCAGCGGTTTCACCCGCGCCCCGTGGAAACTACTCGGCGCACCCGGATAAAAAGAAGTTTATAGCCTTCCTCGATAAATGGGCTATCTAAAACTGAAAGAATTTTTCAAATCGAACCAGTAGTTCCTGAGATTAGCGCGTTCAAACAAACAAACAAACTCTTCAGCTTTATAATATTAGTATGGATATGTACAGTGAAGTACATAAACCCTACCGAATTGTAGAGAAATTTAAACCATGAGACAAAGCCCAGATTTTACGAGACCAGATTTTTCTTATAAAAGTAGTACAACTAATATAATGAATGATTATTCATAACAATCATAACATGAAGTTCTATTGTAATAAATTTTCATCGAGTGCTTAATTATACGCACCTTCGTGGATAATAACTTACGACCTTTAACCTGACCAACTGATCACAAACGGCCCCTAATTAGTCCCTATTTAAAACCTTAATGAACTGACAGTTTCACCATAAAGTACGTGATATACCTTTCGAAATTCTTTCCTCATACATTGCAGAGTAAATCAATAGAATCCATAATGTGTCAACTTGTGAAGGCCGGTGTTTTGTAACAAAACGGCCATTTTGGTGGCTCTGAGGTAATATGGGCTTAAGTGTTTAGGAACGTTTGTGAATGCTGAAATGTTATGTGTGATTTGTTACTTATTGTTGCTACGCAGTGTAATGTTTGTGGTGATGATTATTACTTAGGCTGCCCATCCAAATCTCACATCAAACTTTCCGTAAGACAGATAATCGTGACGATTTTCTGTAGGACGTTCTTATTAGGATTTTCTGACCGACCTTTTATTTTACGTGTGCGTTGCTCTATTGTTATTCTATTTATCTTCTACAAAAATCGGGCACCGATTTATCGGACGTGGGCGGGCAGCCTTACACTTCTTTTGCCTATGTCTGTTTCTTGTAAATTTTGATCTTATTCGCAGGCTCATCTTCAAACATGGTTTTTATTCGTAATTATTAGTATTTTTTTAATATTTCAAGTTTATAAACAGAATTTTTATTCACAATATCAATTATGGACAGCCCAGCACTATACTTTTTTCGTCACAATTCTTTGTAAAATACAAAGTTACGTAACCGGATATTATTTTAGTGTTAAATTACTTGCACATTGATTAAATACGAACTGGTTTACATCAGAAATAATGAGTTTGTGCGTTCGTGTTGTACGTAATAATACAATTTTCTAAATTACAATGTTTCTCTTTCATTGCAAGTGGCTACTGGTTTAAATATATGTATGCTAGATGTTTACGTGTTTTCACTGAAGACCGGAATATGTGTATGTTCCTATGTCATTTCTATTACGTGGCATGGAACGTAATTTCTTTAAGTTATTTTTACTGAGTAAAATGATGTTTGGACCAATTTAATAAGGTTAAAAAAAATATTAAAATAAAATAAACTAATAATAATGTGACATCATGTTCCTGTGAAACTTGGGCTTAAGACATAAGCAGGTCAATAACGTATTAAAATAAATTAATTATCCAAAAAAACGAATTTCCGACACTATCTGGTCTGAAAAAAATATGTTTAAAGGTAGGTATATACATAAACTGTATGCAAATGATAATTTAAAATTACAACTACAAAACTTCACTACTGAGTAATAAAAAACACAAGCATCCAATTTGAGAACCTCCCCCTTTGTGGAAAGTTGGTTAAAAAATTGGACACCGGCCTATAGGAATTCGTATAATGACCACTTACTTATTATAGCTGAAAGTTGGTTTATTTGCCAGTTATTTTTTGTAAAATGTAAAAAATAGAAAGTCACGCATGATGTAAACTAAAATGAACGCATGAAGTTATTGCAGATAGATATATTATTTTTCATTATACACCATGATAAACATGTAAGGAACTACTAAACAGCCAATTAGACCCGAGTGAATAACATCAAATAAATTACACGTACGTAGGTACAAGGTTGTGGTTATTGAGTACGCGTGTTCTTACGATAAATATATTATAAGGTTTATTTTTTTTAGAGTTCCGAAGTTGTTGACCATCAAATGATCCAATTTATTACATTCCAATGTGATATTGGGTGGAGCGTGACAGTTAAAATAGTAAGCCAGTTATACGTTGAGTTACTGAGTTGGTGGGGCATTTCTCGAGAAACAAACAAACATAATATAACCAGACAAATAAACTCTTTAGCTTTATAATATTAGTATAGACTAGCTACCACCGCGGTTTCACCCGCATCCAGAGGCAACTACATCACGGACAGAGATCAAAAGTAGCCTACATAGGTATATGTTATTCTGATACATAACCTAAATAACTGCAAATTCATCTAAATCCATCCAGTAGTATTGCGTGAAAAAGTAACAAATATACATCCTCACGAACTTTCATATTTATAACTAGCTTCTGCCAGCGGCTTCGCCCGCTTCCCGAGGGAACTATTTCCCGTACCCGGATAAAAAGTAGCCTATGTTGTTTCTCAGGGTCTATTCTATCTCTGTAACAAATTTCATCAAAATCGGCTCACTGGTTTAGGCGTGAAAGCGTAACAGACAAACAGACAGAGTTACTTTCGCATTTATAATATTATAGTAGGGATTTTTTTTTAGGATAAGTAGGATAGAACTTCGAAATCACGCAAGAATCATTGTGCAAGTTAAAGAATACATATGACATTGGCCCTATAGCGACCCACTGAGTAATTAGGTAATTACCTATGTATGTGCAATTAACGGCGTCTGTCAATATCTTTGTGTATTCAATACTATGGACATGAACACGTAAAAATATGTTTGATTTTCTGTTGAAGTAAGTAACCTCCACAGCTTATGATTTAAAAAATGGATAGGATAAGTAAAATTTCAATGATTTTTCAGCTAAATATTATGATGCCCATAATTTAACGATTACATTTAAATGTTTCTTTAGAAAAGTAACAAAACAATTACTGTAGTTTCTTAATTTTGTATCAATTTTTGTGACAAAAAAATTGTAACGTAATCAAAATTAATTCGATTATAAAATATTTATAAATAACAGGTCCTAGTTAAGCTGATAGAACAGCATATTATTTTGCAAACCACACCCGTCTACTATTCGAAACAAGCCTAGTTATTGTCTAGTTAAACAGCTAGGTAGTTCTAACGTAGTTGTTAGCGGTTAGCTCTAGAATTATAAATAAACTGTAGAAATGGAAACGTGCCTTTGGGCTATGTTGATATCTTTATTTGCTATTATTAATATAGTGGATATCTTAATCTTTAATTTGGAACTAAGACCAGGTTGCTCGATTTAACTTTAACTATAACCTAACCTTAACCGGCCGTCAAATGGCCGCCCATTGGTCAATTTATTGACGTGACAGCTGTGTAACCAATGGGCGGCCATTTGACGGCCGGTTAAGGTTAGGTTATAGTTAAAGTTAAATCGAACAACCTGGTCTTAGTTCCAAATTAAAGATTAAGATATCCACTATATTAATAATAGCAAATAAAGATATCAACATAGCCCAAAGGCACGTTTCCATTTCTACAGTTTATTTATAATTCTAGAGCTAACCGCTAACAACTACGTTAGAACTACCTAGCTGTTTAACTAGACAATAACTAGGCTTGTTTCGAATAGTAGACGGGTGTGGTTTGCAAAATAATATGCTGTTCTATCAGCTTAACTAGGACCTGTTATTTATAAATATTTTATAATCGAATTAATTTTGATTACGTTACAATTTTTTTGTCACAAAAATTGATACAAAATTAAGAAACTACAGTAATTGTTTTGTTACTTTTCTAAAGAAACATTTAAATGTAATCGTTAAATTATGGGCATCATAATATTTAGCTGAAAAATCATTGAAATTTTACTTATCCTATCCATTTTTTAAATCATAAGCTGTGGAGGTTACTTACTTCAACAGAAAATCAAACATATTTTTACGTGTTCATGTCCATAGTATTGAATACACAAAGATATTGACAGACGCCGTTAATTGCACATACATAGGTAATTACCTAATTACTCAGTGGGTCGCTATAGGGCCAATGTCATATGTATTCTTTAACTTGCACAATGATTCTTGCGTGATTTCGAAGTTCTATCCTACTTATCCTAAAAAAAAATCCCTACTATAATATTATAAATGCGAAAGTAACTCTGTCTGTTTGTCTGTTACGCTTTCACGCCTAAACCAGTGAGCCGATTTTGATGAAATTTGTTACAGAGATAGAATAGACCCTGAGAAACAACATAGGCTACTTTTTATCCGGGTACGGGAAATAGTTCCCTCGGGAAGCGGGCGAAGCCGCTGGCAGAAGCTAGTTATAAATATGAAAGTTCGTGAGGATGTATATTTGTTACTTTTTCACGCAATACTACTGGATGGATTTAGATGAATTTGCAGTTATTTAGGTTATGTATCAGAATAACATATACCTATGTAGGCTACTTTTGATCTCTGTCCGTGATGTAGTTGCCTCTGGATGCGGGTGAAACCGCGGTGGTAGCTAGTCTATACTAATATTATAAAGCTAAAGAGTTTATTTGTCTGGTTATATTATGTTTGTTTGTTTCTCGAGAAATGCCCCACCAACTCAGTAACTCAACGTATAACTGGCTTACTATTTTAACTGTCACGCTCCACCCAATATCACATTGGAATGTAATAAATTGGATCATTTGATGGTCAACAACTTCGGAACTCTAAAAAAAATAAACCTTATAATATATTTATCGTAAGAACACGCGTACTCAATAACCACAACCTTGTACCTACGTACGTGTAATTTATTTGATGTTATTCACTCGGGTCTAATTGGCTGTTTAGTAGTTCCTTACATGTTTATCATGGTGTATAATGAAAAATAATATATCTATCTGCAATAACTTCATGCGTTCATTTTAGTTTACATCATGCGTGACTTTCTATTTTTTACATTTTACAAAAAATAACTGGCAAATAAACCAACTTTCAGCTATAATAAGTAAGTGGTCATTATACGAATTCCTATAGGCCGGTGTCCAATTTTTTAACCAACTTTCCACAAAGGGGGAGGTTCTCAAATTGGATGCTTGTGTTTTTTATTACTCAGTAGTGAAGTTTTGTAGTTGTAATTTTAAATTATCATTTGCATACAGTTTATGTATATACCTACCTTTAAACATATTTTTTTCAGACCAGATAGTGTCGGAAATTCGTTTTTTTGGATAATTAATTTATTTTAATACGTTATTGACCTGCTTATGTCTTAAGCCCAAGTTTCACAGGAACATGATGTCACATTATTATTAGTTTATTTTATTTTAATATTTTTTTTAACCTTATTAAATTGGTCCAAACATCATTTTACTCAGTAAAAATAACTTAAAGAAATTACGTTCCATGCCACGTAATAGAAATGACATAGGAACATACACATATTCCGGTCTTCAGTGAAAACACGTAAACATCTAGCATACATATATTTAAACCAGTAGCCACTTGCAATGAAAGAGAAACATTGTAATTTAGAAAATTGTATTATTACGTACAACACGAACGCACAAACTCATTATTTCTGATGTAAACCAGTTCGTATTTAATCAATGTGCAAGTAATTTAACACTAAAATAATATCCGGTTACGTAACTTTGTATTTTACAAAGAATTGTGACGAAAAAAGTATAGTGCTGGGCTGTCCATAATTGATATTGTGAATAAAAATTCTGTTTATAAACTTGAAATATTAAAAAAATACTAATAATTACGAATAAAAACCATGTTTGAAGATGAGCCTGCGAATAAGATCAAAATTTACAAGAAACAGACATAGGCAAAAGAAGTGTAAGGCTGCCCGCCCACGTCCGATAAATCGGTGCCCGATTTTTGTAGAAGATAAATAGAATAACAATAGAGCAACGCACACGTAAAATAAAAGGTCGGTCAGAAAATCCTAATAAGAACGTCCTACAGAAAATCGTCACGATTATCTGTCTTACGGAAAGTTTGATGTGAGATTTGGATGGGCAGCCTAAGTAATAATCATCACCACAAACATTACACTGCGTAGCAACAATAAGTAACAAATCACACATAACATTTCAGCATTCACAAACGTTCCTAAACACTTAAGCCCATATTACCTCAGAGCCACCAAAATGGCCGTTTTGTTACAAAACACCGGCCTTCACAAGTTGACACATTATGGATTCTATTGATTTACTCTGCAATGTATGAGGAAAGAATTTCGAAAGGTATATCACGTACTTTATGGTGAAACTGTCAGTTCATTAAGGTTTTAAATAGGGACTAATTAGGGGCCGTTTGTGATCAGTTGGTCAGGTTANAAATATTTAGTGATATTATCAGGTATTGCACAGATCAAAATTATCTAAATGTGATAGACAGCGTCAAAAAATTGCAAGTATTTTTCCTTGCGAACTGTACTGATGATGATGAGGGATTTTGAACTCATTATAATACCAGTAACTGTTTTAGTAATCTGTGGTAATACTTATAACTTATACCATCTTATACCTACAACAGAATAACCTTAGAGTGCGAGAAGTTTCCTCAGAAGCTTAAATAAAACTGCAGGGTACAGCCTATTTCTCCTATTGATATCAACTCGATATCACTTAAACACAAACACATTTAGCTTCCTATTACCACAGACATCGGATATCGGTAGACAAGGCCGCGATTCACAGACGATAATGTTCGTTTAATAGCGCGTGCGATTTGTGATCTGCGAGACAGTGTGGCAATAAGATTTATTATTACTAGGTTTCGTTATACTATAAATAGTTTTATAATATATGTAAATACAATATTCGTAAATTGAAACGTATTTTTCAAAATATAAAGCAGTAAATAGCTGTTTCCCTCAGCGTTCTAAGAGCGCTATTTCAAGCTCTAAAAGCTATCCCATGGTTGCCAAGTCTATCAAGTATTGGTACCTATTACCATACGACATACTACTAACTGTTTTTTCTGCTTAGAAATATCATATTCTAGCTTCTGCCTTCCCGAGGGAACTATTTCCCGTACCCGGATAAAAAGTATCTCTGTACCAAATTTCATCAAAATTGGCTCACTGGTTTAGGCGTGACAGACAAACAGACAGAGTTACTTTTGCATTTATAATATTAAGTAGGGATTTTTCTTGCTTTGCAGTAATTTGTGGCCAACTTCAGACCGGACAAAGCTGTGCAGGCTACACTTTATACGTTGTTACTATGTTCATTTTATAGGTACTTATTACAGGTAATTTAAAATTTCATGATACTCAAGGATAAGAAGATATCGGGACCTTGCAGCAAAGTAATTAAATATTTTTATAGATCTGTTTATTGCATAAAGGGTCAACATACAACTATCAATCAGCAAAACGCGTGAGCAAATCAACATACACTTCGGAATGGTATTCGTAAACATACAAGGTTAGACCAACAAGTTATGGGTATATTACAATCACTACTAAATATACTGCAGTTAACGCAATCTGTATTTGGCCAGTAAACTTGACGTGTGACCCCTTGATGGAAACCGTTTACTTACCCTTGTGATATGATAAAAGCCTAACAACCCTGGGACAGACATGATACTAAAATATTTTTCTGATTGACAATCTAGAGTCCAATGGAGTTGCCTTGTATTTTACATTTGTAACTCTATAGTTCAAAGGAATTATAGGTTTAGTGGCCAATTTCTATTTACCCGTGGTTTTGAGATTAAAGATTTATATGGTGCTAAAGTCAAAATTCAATCTTTAATCGTAAATCAACTGATAGATTGGTTATAAAAATCCTGCGTTGGTAACCAGTTCTATGAGATAGATCGATAGCTTTGACTTGATTAATTTACGAACCTCGTAAATCAAAATATTTTTTGAGACTTTTAACTAGCTACACATTATAAAGAAGCACCTTTGTGCAATACAACATAATTTAATAATAAGATAACACAATGATAAAAGTTTACATAAATTTAAATTCCAATAGACACGTTTCAAAATAATTGTGTTATTATAAAGTAGGCAATAGGCATGTCTAATCAATAAATATCAATTTAACAATTATCTGACAGCCGGCTGATCGTCTATATTTACTCTTTGTAGTTAAACTAACTGCTATTATGCCATAAATTTTGGACAAATTAATCTTTTAAAATTTTAATTATGCTCAACGATTAACTGCGGAAACCAATATTCCGTCTATCTCTGGATTTGCTTACTAGTGATAGAATTTTGACATTAGCCCCATACAAGTAATGTCAAATTCCTATCTCTGGTAAGCAAATCCAGAGTTAGATAGGTTATTGGGAACAGCCGTAAGAGTGTATATAAAACCTATCTGTCAGATAGCGACTTAGAAATTTATCTGTAACCTGAAGAACTGGCCGTATGGCTGTTTCTAATATTTTTGTAGATACTACTTTATAGAAAAACTGGCTTATACCAGCGGTTTCACCCGCGTCCCGTGGGAACTACTCGGTACAACTGGATAAAAAGTAACCTATAGCCTTTTTGGATAAATGGGCTATCTAACACTGAAAGATTTTTTTAAATTGGACCAGTAGTTCCTGAGATTAGCGCGTTCAAACAAACAAACAAACTGTTCAGCTTTATAATATAGTATAGATTAACTTAGGTAAAACAAATTAACAAATGAAATAGTCTAGTTATGTATACAACGAGAAAGGAGAAAGGTAAACGTTGTTATCATTTCGTTTTCGTTTTATAAATATACTAGCTGACCCGGCGAACTTTGTACCGCCTTAAAGGCAATATGGCAATATCACATGATCACATTTAAAAATATATAATAATATAATTAAGACCACAAAATTTCAACGATTGGTCCTGTGACTTATTTACAGTGATGGCGAATGCAAGACGGATTGGAAATTCAAGCTGAGAATGAGAACTGTCCCCCCCTTTGACTTTTCCTTTGAATATTGTGGCGTAAATCAAATTGTTCATCAGTTTACTTGCCACCAAACGCGCACATTGCACAGTTCTGGTTGGTTTAAGTTAAGAAGCATGGTGAGCAGTTACATCGACATGTCCTATGTCCTTCTCCCAGTTCTTAGCTACCTCTCTACCAATTTTCAGCCGAATCCGTTCAGCCGTTCTTGAGTTATAAATTATGATGTCCTGGTACTTGATTAGCAGTTGCGTCGGGAGATTGGAATACTTATATAAGTTATGCGATCCTGGTACATGGTGAGCAGTTGCATCGAGATCCCGTGATTATGCGGTCCTGGTACATGGTGAGCAGATGCATCGGATCACGGCCGTTAATTATGCGCCCTGGATACATTCGTAAAGCAGTTGTATGCGAGATCCGCGTGATTATGCGGTCCTGGTACATGGTGTAACAGTTGCATCGAGATCCCGTGATTATGCGGTCCTGGTACATGTTGAGCAGTTGCATCGAGATCCCGTGATTAGATGCGGTTTTCCTGGTACATCGTAAGCAGTTGTATCGAGATCCCGTGATTATGCGGTCCTGGTACATGTGAGCAGTTGCATTGGGATCGCCTGAGTAAGCGGTCCTGTGGCAATCGGAGATCGCCGTGATTGGTTTGTACTCAGGAAATTTATGCAGTCCTGGTACTTTAATTATTGGTGCGACCGCATTTTGTAAATTATTTTTACAAAAAAAAAAAAAATTTTTACAAATATTTGAGGAACTTTTGATTGATTTAAAAATAAACAAACAGACAAATAGTTT
>NWSH02000605.1:1659041-1681105 GCA_002382865.2 Heliothis virescens | reverse complement strand
TTGTCGCTGGCATAAGCGACATGATCCGCGTACGAAGTCGCGGGCAGAAGCTAGTCTTTTATAAAGATAATTTAAAAAAAGGTAATATAAATGCAGTACTGATTACATAAATCTTTTTCTATTAGTGGGTAGCCTATAGAAAACTAAACAAGCCAATGGTCGCTACTGCGATTACAATATGGCGGGGAAAATGGCCAGTCAAGAAAAATGCAACAAAAGTGGGTAACGGAACATGAGCTGTTGAAGGGCGATGATACCTCGGCTAAATTAACTCACATATCAAATTAATATTACCAGAAGCTTCGCAGTTCGAAGCTTTCTGATTATATTTGCCTACTTTTACATTTATAACACTCTCAGTCATCCCTAATTAGAATACCGACCAAGTGCGAGTTGACTTACAAAAATTAAAGATCTGAAACGTCTCGAATATCCCGTTATTTCCTCGAGGTATTAGAATTTGACATCAGACATTTCAGATCTTTGATTATGACGACCCGTTGTCACTGGAATAAGCGACATGATCCGCGAACGAAGTCGCTGGCAGAAGATAGTATGAAATATAAACCTTTGACTTTGACGATCAATTAAAGTAAGCCAGAGATTGATAATCTAATCTTTCACTTCTATCAGCCGACGAAGACAAGTCAGAGTCATCATCCTCCGAGCGTTGTCCCGGTTGCAGACCTTTCGGGCCCGGGGTCCGCTTTCCTACACCTTCTTCTTCACTTCGCACGGTCTTCGGCATCTCTGGTGGACAGTCCATTGGCACGCATGTCACCTCTTACGACGTCAAGCCAGCTTTTCCTGGGTCTACCCAGTCTGCCCCGGCCTGGCGGAGGTGCCATGGCTAGACATTTGTTCCCCACGTAAGTGGCCGGCTTCCGTAAAACGTGGCCGTACCAACGTAAGCGACACTCTTGCAGTTTGTCTGCAATGTCACGGACATGAAGGCTGCCGCGGATGCGTGAGTTCCTAACGCGGTCCTTCCGCGTAACTCCACACATCCAGCGCAGCATTCTCATCTCCGTGACCCGCAGCTCCTGCTTGTGCCGCTCAAGCACAGGCCACGTTTCACTACCATACAAAAGGACAGGCCTAATGATGGATTTATAGACCTGTCCCTTCAGTTTAACCGGCATTTTAGGGTCACAAATGACACCAGACACCTCACGCCACTTGGCCCATGCCGCCGAAATTCGTGCCTTGACGTCGCAATCGATGCCACCAGACGCGTGGAAGACAGATCCCAAGTACCTGACCTGGTCCGTCTGCTCGACCACGTTACCGTCTATGCAGACGGAAGTGGGATCTGTCGTGTTGCAGGCCACGTACTCGGTCTTCGCCACATTCAGCTGCAAACCGCCGTTCTCAAGTGACTCCTTCCACATGTTAACACGCTGCACCAACCGCCCCTTGTCCGCGTCTGCCAGCGCGATGTCATCAGCATACATGAGCAGCCCTTTCGGACAGTGAGTCCAGTATCACGCTGAACAGAAACGGACTAAGGATGGAACCCTGGTGTACTCCAACGGTAACAGGGAAAGGTTTAGTGTCACCAACAGCGGTTCGAACCACCGAATCGGAATCGCGGTACATGTCCCGGATAATGTCAATATAGACTTCAGGCACCCCTTTGGACCGCAGCGCCCACGGGATCATCATGCGAGGAACACAGTCGAAGGCCTTCTGCATGTCCAGGAAAAGGAAATGCAGAGGTGTGTTCTTCGTCCTGTATTTCTCCAAGTCAGAGTGAGGCATGGTTATTTGGAATATAGTACCGTCGGGGTATTCCCCATCATTCTCATCATGCATGTCTCTACAAGACCACGAGGAGCCCGTGGCTAAGTAAAAGCCGCGTGGATCGATCATTATAAGGTGAAGCAACGCCGGTGGATGGGTGACCATCTTGTCATGACGAAACCCTCCGTGTTAAATTGGTGGGTCTTGGCTTTCATTTGAATAACTGGGTTGAGGACATCAAAATCTAAAACACTGATACCCAACTACAACCGATGAGACTGGAAACCAACCACAAGATACATTTTTTTTTTTGTTTTGTGAATTGTGAAAAGTCTAGATAGATAATATCTCAACGAGACCATAATGACAAGATTAAGGAGTTCTGAAATTTTGGGAGGTGAAAGTTAAGGCGAAGACCCTGGAGCCCCTTCGAGACCACTTTAATGATAATAATGACTATTCAACTGACAATTATAAGCTTCATCGTACGTCTTTGGGTGCATTAGAAATTTTTGCTAGACTACTTCTTAATATGGTGGAAAGTTACTTGGACTATTGGGAAGGGATGACAATGGACCTGAAATAGAGAAACTATGAAGTTTAAGCTGCCTGCTGATGATCATGATTTAGAAACACGTATAAATTGCTGGTCAAGTTACTACAGCTCACTTATCGAGCAACGGTTATGGAGATGAAGGACGCACTACTAAGTTAGCTACTCTTCAACATCCGCCTAAGAATATTAATATGTAATGACAAAAAATGGCTTTCAACCGGCGATCATCCCTGTATCTACTTAAGCACGATCCCCGGTTTTTGAATCCCGGATTAGCAATGCAATAAATAAATATAGAAATGGAGGAGATAGCCAGTATACTTACCTTTTCCCCTCTCCCGTAGAACTATAGTCGGTGCAATTGCAATAAAGCAACAAGGACAATTATGAGCAGCTGAGGGATATGATACCTCGGAGGACTTTAAACTGAGATCACGAGTTCTCTGTATATCAAGCTTCACTGGAGTACCCGCCACTCTGGCTGGTCGGAAGTGAGAGGCATAAGCTTCTCCGTGGAGTACTCGGAACTCAAGGGTTCACTAATCCCCGCTATCTACCATGCAAGATCATCTTTCCATGAGTATTTGATCAAATTATTTCTAAGGCTAAATAGTTTCGTCATTCGTTTTGCCATGCCTTTTCCGAATTATGTGGGGTCAGCTTCAAGCAGCTGACAGTCATGAAACTCTAGTGTGCTACATGCAACATCTGGCTATCTGACCTCCTCAAACCAGTTACCGTTTGGTAAGACTGAATATCAGACTTTCTTGCTTTTGACTACTAAAGATATCTAAATAACAGTCGGGGTCCACAAATTGAACGTGCCTTTCGAAAAACGGAGGAACTTGTTACGAAAAATAGTCACCCATCCACGAACCGCCCGCGTCAAGCGTTGCTTAACTTTATGGTGGATTGATCCGTGTGGTAGTGATAAAACGTTAACTTATATTGATATTTTGTTTTTATTTAGCAAGTTTGGTTACTTTAGGGCCCTTTTTTTGAGTTTGAGAAACCGCATTAAGATTTATACAAATAAATAACTAAAATAACATGAACCTTATTGGTAAGGAAATAGAGTTCAAATTAGCGTTGAAAGTTGACGAGTATTGGGACATCTTGACGATAACTAGGACAAAACTGTCGGATACTGGTACAAATGGGTCTTTTTAAATATTTTAATTAATAGATTATTTATTTGTTTACCATTAATTACAAAAATATATTTTCTGAAAAGTGTATTAAATGAGGTTTCTCATCATAGTTAAATTATCCCGCTAAAACAACTAACAATGATGTGGCAGACCTGTAAACCTCGCCAAGTTCAAAAACCGTCGAGTATTGGGCCGTTTACCTTATGCATTTAAAACAATTTTAACGATATATCGATGTATCGCTGGGTTGTGTATCGATATGAATATTAAATTACTAATTATATATTGTTTTTCTTTTCTTATATAAGTAAACAGATTACTATAATAGTGTTAGGAAATAATAGACAATTCTAAAACTTCACATAAAAATGTAAAATAAAATGTGTTTCAAGTGGTTTAAGGCCTAAAACAAGAAGAGAAATCTACAAAAGGAAATTAACTTTATATTACATAGTTATAGTTAAAATCAGTAACTGACTTCCTCGTACCGAAACGATTCACATTAATCATTCCTTGACCATAGACAGTTAGCACTTTCTTTTTCAATCAGTATTTTGGCGGTACCTACATCCTTTAGAAATCTTGCTCTCTCATTATTTGTAATAACCTAGGTTTCCTTCCTGTTATTTATACTTTGTGAGTAGGTACAGTTTATTTATTTTTTTGTAAAAATAATGAATTTTTCTATGAATTTATTAGTGGTAAAAATGACATCATACCTTTCTTCTTAAAATAAATATGCATTTATGCAGAATTTGTTTTATTAACCTATTACCTAATACTTTCCAAATTATCTAAAAGTGATTGTATATCTGAATAATTTAGGAATAAAGTAATATTTCACAAAACGATTAGTGGCCGGTTTCTGAGTCCCGCTATCGAAAGGTTATCTATTCATTTTTAAGGGAAAATGAATAGATAAACCACCGATAAAGGTGTTCAGAAACTGGCCATAGGTGTTTCAAATGGAAATTACGAAAGACATATTCCTAATTAGGCTGTTGCATTTACTGCTAAATAATTACCAATTCGTTAGGCTAATTGAGCATCATTTCTATTAATTGTCCATTTTCTGTGGAAAGTATAGGTACTCAGAAGTGATTAAAAATATTAATTTTGAAGTATATTCTTCATTTGAGGTAATTAGAATTAGAATTGTGGATTACTTCATCAGATTAACCTGCTCTTTAAGCAGTAGTTGTTTTTTACTAAACTACAAACCATAACCCTACCCTTTGGCATTGGTATAGTCGGATAATTAAAAGGTCAACTTAAAAACCTTCTTTATTTTTCCGCGTATTAAAAATATTAAGTGCCTACTTATAAAAGATAGCCAAAAAACTACGAAGGAAATATGCGATACTAATCTTAATAGGTTGCTACACAAGCGTTTTGCGTAACAACAAAAACAAAAAAACTATTCATGAAAACGTAATTTTGAGTTCATTATCAAAATAAACTACGCTTTTGCGTAGAAGTTAGATAATCTTGATATTCGGATCAACAGTTATTTTTATCTAAGTATACTAATATTATAAAGCTGAAGAGTTTGTTTGTTTGAACGCGCTAATCTCAGGAACTACTGGTCTGATTTGAAAAATTCTTTCAGTGATAGCCCATTTAACGAGCAAGGCTATAGGCAATTTTTTATTTTTTTTATTTAAGCATATTTTATATATATTTTTATTATATTGATTCTATTGTGCTATTACTGCTATTTCCAAAATAGTCGATTTTTTATGGTAGTGTTTTTTGCTGCCAATTAAGCCAGTGACATTGTGCGTTTTGACTAGGTCGAATGCTTATGAAAAACTTCGATCTGTAAGCTTCCATCCCTAATTTTCCTCGCGTCCCGAGGGTACTATTTGGATCATCTGGATAAAAAGTAGCCTATATTTCAATTGCTTAACGACATACACTGGAATGTTTATTCAAATCTGAACATAACATTTTAAGTAGATTGGGGAAATTGAAAATGAATTATTTTTACAGGTTTTGTAGTTACGACTCAAAAATCCAAACAAGTCGGGTGTCAGATGACTGAAAGTACCTATCTATAAACTTTTACTGAATCATAAAAGAGAAAATGAAAAGAAAGTCCGAACATTTAATAAATTGTAATGGTATCCTATTTCCTATAATGGATTGACGTTCACTGCTCTATCATAAGAAATAATAATGAGCAAGGCTATGTTATTGATAGATTAATTTTGTCTCCAATATTTACTTGCTTTTTCTCAAAAATAAAATATATTAAACTGATAATAAAAAAAAATCTTAGGTAAAAAATACGTTGATTAGGGCACCATTTTTTGTGGCTGACTGTACTTTGATAATTATTTAGGTAACTCTAAAAATAATTTGTACGAATATGTAGCTATATGATAGCTTATATACTTACCTATAAAGGTAATTAATTACTGTTTTTACTTAGATTTTAAATATTAAATTATATTTGTAAAAAATTCATAGTTATGACGCATTCTGATATAATATACGTACTTATGAACCTACTTATGTATCTACTTACGTTAAATTCATACAGACAGCTGATTACCTTTGAAAAGTAGGTCACAGTCGTAATTTTACCGTAACATTAAATTGTACAAGTTTATTTATTAATTAATGTAAACTTTACACTCGAGTAACTACTGCATAAAAATCGGAATGTTTTTGTTATTTCTTATTTATTTACGGAATTAATTTAGAAAGTGTTATCAATATGTGAATTATTCGATGTTTGAAACTTACCTATGAGAACAGCCAATAAAAGCAGGCATCCGCCAAACACAAACGTAGACTTCATCGTAACTTTTTAAAATTCAAATCCTTACACTTTCACCAAAACACTAATTTCACTGCATTACTTGAACGCAAAATGTTATAACAAAACAATTAATTTATTCCACACCCATTTTGTTCACTATCACCAAAAACACGATAGAAAATTTAAATATTTTCATTTACAAATGCCGCCAATTTTTGACAGATTCCTTTTTTAAATTGCGCGCGTCGAATCACGTTCGAAAGTCAAGCGCTAACTGCGCATGGCCGGCCAGAAACAGGTGCGCAAACCGGTGGAGTAAACGACCCGTATAACCCCACCAAATCGAGAACTCGCTAAATCAGTTACGCGTTCTCTAATTGAATGACGTGCTAATTTAATTGTATTATACATTATAGGCGTTGAGCGTAAAGTATGGATAGTTTATGTTATCACACTTTCTATAGTTATTTTCAAATTATTACGTGTACACTATGCGTGTACATTATTTTAATTCGAGCAAACTGCGGTAAATTCTTGTATATCACGTCGTAACTGTGAGGTAACAGTTTGCGTGATGTCATTAGTTAAAATCGCTGATTAAATGTAGCGTTAATTGAGATAAAATTGCGTATAATAAAAACTTTATTAGGTGCATCACATTACTAGTTTTATTTTCTATGTGTTTCATACACATAAAAATAACAAATAAAAGAGATTTAATGATAATAATATACTTGTAAAAAGAAATCCGTAATTATTATATTTTTTTCCTTTCGTTATTTTGTATGTACAGGTAGTAGCTATGATAGCAAAGAATTTAATATAATGTCCATTTTTCCAGAAGCACCAATCTCAATAAAATATAATTTTATAACGAAGTAGATAGGCACAATTTAATTAAGTACTTGTTTATGACTGTATGTATGTCAAAGTCAACACTTAAAACTTATTAGTTAAAAAAATGAACTTGAACTATCGTCGGGGTGAATACTATTACATAAGTTTGTTCCTTAAGTAGCAATATTTAAGTTTACCAAATCATCTTCCAGCTTAAAATTTGAAAAAGGTGCCTAAGTACATACAATACTAGGGTGGTAGCAATGATTAAGTTAATCCACCACCCGCTATATCCTTAAAAAAAAAAAAAAATGTGCCTCACACAAAACTATATGAATATTCTTGGAAGATATATGCTTTTACTGTTTTCATTAGTATAAGTTAAAAATAAATCCCTAACTAAAGTTATCGACGATATGTTTAATCGCTCAGAAAATTAAAACATTTGGTGCCGACTACCGACAGCATTTTTTTAGATAAAAAAAATCTATCGTGTCGTACCTACCTAATCTATCGGAACAAATATTTACAATTAAAAAAAAAATTATTTAATCAATACCGTAACACAAAATCCAGCTCCTGGCCTATAATAACTGCACGACCATTCGCGAATCTGCACTTTTCGTTAGAAATCGATCGTCACGTAAGTATCAACTATTTATTAACATTGCCATTGGACGAGTTGCCCGCAGGCCTGTCATTGAAACTAATTCGTACAAACCTGACATAAATTAACGAATTACTTATCTGATTAGTCTAGTTTGAATGCATGTATTAGTGAAGGGTCATTTAATCATTTGTCGTTCATTAAAATGAAGCTTTTGGTCATGAGAAGAACGTCATACCTACTTACTTACGTAGGTAGGTACAGACGACAGCACATCAAGTTACTACAATCTGTCAAATTTCTGCAATAGATTTTCAACCTTATCACAATAATGGGTAGGTTAATATTCGATTGGTAATATTTGACAGATTCGTATACGTTGACCTGCTGTCGTCTGTACATGGTCAATTAGGTACTCAGTTAGGCGGGGTACTCATCAGTGGCGCAGCTAGGTAACCGCGGGCCCCGGGGCAAATAGAAAAATGAGGCCTCTTAAAGGAAAAAAAAAAGGAATACGTATAATGCGCGAATAGAGCGAGCTTTTGTAAAGATGATAGTAACTTTGAAAAGTTCGAGGCTTCAGATTCATTCGAGGGGCCCCCTGAGCTTGGGGGCCCCGGGGCACTACGCCGGCTAGCCCCTTCGTAGCTACGCCACTGGCACTCATAAGTACTGCAACAGCAGGTCACGGTAGCCGAATCTGTCAAATACCAATCAAACATTAACCTACCACCATTGCGATAAGGTTGAAAATCTATTGCAGAAATTTGACAGATTGTGGTAACTTGATGTGCTGTCGTCTGTACATTAATTAACTACTTAGCTGTTCATTGTGGACTAGCTTCTGCCAGCGGCTTCGACTGCGCAAAACTTAACATCCCGTTTTTTCCCCTTCCCGTGAGAATTTCGGGAAATCCTTTCTTAGCGGATGCCTACGTCCTAACATCTGCTTGCATGCCAAATTTCACGATACCTCCAGTGGATTGGGCGGCGCATTGATACTGTCACTTTTGAGTTTTATAATTATTTAGATTCATCCCCGTTGTGAAATTATCTATCTTGTTGGCGCATTTTACATAGGCAGCAGACTGGTTATAGGTAACGTAAGTAATAAAGATATATTACGTAATGGACTTTTGCTGTCGTAGACAGGAACCAAAAAGTCTGAAAACCATAAAAGAACTAAGTCGGTAAGAACCAAGGTACCGGGTAACTGGGTTGAGGAGGTCAGATAGGCAGTCGCTCCATGTCAAACACTGGCACTCAGCTGCTTCTGCTGCGGAGCCAATATAATTGGGAAAATGCTAGACAGATAATGATTAAAAAATTAAATAGTACCACTAACTTTATTACCTGTATGTTATTGTAAAAATCTTTGCAATGTGTAGTTTCAAAACAGTTAACTAAGTACTTATTAGTGATGTTTCTGAGTAGGTTAAGCTTCGTCACGCTTGTTAAACCTATTATTTGTTTACAGTGATAGCAACAGCCGCGTAACGCGCAACAGCTAATACTTAGGTACTTTATGCCTAGTATTATTAAGTTTACGTACCTATGGACATAAATCTATCGTCATACATAAGACTATCCAAAAGTTTAAAAAATCCTCCTTATTTTCCTTTATTGTCTGGAAGGAATCTTTTTTTTTTTTTTTTTTTTTTTTTGTCAGGGGGAAAATCCTCATGGACTAACCTCCACCCGGGGTCGGTGGAGGGGCGTGCCGGACTCTTACCGGCTAAAAACCCACCTGGTGTTGCCTTCATGTACCTATGGTCGGGGGCACGGGTATCACCGAAGCATTCTTCCGCACCCCCGGCAGGTATTGGCCCGCCAGATGTTCGAAGGCGGGCCTCGTCACCCTCTGCGGCCGTCTCCAAGCGGCCGCAATAACTTCATTAGAGAGGCGCGCGCAACACTACGCCACCGTCTCGAGGCCTTTTTCTGATCGGACGACAGACGCCCCTAGTCTGTCACCCGCAGGCCGCGCCCAATGGTGGCCGCAGATCGGCCGCCCTACGACGCCCCGTACGTCTTCTGCGGAGAGGGAGAGAGGTGACAGCTTCTCTCTCCCTTTCCGCCGCCTCCTTTGCAACCATCACTTCCTCGCAAAAAGAGGCGACGGCATTCCACCCATCTTCACTGCCCACCATGTATGAGATGACGGCCGGCAGCGAAAGACTGCCCGCAGCATCTACTGCCGCGACCAGGCCCCGGCGCTGTGATGCCCAGGCTGGGCACTCCGCCAACGTGTGCAGCGCAGTGTCCTCGCCGCAGCTGCTGCAGTGATGGCATTCGGGCGTGGGCTCCCGGCCTATGCGACACAGGAACTTCCCGAAGCACCCATGTCCGGTAAGAACCTGTGTCAACCGGAAGCTGAGGGCGCCGTGGCGTCTCTCCAGCCACTCCTTCATTACGGGCCTTACCGCCGCGATAACGGCGTGCCCTGCCGTGGGTCGCGCGAGTCGCTGCTCCCACTCCACCTCTAAGACTTGACGGAGCTCTGCCCTGCGCGCCTCAACTTGTCGAGGTGCAAGGCGCTCGCCCCGCCCCACCATTTCCTCGCGCCATGTATAGAGTGACGCGAGGACTTTTCCGTCCAAGTCCCAAGGCGGGGATGTCTGGAACGAATCTTTTCCATTCGTCTCTGTCTCATTTTTATTGATAAATGTAATCACAGCAAACTTTTGCTTAGAAGTTATTAGTCTTTTAATTTTCTAGCATATTTCAGAAAGAAATAGGCAAGATACAAAAATATAATTGTATCTTGCCTATTTCTTTTGCTTAGAAGTTATTAGTCTTTTAATTTTCTAGCATATTTCAGAAAGAAATAGGCAAGATACAAAATATAATTTAGCGCCATCTATTGATCCTGCTATGCAAAATGTGTGACAAACTTCAGTAGTTTTGTTCTGGCACGTATTAAAAGATGGCGCTGTTATAAAAGTCTAAGTTATTTAATTGGAAATATAGATGGCGTCATTGCATCACATATATTCTCGTACTATAAACGGATTAATATGTAACTAATTAATTTGTATATAAAATGATATCAACCATCTTTACTGATTTTTTGAACACTTATTCTATTTTATAGAATCACAAAGTTTGATATTATTTATAGAAGCACTAAACATGACGAGAATATCATCCGTCTATTATGTTTTTTTTTTAATACTGCATTGACTCCGTAAAGTAATCGTTATGCCTAGATAGAAACTCAAAATATAAATCAGCTGAGATATTAAAACAAAATTGATGAAAAATAATAAATGAATTATTTGTTGATAAATAGTAAGCTGAAACTCATGACGCTATCGATATAATTCAACAAACGGTTTGAAGGTTGTTCGCCATCGCTTACGTCTTACGTCGTCGTTGGCAGTGAACGGAACGAAGTGTCGTCGTATAGATCGCTCGCTGGCTGGCTGGCTGAAAATAGTGAACCAAAGTATGAGTTTTCGAAATATGTTCGAATAAAAAGTGTGTAGTGAGTGACTGTCATCCAGCAAGATGGTTGATGACGTGAAAGATATTACCGAAACCGCTGAAAGTAAAGGTATATGTGCAATTATAGTTGAAATGTGGCGTTCTAGTGTTAAAATGTGATTGAAAAATTGTCTAACCCTAAATCGTGTCGTGGCCCCACGTACTGGGCTCGTGTACCGCTTTCGAGAATGTCCGAAGTGTGATACTATTCTCACAATTGTGTGTTTTGTTTTTTACCTTTAATTGGACGTCTTTTTCACGTCGTGGTATGTTCTATAATTAGAAAAACGCTCGCCAGACGGTAATAGTTGGCCGAGAATGTCTCCAAAACGTTAGGTCTCCGTAATGTCATAGTGCCGTACATAACTTGGTTTTTGTTATGTTAGCTTTATATTTACCGTTATTTGGTAGTTTTATTTTACTTTCAGGAGATAATTGTGTGCTAAATTCCCCGTTAGTGACGTAAATGTAATGATACGTTGGTTGTATGATGTGTAATTTGAGTCATATTATATGATTAGTAATACGGATATTTCGCCGCATAATGTTATATTCCACACGTACACTGCAGGTAACTTTCTACCTGTTTATCTTATCACAGCTGTATCTGCGCGTAATAAGTGCGAATTGCATTGGAAATGAAAATTTTCATCATAACAAGTTCAGAGAAATGGTTCTATAATCTACCTATTGATAAAAGATAAAGTTATGCCTGGTATTACCGCAGTAAGTACGTAAGTAATGATAATATTGTACTTGGATAACAGAGGAATAAAACCAGTAGATTAGCATGATATACAACAAGGCTACTTTATATTTATGAGTGTTGTTGATGCAGCCAATATTGTATTGTCATTTTAAAGAAAAAATGTAGGATAGGTAATTAAGAAATCATTAAAAGATTAGCTATCAACATTTGCACTTATTGTTGCCATTATAATTTACACAATATGTACTTTTTATCAACCATAGAGTTCTTTACCAGACTTCAAACCTCCTTTAGTTTGCTATTGCAAGTTGGCATGAATGAAACCTTGACCCTAAACTTGATCTGTTACTAAGTATTTTCTTATGGAGATAAACTATATGTAAATAAATATTTTAAAGTAAAACAAAGTTTAAATTGCTTATAGTAAAATGTTTTCCCACTTTTATCTCTTACGAGAATAACTTCAAGTATTGGTTAAAGAAATGTTGTAATTTGTCCCCATTCCAAAATTATTATATATTCAGCATTAACCAAACATTGATGGAATTAAACTTGTTATTCTAGTGTTTTATGAATACACTAGTTTCCGTTAGTGGTAACTCCTGCGTCTCATGGGAACTATTCTACATAAAATTCATTTTATAGCCTTCCCCAAAAAGGGATCTTTCTAACATTGAAAAAATTCAAGTCAGGCCATTGTTTTCTGATATTAACAGTTCAAAGAAGCAAACTACCTATGTTATAATAATGTTTTTAGTTTTTGATATATTATCTGATAAAATTTCACATTATCATCTTATATAAAAAACTTTTAGATAATACATTTCATATATTTCCTTACATTTATAACTTAGAATTATACAACTAGACACCTATTGAAACTCTTATTTACACTAACCAATAGTCCAAGGTTATGTAAATTAATATTATTATATGCTAAACCCGCCTCTCTACTGTGTGCCTGTCTCATTATAATAAAGTGTAGGAGTAAGTGCCATATACCCAAAACTGTGAGACGCACTAGTCATATATATACTAGCTTCTGCCAGCGGTTTCACCCGCATCCCGTGGGAACTACTCGGCGCACCCAGATAAAAACTAGCCTATAGCCTTCCACAACAAACAAACAAACAAACTCTTCAGCTTTATAATATTAGTATAGATTTGAAATCTTTATGTTCTATTCCGAACATATTCATATTCAATACATCGTCATTGTCACTGACTAAAACGTCCACCGCTGGACAAGTCTTCCCCAAGCTGGGGGGATAAGCCCATACTTACCATGTTGCGCATGCGTCTTGGTGTGCAATTCAGTACACAGTTTTGTTTATAGTTTTATCCATCCATAACTACAACTAAAATACCAATGCAAATGAATTCTGTTACAGGGAAATTTCCCCACTCAGGATTTGTATGTAACCTAACGACAAGGCTACCTCTAAATAAAAGTTTTAAGTGTTCACAAAAACATTGTTCAGTGTCTTCATGCAAATTATTGTAAATAACAAATTATTTGACTTTTGTAGTGATTGTTTAAATTTAATTGTTCTCTAACACCTGTGAGGACACTAAAATCAAGTAGTGTACATAAGATAAAATGTGTGACACTAAGAATACTTAAAGATTTCATGTATTTATTAGATTTTTCAAATGTCTTCAGTTTTCTGTCACAGAGGAATTCTTATTTTGCTTAAATTGTATCACACTCCATAAATAGATATTATGTATACTAAAAATACCATAGTTGAAGTAAATTTGTCTGCTATAATATGGGGTAATTTTCAACATTTTGTTCACTTTTCCTAGTGCCTCAATGGCTTGATGGTATTGCTGCCTATATTGTGATAATATAATCAAAGTACGTTATAAACATTTATTGCGGCTTTCAGTTTTAATTTCTCTTCATCTTTTCACCAAATAATGGTCATTTGGGTTTTGTTGTTATTATTCTCACTAAAGGTTTTTGAAATGGGAATAGGCTACATAAAAATATTAGTTTCCCTTACTTTCCTGTTGTGTCCCACATGGTGGTCGAGTCAGCTTTCCTGAACATGCTTCTCCACTTTGCTCTTTCAACAAACATCAATATTATTACTGAATTGCTTAATAATGATCAAATAAATTGTAGTAATCTCTATAACCTGCACCAATAAGACTTGTAAGATCTAAGAAAATAAATTAACCGAGGAAAATACCGTCAGTTTTTCCTTCAACTCAGGAAAGACCTTAAGAATCTCAAGCAATGTCTATAAGCGTAAACTATTGACATCATAATACATAATTAATGTATGAATCACCACGCTCAGACGTTAAACATTGGTGTGGTAGCTAGCACACCTTTTCAGATAGGACATTCACCTTTAAGTCTAAGCATTAAAGACTACATTACCTTGATTCTATAAGAATTTGTATTTTGAAATATTTTGGTCAAATATTAAGATATCTTTTGAGAAGTCTTTGCTCAGGAATTCCAGCTTAAAGATTAATGTTGTTGGTCGAATTCAATGGGGTAGCAATTGCATTAATTAAATAATTCTTCAGTAATTGTTTTACTACGTTTATAAGGACCAATAGATTTTGTTACAGTAATTAAGTAATCTATTCTCATAATGTTTGTCGGTAATAATTGCTGTTCCTTTATAGCTTGTGTTCAATTCCCAGATTAATTAGTATAATTTCTGAAAGACAGACTGACGTACACTTATACATTTATATACTTTAAATTATTATTTCTATTTCTTTTAGTTTTTACATTTTAATCCTCTGAAAATATTATGAATTTTTTTATCATTCAACCAAAAAACTTAAAATAAATTAAAATCTCAACCTAAAAGTGTAATTTGACCTTGTTTAGAATTCGAACATTTTCAAACTTCGTTATTTCTATAAAAATTAGTGAAAATCCTCAAGTTACAAATTGACTTTCAATGAAAAAAGTTTTCAAGCAAAAGTAGCCTTTCTTCCCTTGTATTAACGATGCAGTGTAGGCGAAAATTCGGATGTAACCTAAAACCTACGGATGCCGTAATATTACTCGAATATTTGACTTGATGTGATCGCCCACAATCATTGGGTAATATTTCTAAATTAATAATTTATATTATATCACTTTCTAGCGCTTTTCGTGGCCATTAGTGGGCGGCACTTGACCAACTTGGCGAGGTCAGCTAAGTTTTCTTTATAGCAATTATGACAAACATTGGTATTTTAATTTGAGCCTTCTGGCGTATTGCCAAGGTCCATTTTGTTTAAACACTAGATGTATGATGATTATTAAATTTTGGAACCTCTGGAATAGTCGCAAAACTTTCAGTATTGACAATCCCTGCAATATTGTATTTGCTTTATTCACTATTTGAATATGCAGTTGTACCACCTTACACAAAATCTCAGTAACAAGGACTTTCCCAATTTCAGTTTTAAAGCTACCACCATAATTTTCGAAATAGGGTGTAGAAATTAATCAAGAAATGTCAAAACCATTTTAAGGACATGATTTAATAGCTTTCGCCATTAACTGCGGAATTCAATAACCTATCTGTCGATCTGGTTACTAGAGATATAAATTTGACATTAAGTAATGTCATAATTCAAAATCCAGTAAGCAAATCAACAAATGGATAGGTTATTGGAAACCCTCTATCTTATTCGTGCAAAATGCTAAGTTCTTGATCTTGCTTCCCTCAAACTATAATAGAATGTGAAGTATATCTGCATTCCAGCAGCCGTTGATTAGATGTAGGCGTAGTTTAACAGTTAAGCAATACTTGCCGAGGTCATCAGTCAGATGGATCTCGTAGGGCGCTTGAATCGATTGCGTTATTAGACTTAGAACCGAAGCGTGTAATGGTCCATTAGAAAATATCTTAGGATTATACGTTCTCTCTTAAAATCTAGTCTTTGAAGCTGGTTCATCTTTAGCGGAAACTAATCTAATTGTAAGCTGAAGTAGATCCTACTGTAGTAAAATCGCAATTTACATTATTAACAACTATTAACTAATGCGTGTATGTCCTTCTATGCGTGTACGAGTATATTACATTACTTACATGTCTGGTGCCACCTGTCAAAACATCCTATAAAAGTTAGCAGAAACCAGGCCGACTCAAGGCTCGTTTAATGTTCATTACTTAGGCCGGGACTCCACCAAAGCAGAGATGTGTGCGGTGTGCTGTGTGCTGTGCGAGAAGAGATGTTTTTCAGCTCGCGGGACTCCACCAAAGCGGAGATGTGTGCGGTGTGCTGTGTGCTGTGCGAGAAGAGATGTTTTTCAGCTCGGGTGCGGGGCGTTGAGTGCCGACCGGCGCGCGCGCGGGGTTCTGCGGGTTGCTAGCGGGCGAGAGGGGGGAGGGTGACATCGCTCACTGCACGCCGCTCACATCTCTCGTCTCCACTGCGCGTCGTCCGCGCACAGCTCACATCTCCGCTTCCATCGCGACATACAAATATTACACATCTCCGCACAGCGATCTCCACTGAAGCTGAGCGGAGAGGAGACGTGTCAATAACTCAATTCTATTGGTTGTTTAAAAAACATCTCCTCTCCGCTCGTCTCGTCTCCGCTTTGGTGGAGTCCCGGCCTTAGGCTGATTTGTAGAAGTGTTGGTCTTCTTTGATAGTATTTTCTACCTTTGCTCTTGGTATTAAATCAATTCAGGTTTCAATTCTTCGGGTAATTGATTGTCATTCAAAGATGCCTCAGTCTCATTCAGAGTTTTCAAATAACTAAGTTCCAGGTGTGGAACAACTATGTAGACCTCAATAAAAAATCTTCCACATGTTCGTTGGTCCTACATGATTTCACACACGTTTGCCACTCCAATCTTCAGATAAGCAATCTATATTTGCCGTTACATATTGTCAGTGGTGTTTATAACGAAAAATACTAAGTATACTTACGCAAGTGCATTCCTTTCATCTGGCTTATCAGTTGTGTTTAGATTGTGATCGATAAACATTGTTACATTCTCTTCTATCGATTCAATATGAGTAGTATGCTGAATATTTGTTATATGTTTTGCTGTTTTGACTTCCTAACTAATAATAAAACAATCATCATTGTTTCTCTCACATCTAGTGTCAATGTCAACGTAAATATAGAGATAGGTTAGTTCCATTGTATCTTTGTGAGAGACTGCAGTCGCGTAGTGCGCAGTAAAATGATCTACGCATCTCTCATTTGAAGTACATTTGGAAATATCTCAAAAACTGCAATTCATGTTCTACTATGATTTTAGAAGTCACGCTGCCCTGTCCAGTTGTCTAATTAACATATATATCTGCTAAATATTCTATGCTTTGTTGATGACCATTTCAACAGTAACTTTCTCAGATTCTTCTTGTTTTTGTTAGTCACTGAAGTCACTTTTTCTTCCCCATCATTCAACTGCGTCTCATCTGATTGCACATAGTTTTCTTTACAAAATCACCACTTTTACTTATGGTAACGTAAGACAATCATATACAATCTAGCCACGTTTCCGGTAATATAAATTCTTGTGCTATTGGCAATTGTCTTCCGCTCCGCCGGTATGTAATCATTCTACAATGTCGCCTTCAACTTGGCTGGTAATGAATGTGGAAATAAGTTTTATTTTCCTGACTATCTGGAACTTCCATCTTTACCTTTCTTGATAATGTCTTAAGATTCACGTAAACTTGGTGATAATGAAAATTGAAAGACCCTAAAATTTGCCTTTGCTTAATTTATTATTCATCGCATCTAATGCCAGAGGTCTTCTATTTTTGGCATAAAGGGTAACGAGTCATTCCTTTGAGACCTCTTTGGTCTTCGAGACTTCCTACTCCCACGTGCGGATTCGTTAAATCAAAAAATGTTTTCATCTTCATCGTCATTTTAAACTGTAAAAGTGCTGGCTCAGGCTTTAACCGCTAACACTTAAGTGGCTAATTGATTACCGCTTTGATCGATAACCTTATTCTTAAGAACCCGTTATTAATTAGTAATAGGAAGTCCTCATCAGCTAATGTTATCTAGGTATGTTGTTTTAGGCCACAAATAATCAGCATAGACTTGCCGTTTCATTTATTGACATACATACTCTATTTATTATCGATCATCGACTGTATTGACATTCCAGAATCAGTCCTACGACCTTTACAATCACGCGTTGAACTTTATTCACTTACAGTAGATCATTATTATCAGCCTTAGATGTGATGTCAGCTGTGATCAGCTCATTATGACTAAGTCCATCCCAGGCTCCATAAATACGCCCACTCCACGCCATATTAATCTTGTAATCTAGAAAAACATCTGTCATGTCTTTGTTGGGATTTAGATAGGAATTTGTTATTGCTTAAAGTTTTAAGTGATGACAATTTAGAATTAACGAAATTTTTAAATTTAGTTTAATCAAATATGTTTCGTATTTTAGTTAATTGAATTTCTTCTAACCGCTCGTTGGTTAGAATTAGAAACAGTCACGCCTACAACCAATTCGGTGTTTGCGCATATTTTGTTTAGAAATTCGAGACCAATTATATCTGTCAATTAACAAGCAATAACTCAAGTTTCAAGTAGTTTGATACGATACGTTGACCTCAGTTTGTTTGTGCTCGACCAATTCTTTGATTAGCCCCATTTAATCGAAATTTAAGGAGACTGGAATCTAATTTGTTTCCAAGAGCAATATCTTTGCACTTTTTTTATGAACATTGCGAATCTAAAATAAAATAAAAATAAAAAGTCGTTTATTCAAAGTAGGCTGAAAATCAGCACTTTTTGAAGGTCAATTTTACATAAGACAGCCCCCAAAACGCCCGCCCTTCACCACTTCCTATGTGTTTTTGCTGGGAAGAAGAAGTGGTGGAACAAACTCCCCAGCAACACAAATCTGTCTGTATGGTTTGAAGAACCGGTTTTATACAAAAAAGATAAATTAATACATGAAGTATACTATTTCATTAGATATTTACCCATGTTGGCTAGCACAACCCTTTATACCCATACCTATAACTCAAGCAGCTACAAAAGAAAATGGTTAACCTATTAAAGATAAAAAAAAAGTATATATGCCCCATTCGTGAAAATAGGTATAGCTTTAAAGTGTGCACCCACATGCGCAACTGTTGTGGCTATAGGTACATCTGCACATTAACAAATGAAAATGGCGAACTAGGACCACTTGTACATACAGTAATCAATCAAGCATTATAAATCACTACGAGTGAAAGCATATGTAGTCAGCAAGACGACCTGGTACCACAAGCAGCACCCGTTACTGAGCATAAACGGAGGATAGCCTATCGCCCCCCTCGCAGATTTTTGGGGAGGGAGGCAACCCGACATCGACGCTACCGCAACAATACCGTCTAAGGGAGCATGAGACTTGCTGACCAAAAGAAACTAGTTAGCACTAGTAATTTGCGGTCGTAGTAGAGACCCTTCACAGTATGCAATACAGCCCATCGTGAAACAACACAATGAGAGTAATTTGTCATTTTATATTTAATAATAAAATAGTAATAATGTCAATAGAAAAAAATAATAATAGTCAATATAACAAATATTAATCACTTCAAATGACAATGATAACTTGAAAACTGTCCGGTGTTAACCTGAGACCAACTGCTCTATCATTAATGTAGTCATTAATAGTATATATCTATCTATTTTGATAAATTTAAAGTTCAGATTAAATCTATTTTGTCAAAGAAAGCAATATTATATATTAATGATACATAATGAAAGAGCAGTTGGTCCTCAGGTTAAACACCGGACATTTCAAGTTATCATTGTCATTTGAAGTGATTAATATTTGTTATTATTGACATTATTATTATTTTTTTACTATGACATTATTACTATTTTATTATATAATATAAAATGACAAATTACTCTCATTGTGTTGTTTCACGATGGGCTGTATTGCAATACTGTGAAGGGTCTACTAGCGACCGCAAATCTACTAGTGCTAATAGTTTCTTTGTGTAGCAGCAAGTCGTCATGCCCTTAGACGGTATGCTTGCGGTAGCGTCGATGTGCGGTTGCTCCCTCCTCAAAATGTGCGAGGGGGCGATGGCTGATCCTCGCGTTATGCTCGTGAACGGGTGCTGCTTGTGGTACCAGGTCGTCTTGCTGACTACATATGCTTTACTCGTAGTTGATATAATGCTTGATTGATTCTTATGGTACGAATTGTGGTCCTAGTTCGCCATTTTCATTTGTTAATGTGGCAGATGTACCTATAGCCACAAACAGTTGCGCATGTGGGTGGGCACACTTTAAAGCTATACCTATTTTCACCGAATGGAGGCATTATACTTTTTTTTTATCTTTAATAGGTTAACCATTTTCTTTTGTACGCTTGAAGTTATAGGTATGGGTAAAAGGTTGTGCTAGCCAACATGGGTAAATATCTAATGAAATAGTATACTTCATGTATTAATTTATTCTTTTTGTATAAAACCGTTTTCAAACATACAGACAGATTTGTGTTGGCTGGGGAGTTGTTTCCACCACTTTTTTTTCTTCCAGCAAAACACATAGGAAGTGGTGAAGGCGGCGTTTTGGGGCTGTTCTTATGTAAAATTGACCTTCAAAAAGTGCTGATTTTCAGCCTACTTTGAATAAACGACTTTTTATTTTATTTATTTTAGATTCGCAATGTTCATAAAAAAAGTGCAAAGATATTGCTCTTGGAAACAAATTAGATTCCAGTCTCCTAAATTTCGATTAAATGGGGGAATCAAAGATTGGTCGAGCACAAAACAACTAGGTCAAACGTATCGTATCAAACTACTTGAAACTTGAGTATTGCTTGTTAATTGACAGATATAATTGGTCTCGAATTTCTAAACAAAATATGCGCAAACACCGAATTGGTTGTAGGCGTGACTGTTTCTAATTCTAACCAACGAGCGGTTAGAAGAAATTCAATTAACTAAAATACGAAACATATTTGATTAAACTAAATTTAAAATTTCGTTAATTCTAAATTGTCATCACTAAACTTTAAGCAATAACAAATTCCTATCTAAATCCCAAAAGACATGACAGAGTTTTTCTAGATTAACAAGATTAATATGGCGTGGAGTGGGCGTATTTATGGACCGGATGGGACTTAGTCATAATGAGCTGATCACAGCTGACATTCACATCTAAGGCTGATAATAATGATCTACTGTAAGGGAATAAGTTCAACGCGTCTTGTAAAGGTCGTAGGACTGATTCTGGAATGTCAATACAGTCGATGATCGATAATAAATAGAGTATGTATGTCAATAAATGAAACGGCAAGTCTATGCTGATTATTGTGGCCTAAAACAACATACCTAGATAACATAGCTGATGAGGACTTCCTATTACAATTAAAACGGGTTCTTAAGAATAAGGTTATCGATCAAGCGGTAATCAATTAGCACTTAGTGTTAGCGTTAAAGCCTGAGCAGCACTTTACAGTTTAAAATGACGAGAGATGAAAACATTTTTTGATTTAACGAATCGCACGGGGAGTAGGAAGTCTCGAAGACCAAAGAGGTCTCAAAGGAATGACTCGTACCTTTATGCCAAAAATAGAAGACTCTGGCATTAGATGCGAGATAAAAAAAGCAAAGGCAAATTTAGGGTCTTTCAATTTCATATACAAAGTTTACGTGATCTAAGACATTATCAAGAAGGTAAAGATGGAAGTCCAGATAGTCAGAAAATAAAACTTATTCCACTTCATTACCAGCCAAGTTGAAGGGACATTGTAGAATGATTACACTACGCGGCGGAGCGGAAGACAATTGCCATGAGCACAAGAATTATATTACCGGAACGTGTAGATGTATATGATTGTCTTACGTACCATAAGTAAAGTGGTGATTTTGTAAAGAAAACTATGTGCAATCAGATGAGACGCAGTTGAATGATGGAGGAAAAAGTGACTTCAGTGACTAACAAAACAAGAAAGACTGAGAAAGTTACTGTTGAAATGGTCATCAACAAAGCATAGAATATTTAGCAAGATATATGTAATTAGACAACTGGACAGGGCAGCTGTGACTTCTAAAATCATAGTAGAACATGAATTGCAGTTTTGAGATATTCCAATGTACTTCAAATGAGAGATGCGTAGATCATTTTACTGCGCACTACGCGACTGCAGTCTCTCACAAAGAACAATGACTAACCTATCTATATTTACGTTGACATGACACTAGATGTGAGAGAAACAATGATGATTGTTTTATTATTA
>NWSH02000605.1:1617844-1652250 GCA_002382865.2 Heliothis virescens | reverse complement strand
ACCCATGATTATATGCGATTAATACAGACTTAAATATAACATAGACATACTACCACTACAATATGGACTTACCCAAAAAACCTGTTACTATACAAATACAAAATTCTTTTCCTACATTATGTAGCCACAATTTTATATGTTCGCTTTCAAGACCAAGTTAGTGTCTAGAATCTTCGTGTTTAAGAATAGGACACCTGTGCGAAGTTGTCCGTCTTCTAACAAATAATTCAGTATTGATTGACCTAAACCTGCAATTTTCTATTGTGAACAGCTGTCTGTCGATACGCTGACAAATAGCCGTTACCGACTTGCAAATTAGCTGACCTCTAAATTCCCAGTCAATTACACTGAAAGTATACTGTTGCACTACCAGACTGTAGGTAAATACTCAACCATGATTTGAGGAAAATAACAAGGTAGGCTAAATAACTAAATATACTATTTACATTATGAGTTTCGGATGTGCTATTCTTGTTCATATTAAGCATGGTTCATTTGAGTCAGAGTTCAAGGTAAGCGCTAGTCGATTGCGTTTGAAACGTATGCGTTCGTTTCCACTTTATGTTATATAGCATTGTTTGGTACTATTTCTGGGGAATGGATATCTATGTAATCTCCAAGGCATCGTATTTGGGGTCTACGTCGCGTGTTGGATTACGGCTCAAGAGCGCAATTTCGTTGAAAGGCATTTGATGTAGGGCTTACCGCAGGCGATACAATTTGGTCTTCCTCGAATATCTTGAATTTGACCTCAAATTATAAGAGCTTTAAATTGAAAGAGAAATATCATTGCGATTCTGACTTCATTTGAGTCATTTTGAAATGACAATTTTTTGAGAGTGAAATCACTCTTTCTTATAATTTGAGAAGATTTTGTGTACCCGAAGATATATACAATTATACATGTTGTCTCAGTTAAGTGGCTATTAACACCCGATAAGTTGCTGTTAACTGCACTTACTCAATTGGGATTTGGACTAGATATTAGAATAACTTAACTTTCGCCTCCATTTAAACAAATCTTTAATTTCTCCGATTTTCATTTAACCAAATAGCATTTATCTAAAACGCTTGGTCATAAAAAGCACTACAAAAAACGCGAACTTTCACAACGCTGCAACTTTATTCTGGCGTTCGTTTTGTTTGTAACTTAGTTGCCAAGTGCCAGCTGTCGCATCTGTTTGATATTTGTTCTCATTTGGCTAAAAGTAAAGGTCATTTTGTGTTCTCAGTGACCTTGTACTGTTTTTCTTCCTCGTGTACTTCCTTAGAAAGCTTTTAAGGTAGATCGTTTTACCTTTTTTTCTGAATCGTCTATCAAGATTTAGTAGACAAGGGTTAAGCGAACGCTTGCTTCGTGTCGGAGTTTCTAGGATTAAATCACGTACTGAACGTAGGAGGAACGGGGGATGAAATTAATCTTGTTAGGTTCTGCTATAGAGCTAACAATTTCAAGAAAATTTTGCTTTGGTATACTACATTTTAAGCCTGAAATTGAATGTTTTGCTCGAGAGAATCCCATACTCAGTCTGTATTCTTCTAACTATTGTTGCTTCTGAGGATTGTCTCGGCCCTTTTGATGAAGAAAATACCGCTAGAATATACGCCGACGTAAATTGTACCTCATCTAGAATATACTATAATATATAATTATGCACACGTTCCTATAAAATATTGCTGGAGCCTACCCTTATCCCAAAACTTAGGCATCTATCGTCAGTAACATCCTCCATTAAACTGAATATTTTCTACCCCAGATATTTGTCATTTTTAGGGTTCCGTAGCCGAATGGCAAAAAACGGAACCCTTATAGATTCGTCATGTCTGTCTGTCTGTCTGTCTGTCTGTCTGTCTGTCTGTCTGTCNAATAAAAAAATAATAATATTAGAGGGGGGCTCTCCATACATGGAACTGAAAATAAAATTATTTTTTTTCATCAAACCTATTCTTGTGGGGTATCTATAGATAGGTCTTTAAAAATGAGATTGAGGTTTCTAAAACCATTTTTTCTCAAAGTCAATCATTTCAAAGTAATACACTTTCAAAGTGCTAAAATTTGTGTCCCCCCCCCTGTAATTTCTAAACTACCAGAATGAAAAATCTAAAAAAAATATATCTTATAGATCTTAACAAAAACTATCAACCAAAATTGGTTTGAACAAGATACAATCAGTGGTTTTTGAGATATAGCACTTTTTCAGTAACCGCAAATTATAACTTTGTTATTCATGTTTTGGCTAATTTTAGGTACTAGGTACGTTTATTTTTCATAAATAATGGAACGGAACCCTTCATGTGCGAGTCCGAATCGCACTTGGCCGGTTTTTTTCTTATTATTTGTATAGGATTTTATGCGTGAAAGCAAATGTATGTTTAGCTTTATACGTATCCCAATATAGCCCATTGATTTTATTTGACCTTGCAAAGAGGTAAGCTTTCAAGTAATTCGTACCTACAAGTCTATGGAATTAGTCCCTCATGGATGAACGAATGAGTTTCATAACTCGTTGTGACCAAATTAAGTGACATTAAAGTGAGTTTAAGTTAATTAAGTCGAAAATTGTACTTGCTTTCTCTAAGGGGATTAAGGCTTTTCCAGTACACCAAGCGTAACCTCATCAAAGATAGAAGATAATTTGATGAGAACACACGATAATGTATGAATAGGTCTTTTCTATTTGCAAGTAATGGCCGTGAACCAAGTTGCTCTAAAGCTTCCACTGGTCTTAACATGGCTTAGCGAAGTACCTTATTCTTGACACGACATATTCATCTGCCTAGCCTTTTCCCAACTATTTTGGGGTCGGCTTCCAGTCTAACCGGATGCAGCTGAGAACCAGTGTTTTACATGGAGCGACTGCCTATCTTACCTCACACAACCCAGTACCGGGCAATCTGGCACCCCTGGGTAAGACTGGTTGTCAGACTTTCTGGCTTCTGACTACCGTAACGACTGCAAAGAGTGTTGCAAATGACAGCCGGGACCACTTTTTATCGTGCCTTCCGAACACGGAAGAACTCGTTATGAAAAGATGGTCACCCATCCACCGACCGACCGCGTCAAGCGTTGCTTAACCTTATGATCGATCGATCCGCGCGGCTTGACTTAGCACGAGCTCTTCTCTCTTGACACGACATAGTACTTGCTATATATTGAACCCCCACAAACTCTTCCCACTAGGGTCGTGTTAATAGCAAGTTAACCACAATAGCACGTCGTGTATTGAGTATAGCAGTAGAAGCCCTAGACGCTGGGCTATTTTCGTAGTAATAGTTTGGTAGTGACGTCATAAGAGAGTTAGGAAACGCTCAATGAGAGCGTTGCTATTTAAACTCTGTAGTACGGCAGGGAAATCTTTTGATACAAGGCTAGGCTATTGTGTTGGAGCCAGTTTGGAATTGAATTGTACGAAGGAATGCTTAAGTGGATATTAAGTGGCAAAGTATCTTTCGAGTCTTCAACTTAACATTTTGTTGACATACTCGCTCGGAATAAAATGTTCTTACAAGAAATCTAGTGAAATACGTAACCCAAGCTTTCTCCGGCAAGAGTAAAATATGTTCTCAGATCATCAACTAAAGACTTAAAGCCTGTGCCTGCACCCAATATGGCCATTCACACAATCTTCTCTCACATATTAACACGGGTTCCGCAATATCGATTGCGGTTAGTCTGTGCAATCAATAAGGGTGATAACGGACTGGGCAGGACGGCGTCAATAAGCCGCTGTACTTCTGTCCTGTGCAATTGGCTGGAACTTTTAACCCGTCTGCAAATGATTACACCTGATTTAACTCTGATTTGTTGACCTTCGCTGTTAGTCACGGGTTCTCTTGCAACTCCACACTCGTGGGTAAAAGAGTATTTTTAAGGCTTAAGTCATCGCAAAAGCACATATCCCAATTTAGCAGCTTTAGCAAGACATGTAAGAGTTACTTTTATAGTACGGCAAAGATTTTCCATTCCTTCAAAAAGTAAGTCAGCTAGCGCTGTTAGGATTATATCCTTTGGTCGTCAGTCCAGACGGCTTGACACACTGAGAGTACGGTGACGTACAACATGTTCTACTGAATAATGCAGGCGCGTCGGCCGTGGCATTAACAAACGCGTCCAACAGCCTAGTGAGCAGGCTGCCTTAGACCTTTATTACGAGTTGCAATTAGCATACTTCTAACCGCCGGTGCAGCTTGATTAGCGACTTTTACCAGCTAGAACTTGAATGCTGGTTTATGCACTAGTTTGAAATCTATATTCGATGTGCGTAAATATTTAGTCTGGGAAGAAAATATTTGGGTCACAGAAATTGGCAAGGTTGTTGAAAGACTGACGTTTCTAGTATTAATTGATGATACTACTGTGGAGTGGACTTTGTTTCTCCTGCATCTGACAGGTTAGAAATCGTTAATTCCGAGACAATAGAAACAGTAGTTAGTAGTCATTCAAAAGATAACAGTACTTATTGTTAAAGACTGGTAAAACGTACTCTCTGTTCAAAAGATTGTTAAGAGCTCATAAATTTGAAGCAACAGTGTACAAAATATCTGCAATACTACTGCATATTCTAAAATTCGTGAGATCCGCATCAGTAAGTCTGAATGGCTAAGTTACATGCACGTCACCTTTACATAACACGTCCTTGCTAAGTGACGTCACACATTCCCACGCACGCCCGCTGATTGTTTTAACATGAGCAACAGAATATTGATTATGAACAGATTACGCTTTATCGTTTATTTAAAGATCGTCTAAATGTCCTACATAGCAAGGATTAAAGGAATTTTCCAATATTGCGCACCTTTTTCTATCAAATCATTGAATAAATCATTCGTGGAATTTCAAGGTTGCATCAATTTGATGGGTCATAATTTCGCAAACCTGTTTGTGATTTCTTGTTTATTATTTAAGAATTCCATTGTAAGTTATTCATTTGTGAGATGTTTGTTTACTAATTTTGATACTAGTCACCTTCGTTTCTTTTGCATCCGGAACATGTTGCTGGCTTATTGCCAAAGTCCGCTCTTCCGAAAGGAACAAGTCATGCTTAGGAGTGAACGAATATATTGGTGCCGATTATTTTACTTGAGTTATCTGTGATATGTACAGGTGAATATCGTCATCCTTATGTAATTTGCTTATATGACCTTTCCATCGAACAATGTCATATTGGGCTTGAATGTGTTTAATGGCAAAATTATAAATACGTTTGCTAACTACACGCCTGATTTTCTTCAATAGTTTCTTTATTTTCCTTTTTCATATCTTTTCTCGGTGATATGTTAAGTATTTTCTATTTCCTTTTCTTCAACCCACTTTCATAGTCTTATACTCGGTTATTCAAGTATTATCAGCTTAATTCTTTTCGCTGGTGTCAAAAGATGCGTTAATAGTCTTAAGTTCTTTAAGAGATTATCCGCTTTCCACTAACAAAATACAATCCATCAAAGCTGTCTCGTTACAATTTCACATAAAGCCATTTAATAATTAGAAAACGTAATGGCTGGTGTATGGTGTTGTCTTATCAAACATTCGTATCGCATGTTTATCGACCGTGTTATTCTGATATGTATCTGCAACTGTCGACTGTACATCCGAGGTATTATTATCAACATTTGGATTATTTTAAGCTTTTTTGAAGGTTCAAATAATTTTATCCCATAATTTGAGCACCGATGTGCTGCAGTGATGGTTTTAAGAAAACCTTAGACGGTTCTACGACACTTCTGTTCAATTTCGGTGTTTTGGTTAATTTCACTGAAACTACATGACCTGCAACGACTGGATATGCACTGTTGAGCAAGCATGGGCCTTCCCCATTAATCGCTGCAGTTAATGATCTCCGAGAAGTAACGTTATGGCCACCATGGTTGGCAGAATTCACTAAATGCGACAGTCCAATTTTTATTTCCCTTCACTTTTGCTACCATATCGCCAATATCCAGCAATTTCCATTGATTGAGGAATCCGAATAAATGTACTTATGTTGTTTTTGCCATTTTACTTGCAATCACGGTCTCTTCAATCTAACAAAACTAAACTAATTTAAAGTTCTCCAACAAATTCACGTTTTCCCACTAAATTGGACATATCGTATTGATCTGGACACGTTATCTGCGCACACAATGGTACATCAGGTGACCAGGTCAGCGTTACATAAGTGCTCTATTGTCAATGAGGTCATACGCCAACTCGTACACTACGAGTGGAGTACGGTGCGCGTGCGCAAGTGACCGTGTTTTGATGGGATCAACTGCTGGTATTGTTTTTATGGTTTTTGTTCTACTGTTGAAATAAAAACAGTCCTTAAAGGGAAAATAGTGTTTGATTTGATTGTGTTAGCTGACAAGGAAAATCGTTTTATCAATATTGCGTTAATACCAATATGTGGTAAAACTGTTTGCCAACAATTTGCAATAAATCAAATCTCACATTACTTAGCACTCTACTTTTTAGTCAACTCTTTAAATGTTTACATACGTTTTAAGACTGTTATTTATGCTTCCCATCCATTACATTGAGTAATGTAATTTGTTGGCTAGTAAAAACTAGCACACAGATTTTATTGGCTAAGCAGATAAATAATTTGAGACACCATAAACTTAAGAGGTTAAGTTGAGAATAGACTCAGTAGATGAAGACAATGATGCCACACAAGGAAATCTAATCAAGGCGAAATAAAATATGTCATAAAACATTGTTTATAATAACAGTAATAAATACACAAAGCATTCGCACCACAAGGTCAAACTGGAAGATTTTATCCTTAATGTCTTTACCTTTACTAGTCAAATACTGTCATGGTATGTTTGATTCGGTTACAAATTCAACAGTACACGTAATTTGTCCTCTTTCCTGTAATGAACTCTCTAAATTAATCACAGTTACCACGCTCTGTAAATAAATAACTGCATCTACATCGATCCGTCGAATAATTTATTAGTTTTTGTAATGTTACTAGGCCATCGATCACTATGATATGTATTACCTACATCGCTGGCTAGCAAATTGAAGATCCCGTCATAATATGACCAATTGACCTGATGATCTTTGGACGCTTCATATTTCTATTCAATAATATCATGATAAGCTGTTTGTAAATTCCGACACTCTTCAAATCCATTATTGTATTCAGACCCCACACATCGTTCTCCCATCTAACTCTTAAATTCAAAATACAATTTACTTCGAACTACATACTTAAAGTCAAACATTCGTAAGCTAGAGTTAAACAAAAATACTCCGGGTGAGCATCAAAAATAATTTAAAATTAACTTCTACGCCATGCGTCAAGGAGTCGACGAAAATAGGGAGACACTTCCTTCAGGACTGCTCGGGTAACGGATTAGTTAGTTGCAGACGGGACACAGCGGTTCGACGCGTTGTTTGTGCCTAATTGAGTGTTACTGTTCCTTTGATTGGATTTTTATGGTTAGTTTACTGCTGTGAATAGGAACGTTCCGTTATTTCTTATAACGGATTAGTAAAATGTACAAGAAGAGAGTACTGTGATTGCGATAACAGTATTTAGTTTAAAGCGATTCACACTTAGGCGGTAAAGATTTTTGTGAAATATTAATTAACCCCAAGAAACAGTTAAATTAGTCTCATTGAGTGAAATTTCGGGCAGTAGCTATTGCTTAGTACAATCTTGTATCATATGCCCGATTCTTTAAAAATATAGACATACTCAACAAAATTGTCTTACACGATGTAAAATTGACAAATGACTTGATCATGTTCAATCTTTTTGCAGGTAAATCATACGGCAGTAAGTACACTTGAATATTCAGTTCTGCTAATGGGCAAGTTTTGCTCTGTGGCCGCAGTGTGGCTTTTAAAGTGGCGCGCCTGAGCCGCTAAGCCGGCTTTCCGATTGACTACGTCGATACAATGACGATATAAAATACCGCAGAAGCTGTAGCAATGTTTCTATTGTTGGTTTATACATATATAGAGAAGTTTCGCTACTGCGACTATAGTTGTAAATTCGAAGTAGGAAGTGCGATATTGTCCGATATTGGTTTTGTTTATTGGTGTGGCTGTGTTCTGTGAAATTCTCGCGTTGTAAATTCAGTGTGTTGGTTTTGAAATTGGAAATGGTAATTTTGGTGAAGTTCAATATTCTGTGCCAAGTGTAAGTGGTATACAGCTGATAGATAATGTGCTGATGTAGAACTATTACTGTTACGAAACCTAGGATTGGATATTTAATGATATTAGCAAGAAGGCAATCAAGACATTATAATACTTCAAAATGCACTGGACTAAACAAAATAAAGAAGAATTCAGACCTACGGTAAGCGATCTAAGTGAATTTGTTTCATTGATCTGAAATTACAAATTTCGAACAGAATTTCGCATGAGAAATGTGAGCAAGGAGTTAGCAATATATTTTTTTAAAATGATAAAATGCAGAACCATAGTGCAGCTATCTTTGAAAGTAACATCTATTTGTAGTAGTTCAAAGCAAACCAGATAAGATGAATTTAGTCCGAGATAAAAGAAAGTGTCTCAGGGACGTTGCAGGAATTAGCAATGTTTACCTCAGAATATTATTCAGTTTTGTTCTTTTTAAATTCATCTGATCATTATAACAGTATTTTAAGATTGCGCTAATATTTTATTAGTTTCACGTTAGTTACAAAATTAAAAATCTTGTTGCTACGGCAATTTTGGTTTTTACTCGTAGAGTCATCAACAATTTTGTAACGAAAAATATGCGATCGAGTAATAGTGAAGAAAAGAGCATACATAAAGGTTTAATAGAAGCAAGCATGACTTCTAATGAAGCATTCATGATATTTAAAAGTATTTTAAATATCATGAAAGAAACAAGCAAATAAACTACTATCTTTATTCTAGTATCCTAAATAAACTTTATGACGTGAATGCCACTACAGAAGTAGAAAATAATGTGTACTTATCAGTCGCTCCACCGCACAAACTGGCACGAAACCTCACAGAAAAAGTCAATTCCAGAAACAAGTTATAACGTCGCCGAAATACAGCTGGCGGAGAAATTTCATTTTGATGAAAACGCCTGATTTGAGAGGTCCTACGAAATAAAGAACCTGGAACACAAAAGGAAACATTGCTTAAATATCAGATAATCTATAACAAAGATCAGCAAATGCCAGGTTTAGTTGTGAAGAAAGTTAGCCAGATGGTGATTTCTGAGCTAAGATTCATCGAAAGACTGACGTCATCCGATGCTGTAAGAAAATGCCGCATTCTTGAAATGTAGTGTTCTTGACTCCATCTAGTCCCGGTCGCTTTACCGCAGTCGTTCACCCTCGTGGGCGTACCCTGGTATTCATATTCACGTATCGCACTACAATCCGTTGTACGCTGTAGTTAAACGTATATCGTATAGTTTTGTTGACTTTACGCGCTTGCTTCCGTTTTTAGAATGTTTTGCTGTCGTCATTTCTGTCTGTGTTTATTGAGCTTAGGCTTTAATTTCTGTGCTTGCATTCTTGGCTGCTTTGAGCAAATACAGTGTGCTTGTTTTTTACTCAGCAGACAATCTTCTGTCCACTGGTTATAGGTTATTTATTCTGTTAGTCACATTTGAGCCGTTAGACCGATGACCGTTAAGCTTAACCGTCTGAGCCTATGTTCAAGCATCCGTATTTGTAGGTTGGTATGTCGCGTAACTGTCCCTAAATCCCGTGTAGTAAACAGGTGTAATTTCCTTGGTAACTGTTCCTAATCCCACGCGATAGGAAGATAGGGCAATAGATAGGTTAATCCCGCATACGGAAATAATTGCTAATGTTGATAGTAGCACGATCTATAACCATTAGAGGACGCTTACGATGCAAACTATCGGTCTGAATATCAAAAATACCGTTTGATGGGGGAAGGGCGCCCTTTGCGAAGTAAACACACTAAATCAAGTTTTGTTTAAAAATCTGCGAATGTTAACTAATGTCCGAAAATAGATAAAAATTCTACAGCCAACAATTAATTTGAACCACGATTAATCTCTCGGAACTCATAAAAAGCCAACTAAATCAACACTAACAGTTTGGTCTATAAATATCGTACAAGTTTTATAGAATATCTTATGCGCAAGCCCATACTAGACGAATCTCAACGCATTTTTCAATGAACATCAAATGAAAGTTTGACTTCCTGCGTGTCTTCTTAATAGCATAAGTGGTTCAGTACATTCTCAGAACGATATTTTATAACGATCCTTATCCTAAAATAGCTCAAAAAATAAATAATCGATCCGTTGGTCTACTTGAGTGCTGAGTTTTAGGCACCCAATTTCAAGATGATATAAACGTCTCGACACATGATGTTAAATGTATACGCTGAAGACATTTCGTCCTTATGAATAATTGTATCTGTGTAGCTTAAAACAAAGTCCCCCTAATCTCCCTCAAACATGACTAAACAATGTTTGAAGCCCTCACCCTACCTGGAACTTGATATTGTCTGCAACTGAGGGTATACCTTAGGGACTCCAAGCGTAATGGCAGCCACAATATTACAAAAACTTGATAAATATTACGTCGAGAAAGACATGACACTGACATAGCTGGCAAATTAGGTCGGTGCGCTAAAATAACGTGAAGTTTACCATGTGTCTGACAATGACCTTGAATTAGCAGCTATGCTAATTACCTTGATGTTTGGAAAGACCGCTGATGAGGCGATGCTCTAAATTTTAATGACGTAACCATAGTAGATGTTTGTGGAACCAAATATGTTTTGGCAATAGACGGAAAAATCGAAACCTAAAAAGTGCTCAAAAATTTCGTAGCAAGCCTTTTTGTGAGAAAGGTCTATAATAAACCATTTACGATCCCGAACCTTGCATGTCAAGCTCATTATACCAACAATTTTCGTCGTATTGTTCCATTTCTCTCACGAACATTCATTACCCGTATTCAGTATATTCAAAACGTGTGATAAAAACAATACCGTGAATATTTTGCATTAATAATGTTGTTTAAGCGGCGCTCGTGGCGTGCCAAGCGATCCGAACGAGCGATGATGCATACTTCCTGCTGTCCCGAATCTTGGAGACATTCATTTTAAGCAATGAATTTCGTACTTTGTTGGGACTTGGATACAGCCTCTGATTGGTGGTCCCTGTAATGAATAGGGCCAAGGCCAACCTATACTTTGCCATTATTCTTGCTATAATGGATTATGCGGCAGAGGTGGGGCATTCACCTGTGTGTTAATAACTTGCTAAGGTCATCTATCCACGCCTGTCGACTGTCAGGCGCTCAGATAACCCGCAATATCTCATAATGTTTCATGTGTAGGAAGAGCGGGTTTTTGTTTGGCTAATCTAAAATCTGAGATGTTAATTATGACGCCATTTGTTCCTAGACAGTGTGGGATCTCTAGATCAAAATTGTTAATACCATATCTTTTATGCTGTAGGTCATGTCTAAGTTCATCACCACATCTATTGTACATCTTTTCACGTTTCCAGTATACTAACAAAAATTACAGCATATTTCATATAGTTTTGGCGCGTCTTGACAAGTCTAAGGCGTGTTTATAGTCTTATATTGTTTGCCTAGCCGACGTTGCTGGATCAGCGATTACGTCCGGTCAAGCCGAACGGAGATATCGGCTTACGCGCTATTTCCTTATCAGGCCCTTGGACAGTGTTTGTTAAGTGATTCACTGAGATTTATTCGTACCAGTTGGTTTTTTATTACACAATTTATATTGTTCGTCATCTAGCGTGGACTTATGAGATCATAGTCTTTTTATGGTGGATCTTTGAATTTTCTCTCCTTGCCTATGACATAATGTCCCATATTGTTCTGGCTTCTGATGAATTATAGAAATAGTCTGATGAGTAACTTTTCAGTGATGCTTTGCTACAGATTCATCTAAATCATCTTCAGTTTTGTCGTTCACATTTAAACTATCTATGTAGGGACACATTTATAGGTAGTTTACTATTTACCCGACTAGGGCGAAGCGAAAAGGAGGGTTATGATTTTTTTATGTCTGGAAATCGGAATTATTGTATTCTCATTTTCTCGTTGTAAGTGGAAGACTGGAGAAGTAGTGAGCGAAGTGCTTTTAAACGACTGTTTAACGACATGGCACTTGAATGAAACTTCTTAGCGCAAATGTTAGTATTTCCTTCTAAGCTTCTAACTTTGTAAATTTTTGAGTTATCGTGTAATCCAATATCATTCAAAACAAAGTCTTTAGATTCTGTACTGGCCTTATGTATGGAAATTTACTTAGCGTTAAAGCAATTGACAGTATAACCCGCGAATACTAATGAGGATCTCAATACACTAATAGCCGTGTAATTGCCTACTAAAGTGACCTTGAACCTATTGTGTAGTTCTAGAATGAAATCCGTAGAGGGAATAATAGGCAAAAATTGGCGAATTTTAAAAAGATCATTTTCTACAACAAACTTCAGACGATTACGCGTCTTAAAAACTCAGGAAGCTTGAAATTTATAATGAGCTTCTGTAGAGTCTTGAACTTCAATCATACGACCTTGGGCAACCTTGACTGGCGCTTCTAATGGAGGTCAAGGTCAAAACTAAAAATGTTTTATTGTTTCTTATATGACCAGTAGCGCCTTATTGTGTCTAGACTTATCTACTAATTACTTATTACAGTCTAGATGCGTATTGTCTTGTCAATTCTAATAATAAATTGATGATGAATATGCGAGTAGGACAATAGGAACGCGGTACGAAGTCTATGTTGTATGAACCTAATTATTTGAATTCACAGTCAATTTGCTAGCTATGTTGTCATAGAATTCCACTGCATTTAAGACTACCGTTCTCATTAGTATCGTTCCAACGAGTATCTACAAAATTTTAGTCTGCATTTCAAGAATTTTGCTTGTTTGTATCCATACAACCATTATAGTAACAACTTCTTTGTCCACTACTATTCTTAGTTTAGTTGGGGGTCTAGTCTGTTTGTTTTATTGTACACCAAAAAAAATATAAGGTCAGTGGGGGCAAGATGAAAAACGGGGTAACACAAAATGTCATCCATAACTCCAGATTTAGTGCAGATTTTGCAGTGATAGCAACATTATTAGAATCGCCATTTTGTTACGCCAAACTTTCTCATTCAGCGTTTGCCATTTCGAGTGATTGGTCGTGTTAAAAACTTAAATACCCGAGTCGTGACTTTTACGAAGTTAAATCGAGTTTTTTTATCTTCCCCCGAGTTCCATAACTTCACTTATGAGGTAGGTACGAGTGTTTTATTGGAATACCTGCTCATTATTTTGAATTTTTAGTCGTGTTATTACACCTAAATATGTTTTTATAACGTATTTTAGGAGTTATTACAACTTTCCATCTTCACCCATAAAAATTCGACGGGGTAAGAAGAACATATAAAAATTTCGATCTGACCCCGATTTCAAAACTCATAGTTTCATTTCAAATTGTGTGGATTTTAATTATTATTATTAATAAAAGGATTTATTTGATTGACAGTATTTTTTTAAATTCATTTTTAAGCTGTAGTGAAAAGTTTGGGAACCTCTTCTTCAATCTTTCCCCGGTGGGGTAAGATTGAAATATACAAAACAAATAATTCGTTTTATCTTTGTTATGCCAAGGCATTTTGACACTACTGGTAGTTCCGAGTATTCTAGGCACTTCAAAATAAAGACTAGTGAGCATCAACAGCGTCAGATATTCATTTGAACGATTTTAGAAACTATTTCGGTCTTTCCCCATCACCTTTTTGTCTTTCCCCTAGACATATTTTCGTAATAACAACATTTAACTTATTTTTTTTTCTGCTTTCGAATAGATTTAATAGGAAGGTATTAATATGATACAAAAATATATTCTTTGCTCTTTACTCATGACAAAAAACATTTTAGAATACGCTTATATGTACGGTTCTACACGTCTTCAAACACAACACTGCTCATCTCATTGAAAAACCGTTCGATCTTGCCCCTACCGACCTTATTTCATTTTAATCTTGTAATAGACGAACGCAACTTCAAAAAAAATTGCAGTAGCAAATTTCATCTCTTTTCTCCTTAAACAAAATCCTTATTTCTCAAGAGTAATGTTGGATCTAGATGATTACCCTCTGCCTCTATGTAATCGTTCATGGTAAGCAGACTATTATTTATCAAGTTGCGTCCGCAACCCTGAAGAAGCTAATCTTTGCAATATGTACGGCTTAAGCCGACCGCAGTCTACCAAAATTCTAGAATATTCCATATCAACGATTAGTTAAACAGGCTACTGTAGAACCAGCTCTTTACTTCTGCCTATAAAACCAGACTGCATTAAATTTTCAATTTCCTAATCGAATATTTATCTAAGTAAATAAATGTAATCGAAACAGTTTCGTGTTGTAAAATCGATTAAGCCGACTGTTAAATGCAATTTATTGGATGGTTATCGGCCACTCCTTTTTGTGAATATCTGGCTCTAGACACCTTGATTATTTGCAAAAGATATGTTTGTTAGGTAGGGGCTACTACTTTTACCGGATTGGGTGCGGAATACGTGCTTCGTTCGATGCATTTGAGTTAATAAATCTTCGAACATGTCTTTATATGGGTATGACCAAAAGTATAAATACGATTGAGCATAATATAGGGGTCATAAGCATGTACACATTCGCTTCCCACATGAATCCAAATGATGGGCAGAATTACGAAAGGGATAAAGAGAAAATCTTTGTCGTCGAAAAAGGCTTGAGCTTCATAATTTACAAATTTTAAACACCATATAATTCGACTATCACCTTGTTACAGGTTGAAGAACGCAAGCGCGCGATATGGGAGGCATCAATATCGCGCCGCGAGGCGTTGCTGCAACGAGAACGCGATCGGACGGAGCGGTTGGAGCGACAGCGAGCCGCTCGCTCCGCTCCCCGGCCGGCGTTCGCTTTCGGCTCGTCCACACCTCGGCTATTGGAACCGGTAGACTCGGCTGGATTCTTCTGGGCCGCGCGCAGGTAAGATCTCCAACACTCTTTAGTGAAGTTGTCAACTATCTTGGCGTAAAACAGGGGCTCGCCTATAAAACCACCTAGTTCAGGCCTTCTACTCCTCATTATTAATAAAGGGTACTAAAAAACATTACGGCTAGTTCCACAGGTTCCAGATAACTATCTGACAGATAATGACATAGAAAAATAGTTAAAACTTAACACATTTCTATGGTATTTTCTGTCAGATAGTGCCTGTGAAACTGGCCTATAATGTTGCACAACATTGTTACATTTACACTATTGAGGACTTTTTTCCGATGACCATTGTTACATGAAATGTCATTTTTTTATTTGTTTACGTACGAGTATCATGTCAGCTCAATAATAACTTAATCAACAATATTGGACATTTCGATGTCAATATAAAAAGTATCAATTGGTTCAGCGAAACAATTGTATTTATTGTTTTCATGAACAATGGTCATTGGCGGGTTTTGTTTACAAAACATATAAAGGGCGAAGTTATGTGTAGGATGATCCACTTTTTGTGGACGCCTAATTAATGATCCGATTTATTTCGATTTTATTGGAAATAAATTGCGAAAGATGCATAAGCAATATTTAAGATATATTTATTTGGGTTAATTTTATAATAGAAAGTAAGCTTCTCGAATATTCCTCGCTTAGCTTTTGGGTTCACACCGGGTGTCGGCACTACACAAATCACGAAGGAACCCCAGTCAATAACAGTCTCCTATTTTTTTTTCTTTTTTATTTATTTTATTTCTTGTGCACTAATTGTGTTTTTTTTTATTTTTCCCCACCACCAGTACCAACCCCATAGATCAGATGAACTTTTTTGAATCACTGTAAGCAGTTTTTTATTGAACTTTTATGTTGATGTTCTTTTTTTAATTTTTACTAATTTGATATGTTGATTTTTTTACTAATTTTATTTTGACCCGCATTTCGATACTAGCAGTGTATGTTAATTGTATATAGCTTTGCAGGTAGAGCTATATGCGAAACTAGTATAGATTTGTAGTAGTAGCTTAGTTTGCATGATGTAAGCATGATTTGTGTTGTATGTTGTTTTTATGACCATTTAAAAAAAATAGACCAGACAAAAAAAAATCCTTTATGTAAATTACGTACCTTCTTATGTAAATAATCAGCAGAGAAAATTGATTCCTGGTTCCAGACTAATGCGAAAACGGTTGATGAGTCGAAAGGCATCAGTGAATTTTATACGTAAACCCGATAACTATTAATCCCTTTTAAAAATTACAAGCAATATACTTAGGTACTCGTTATGCTCGCAAAATCTTCAAAAAATCTATAGATGTGATTCAATATTTGGTGGCATACTCAAACAATATTTTTTGTTATGATAACTACAAGCGTTTGTTTCCTTTATGTCACCGCATTTTGATTAAAACTATCAATAGATTAAACACACGTATCAGAAGTGACGTGACTTATGATAGCATTCGTGAAGGACGCGATAATAAACCACCTATATGTGGTTTATTTTTGAATTGGTGATCATACTTGTATACTTAATGATAGCTTACATAAGTAAGGGGTTCCCCTGACTTCTGTATTAAGATCTGTATTTTATAAAGAATTCTCCCTTTCACTCGTCCTTCTAATATTAATTCTCTTCTTATTCATGTCATCTCCCAGATTATGCATCTATCTTTTCTTTGGTCTTCTCCTCCCTCTCGATCCATCTGTATCATCCTCTCTCTCTCCATTGTTATTCTTGCTTAACACACTCTTTGTGGCACGTATTTCATCCCTATAACATGACTATACCGTAACATCTTTTTAATAATAATTCGCTAACAAGAGCCTCGACCAACATCTAATGAGGCTCTCGTTAGGCGGCTGGGTCAAGGGACTGATTCAGAAGGCGGTACTCCTTGATACGGCGCGTATTGTGAGGAGGTTTCTGTCTCTGGGACCCTAACCACAGGTACCTTGGACCCTGTGCCCGATATCGGTGGCTACCTATTTTTTATATTTTTAAATGTATTTATAATTTATATTCTTGTTTTTTCTATAATTATATTAAAAAAATTAAAAAATATGTTGGAAAATAAATAAATGTCAAAATTCGCTAATAAGACGAAGTAACAATTTAGCAATAGCTAAACAGAAGTTCACACGAGAAAATCCCACAAACGTAGCTTAGTTGACAACAAAACGCACAAAAGGTCGGGTTTACTAACATATTAATGTGCTCAAAGCACAACAAAACGAATACGAACGACCGGTTCTGTCTGTTACATTTTTATGATAATTTTGCAACAAACTTGAATATAGAATAAATAAATATCGTATTGAGAATGGTCTTGTTTGCTAGTATTTTTTTTTCTTCTAGATTTAGTGTTCATTGATGGGTTCAGCTTAGTACCTACTGGTTCTTTTTTACAATTCAATACCTCTCATGTTCTTGAACTTGAGACTTGCAGTTGTTACTCACGTCTATATTGTCCCCTAGGGGACTATACAGAACTATAAAAGCAGACAGAAATGTTCAAAGAAGATATATGAGTTTACGTCCGTGTAAAACTGAAGAAAAATTATAAATATTTTCTTTTTGAAATGGAAAATTTTCAAGAAACATTACAATAAAATTCTAAAGTTTATTCATCTAGAAACATCCTTGATAAGTTTTCGTCCTTTCCGTCTCAAAAGACCAATTTTGTCTATTGTTTTGCCACAATGAAGGAGAAAGCTGAACTGTATTTATAAAAATAATTACAAAGTTGTCTATTAAAATGCAGACACGAACGATGTCAGCTGAGCGTAAATAATTGACATTTACTTAATTGAATGTCACGCGCTATTGATTTTATAAATTGGTATACCGTCTGCCATCCCGTCACTATGTCTAGAATTTCCGAAGGGGTACATAGGTCTCAAGAATATTTTCTAACCTCTTTCTTTCAATCAATCTTACAAGTTATCTTACAAGAAGTTATAAATTAACACTGCAATCATCATTTTTCTGCCCTGTTCCCAATTTTATTTGGGGTCGTCGCAATATGTTTTCGGATTCCATTTCTCCCTGTCACTTGTTATACTGACATTCACTCCCTTCTTCCTCATGTCATCTTTCACACGATCCATACGTCTTTACTTTGGTTTTCTTCTCTCTCTTCTTCCATCTACATTCATACTTGGCACTGCAATATTGATCGGAAAATACTGCCTATATTTTTTAGCCTTATTTCATTGGAACTGCGACCCATTTGAAAGAGCTGTTCCATTTTTAACCCCCGACCGCGACGGTCAAATTGGTCGATACATAAACATTAATACCTTCAAGGGTAGTTAAGGGTGAATGTCAATAAACCCTTATGTCTGGGTGCAATGTACACAGTGCAGACGGCCTAGCCCTTAGGGATGATTCATATAACTTTGTTAGAACTAAAAGCTTTTCTGTATTCTGAAAAATGGTCGTGGAATGTGACGGGAATATTTGCGCAGTCATTTCTTGATTTTAAAGACGTAGACGTAGTTTATTTGACAGTCCTTATTTTGTAAAAACTGTCTGTGTTTGTTTTGTCTATTTGTGTTTAATATCGAGTGACACGTGACATCGACGAACGGCTTAAAAGTCCTGTAAGTCCCACGTACATCATCCAAAATACACATAACGAGGTTTCCGATAAATAATTTCAGATCCTGAAAAAATCTTGATTGACGTTTAATTTCAGCGTCTACTTAGTATTCTGTATTCACTGTGAAAAAGAATATATTTACATAAAGAAATCCTAGTTAATAAACCAAATCAGAATATTCATGTCACATAATAACTTTAGAATAAACCCATACATGAAATCATTCCAAATAATGTATTCCAAGCACATATTTACAAGAATGTCATACATAACTAATTATAAAACTCGGAGGAATGTATGCTAGACTTGTAGACAATAATCTCGGAAAATGTTGAAGATATTTTTATGTGATTTTCGTCAGTCTTATTCTGTGATGTTACGTCAAAAGTGAAATACTTTACCGCTTGAATCAGCCGTTTTAAAGCGTCGATGGAGCACACGTGGTGACGAATAATGTTTGTAAAATACTATTTTATTTAATAACTAGCTTTTTTTCGCGGTGTCACTCGTGTCCCGTGAAAATACTTTTCGTGCTCGTTTAAAATATAGCCTATTTCATCTAACGCTCAATCCTTCTCTGTGTGAGAGGAGGTCTGTGCCCCAGCTGTGGGACGATAAAAAGGCTGATGATGATGATGTCATCTAGGGATAGTGTAGCTTCTCAACANATTTATATTCTTGTTTTTTCTATAATTATATTAAAAAAATTAAAAAATATGTTGGAAAATAAATAAATGTCAAAATTCGCTAATAAGACGAAGTAACAATTTAGCAATAGCTAAACAGAAGTTCACACGAGAAAATCCCACAAACGTAGCTTAGTTGACAACAAAACGCACAAAAGGTCGGGTTTACTAACATATTAATGTGCTCAAAGCACAACAAAACGAATACGAACGACCGGTTCTGTCTGTTACATTTTTATGATAATTTTGCAACAAACTTGAATATAGAATAAATAAATATCGTATTGAGAATGGTCTTGTTTGCTAGTATTTTTTTTTCTTCTAGATTTAGTGTTCATTGATGGGTTCAGCTTAGTACCTACTGGTTCTTTTTTACAATTCAATACCTCTCATGTTCTTGAACTTGAGACTTGCAGTTGTTACTCACGTCTATATTGTCCCCTAGGGGACTATACAGAACTATAAAAGCAGACAGAAATGTTCAAAGAAGATATATGAGTTTACGTCCGTGTAAAACTGAAGAAAAATTATAAATATTTTCTTTTTGAAATGGAAAATTTTCAAGAAACATTACAATAAAATTCTAAAGTTTATTCATCTAGAAACATCCTTGATAAGTTTTCGTCCTTTCCGTCTCAAAAGACCAATTTTGTCTATTGTTTTGCCACAATGAAGGAGAAAGCTGAACTGTATTTATAAAAATAATTACAAAGTTGTCTATTAAAATGCAGACACGAACGATGTCAGCTGAGCGTAAATAATTGACATTTACTTAATTGAATGTCACGCGCTATTGATTTTATAAATTGGTATACCGTCTGCCATCCCGTCACTATGTCTAGAATTTCCGAAGGGGTACATAGGTCTCAAGAATATTTTCTAACCTCTTTCTTTCAATCAATCTTACAAGTTATCTTACAAGAAGTTATAAATTAACACTGCAATCATCATTTTTCTGCCCTGTTCCCAATTTTATTTGGGGTCGTCGCAATATGTTTTCGGATTCCATTTCTCCCTGTCACTTGTTATACTGACATTCACTCCCTTCTTCCTCATGTCATCTTTCACACGATCCATACGTCTTTACTTTGGTTTTCTTCTCTCTCTTCTTCCATCTACATTCATACTTGGCACTGCAATATTGATCGGAAAATACTGCCTATATTTTTTAGCCTTATTTCATTGGAACTGCGACCCATTTGAAAGAGCTGTTCCATTTTTAACCCCCGACCGCGACGGTCAAATTGGTCGATACATAAACATTAATACCTTCAAGGGTAGTTAAGGGTGAATGTCAATAAACCCTTATGTCTGGGTGCAATGTACACAGTGCAGACGGCCTAGCCCTTAGGGATGATTCATATAACTTTGTTAGAACTAAAAGCTTTTCTGTATTCTGAAAAATGGTCGTGGAATGTGACGGGAATATTTGCGCAGTCATTTCTTGATTTTAAAGACGTAGACGTAGTTTATTTGACAGTCCTTATTTTGTAAAAACTGTCTGTGTTTGTTTTGTCTATTTGTGTTTAATATCGAGTGACACGTGACATCGACGAACGGCTTAAAAGTCCTGTAAGTCCCACGTACATCATCCAAAATACACATAACGAGGTTTCCGATAAATAATTTCAGATCCTGAAAAAATCTTGATTGACGTTTAATTTCAGCGTCTACTTAGTATTCTGTATTCACTGTGAAAAAGAATATATTTACATAAAGAAATCCTAGTTAATAAACCAAATCAGAATATTCATGTCACATAATAACTTTAGAATAAACCCATACATGAAATCATTCCAAATAATGTATTCCAAGCACATATTTACAAGAATGTCATACATAACTAATTATAAAACTCGGAGGAATGTATGCTAGACTTGTAGACAATAATCTCGGAAAATGTTGAAGATATTTTTATGTGATTTTCGTCAGTCTTATTCTGTGATGTTACGTCAAAAGTGAAATACTTTACCGCTTGAATCAGCCGTTTTAAAGCGTCGATGGAGCACACGTGGTGACGAATAATGTTTGTAAAATACTATTTTATTTAATAACTAGCTTTTTTTCGCGGTGTCACTCGTGTCCCGTGAAAATACTTTTCGTGCTCGTTTAAAATATAGCCTATTTCATCTAACGCTCAATCCTTCTCTGTGTGAGAGGAGGTCTGTGCCCCAGCTGTGGGACGATAAAAAGGCTGATGATGATGATGTCATCTAGGGATAGTGTAGCTTCTCAACAGTAAAATAACATTTTCAATCAGTTCATTAGTCTCTGAACCTTCAGTATACAGACAGACGTTCCTCCTTATTATTAGTACTTAATAAAGAGCTACATGTAAGTTATCCTAAAACCTATGTGTATTTAATTTAGTTGAAACCTAATACGACTTAGCAGAATACAAACATTTTGCCTCCGTAGAAGCTTGTATTTATTGAACACACGAGGCATTTGTGCCTCGAGCAAATATTAGTTTATAAATAACATTTTCGGCACACGAATTAATGGATATGTTCGAATAAACCGTAATTGGTTACAAACCCATTATAAAAGAGCGTTCTTCTTATATCTATTACTAATATTAAATAGCGGAAAGATTTGTATATAAGTATGTTTGAAAGCAATTATCTCAAAAAGTACTGGACCGATTTCAAAAAAATATTTGACTGTTGTGTGGCTAGACTATCCCCGAGTAACATTGGTTATATTTTGACCAGGTACGGGAAGAAGTTGAAAGACGCGGCTGAAACCGCGGTAAAACAGCTAGTCTAATAATAAACGCCCATAGTTATTTCTTAAATTCCATCCCAAGGCATGTCTTGATGACTCATATGTAGACAATTTATTTTTATTAATATGATTAAAAACTTGTTTTTTAATTGATAAACAAAAACTGTTGATTGCAGGTGTACCTACTAAAGTACACCTGGTGGATAAAATAAATGGTCAAGCATAAAGGACCATTTTATTTTATATAGGCATTTTTTGTAGTAGTTTGTTCTTGTAATCTTGTACAGCTAAAGTGATGGTCCTCTTGATTAAATAATATATTAATATTCTTTTATTAATATGGTAACAAAAATCGTGCAAAGTAAAAACTATACTATACCAATTGTGATATCCAATGATCAACTAGTGTGATGTTTAACAAGAGTTTGCAAAGACCTAATTGGAATGAAAACATTTGATTTGATTTGATTCCGCTGAATAAATGTTTAGAAAGCACCAAAATATCAATTCTGAATCTATTGATTATTACTATTCGCTAATATTGCTGTGTAGAATTTGAAACAGTGTGCAGGTTGCATCTCCACCGTATCTTTCTCCATACCAAAACTTCATCAGCATCGGCTCAGAAAAGAGATTTTGCTCTCAATTTCATATCGTATGTACCATAAAGTGATCATATACCATCTTTCCTTGATACAATATGAAGTACCCATCCATCAGTCAGGATCTGAGCCGCGACTTATTAAACTGTTTCTATATTGAGCGTGAAATTAGGACATCTGTTTCATCTTACACTGCAAGCCAAACTTAAAGGAACACGAATTAAAAACCACTTTTTTTCATGATTACATTAATAATTATGTGCAGTTTATTCAGTAGCGTATTGTGAACACCTGGTACCTTTTTTAGAAACCTTTTGAGTCTTTTGGTGGTTTATGTTAATTTTAAAGTAGTTACATGATGTTTTTATTTATTATGTATGTACTAAAATAATTTTGATAATAAATTTTCCATTACTATAGTTATCTGCTTCCTATCCTCCTTATCTAATGATAAGATTTGCAACAGAATTTATTTTAATCAATGACTTTCATAATTAGGTATACGGATCAATGATATCTGCAGTTGTTTGATCTATTTTATAATCAAGTTTTGATAATATTCTGTTTTATTTTGAATAAGTTTCTAAATTATACACCTTTGTTATGTTGTTCATATCTATTCTACATTTGCGCACGAGTGATAGGAAAATCAGATGTCAGCATATCGAGGCACAATAGACACTGTATCATAAGAGTGATATTTATTTTAATCAGATATCTATAGATGAATAAGTTTAATAGAAAAAAATATGGTCGTCTTTCCAAGTTCATTAAACAGATTCAATGACTCTATTCGATATCTAAAACGACATTCAATGCAAAGGTTCTCATTCACAAATCCAATTAATTCTAGCTCATTGAATATTTAAATCAAAGCAGAAGCGACAAAAAAGATAAATGAATTCTGCCTTCACGCAGCAAAAAATCGTAACAAAAAACTGTCTAGCTCAAATTACTCATTAATGTGTTGGTAGTTATTATAAAATACCTTGTAATCTCTACGGGTGTCGTGCCTGCAAACAATTAGGCCTGTTTTCAGTTTATTTTGGTTTTCAACTCTGACATTCCAGATTCTAGACTTAGAAATATTTAGGTCACATGCCTATACTGTGTTTAGTGTTCAACGGATTTTATTTAAAAGTCACGGCGGCATGTGTTACGTGGTTATTTAGTTTTGTTTTTCAGTTAGCTATTAATTTAAATCAATCGCAATCACATATTGAGAACTTATGACAGCCTTTAATGCCCTTAATCCTTTCATAAGTGGACGAAAAAGTATTTTCGAATAAAATATTGGACTTAAGTAGACCTTTTAATGCTTTGGATTATTTAATGCCCCTAACTTTGTGAAATCAGGCCTGTAGCATTATGAAACATTTAATGGCAATTTCAAACCACAAACCAAATCAATTTTCATAATTTTGTAACACCAATTAACACTTTAAAACAAACCCATAATCGCCCTTCTAACAAACTCGAGGCGTTGTCAAGGGCGTTAACTATATTAACAATACGACCCCTCTGCATGTGACATGATCTAATTAGTCTATGACATGAAATACAAAGATATACAGCGTGATATTTATTCTAAAACAGCCCTTATGTCAGGGTGTTAAGGTGTATGGCAAATGAGTTTTTATGTTTGTTTGTCTGTTTGTTTGGGGAAATGGTGGTTTCTATGATGTATGAATGAAGTAATCCGTCTTGAGTTCTTAGAATGTATATGAGTAATGTTCTGTTCTATTCGTATCAGCTGTTTCTATTAGATCATACGTCATGAAGCCTAAGTACCTACTGAGAATTTCACCTGTATGAATCTACTACGAGCGTCTATTACGCTTGTAGTATTTACATTCCTCAAATATATTTTAAGACGTGCTAAGTAACTTGAGTATCGGAGTATAGTCACCACAGGCATGCAAAACATATTTGTTTATTTTAATACTTACTGAAAAGAAACAGCCAAACAAACAATAAAGAAAACATATACACTGATTGTACACAATAGGAAAACCACTGAAAGTGCACAAATAAAAACGTTGTACTTTTTCTTGGCCTACAGTGTAATGGAACATTCCCGTTTTGTCGTAAGTCATAGGACGGAAGTGGGTCAATATTGCGCGCCCACAGTGTACCAGTTTGACACTAGTTTAGCAGTAATTCATGATTTGCGGTACAGTACCATATAAGGTCACTAGACTTAGATAATTCCTAGTCTTTTTACCCGTCTTTAAAAAAAGGGTAAGGTCTCAATACGAATGTTCAATATGTTCATACATAAATTCACGCTTATACTCCGGGGCAATTTGGTGTGATTTGAATGTTCGACATATTCATGAAGCCTGAATTGCAATCTCCATTGTCTGAAAATTTGTAACCTTTTCAATGTTAACTGTTGATTGGTTCGTCGATTTCGTGGTTAATTCTGTCATTAATTTTGGAAGGAAGGACTCTCATCAAGTATAATTTTATAGGAGCGAAATTTTTTGCAATTCTGCTCTTAATTTTGTCGCAACGAAAAGGTTTTCAGACTTCTTCTGTATAGGATTATATAATTATCTTTCTTGCTGTAGACAGATAGGAAGGGAAGTTTGATGCTAAAGCTTATCGCCAACATATGCGTCAATTTTCTTATATAATTTTCAATGTGAACTGTTGTCTTATGAAAAACGGTTGGTTATATTGATATTGAATTTGGGCCTAAACTCAAGTAAAATAAAATCGAATCACTGCGTCCTTATGGTTGTCAGTGAACGGATGTAGAATACCCTTATAGTGGAAAACAAAAATCTAGCATTAGACAATCGGAAACTCACGTAACCCGCACCTTATCCATGATATCACCTAGACAACTTTATAATCACCTTCCTATTTCAACACTTGATTTGCAAAACTAAATCCAAGCGACATCCAGGCCACGTCCGCTCCTTCCGTCGTGGTTTACTGACCTTATGACGTCACCAGCTCATTGTTTGTCACACAATGGCCTTATATCGGCTAATTTGTCAATGGCGAAATTTTTCGTAAACTAATTATGCAATTTCTCGGTCGGTGGTCATGTCAGCGTTTTGGAGACGGTTCGAGAAAACTGGGTCTTTGCTGGCCTAGTTTGGTGTAGCGGTTTTGGATGCGTTTGCTCATTTTTTTTTCTGTAAAATCTATAGGTACGATATAAAATAAGGTTCAAGAGTTTGTTTGAACGCGCTAACCTCAGGAACTACTGGTCAGATTTAAAAGAATATTTCAGAATTACATAGGTCATTTATTGACCTAGGCTTTTTATCCGGGTGCACGGAGTAGTTCCCGCTCGGAGTAGCTAGTCATATAAATGTGTAGTCACTATTCTTTGCATTGATAGCTTACAAAAGTATTTATATCATACTTCAAAAAAGTGTTCGGTTCCTAAGATTATTGAGCTGTTCAACCTTGATAATGTTATAAAAACATAGACTTGACTTTCGCATACAATATCAGTTTCAGTCTACCTACTCGAATCTGTTTATATCGCTAACATATGTAGGGCATCTAGCCATTAAGTATTTATAGCATGTTAACTTCAATTCTATTACCAATATCGATATTTTCTGATAAACTGCCCATTATAAGCAAATAAGATGCAAATAGGTTCGGTTATGGGAAATGGTTGTAAAATAAATTGAAAATTACTACTTTTATGTAGGTATAGAAATATTGCGTCAATCGTCATTAATTATGATGTCAATACGATGAAAAAACATAAATGTATTTGAAGTTGCTCGCATAAAATTTTATGTCAAACCACGCATAATTATTAGACTTTGATTTGTCTTGCTTGTTAGTAGGTAATATGTGGTAATATGACAAGCAAGCAGTCACTTATAGCTGGTCTGTAAGCAACTAACTTTTTGTGGGAAATCATCAAATTACACCTGTTACTGTGGGTGTAGTCCGGAAGAGGGAGAGAGACTTTTTACTAAACTACACCCACCTTTGTTCTGTCTGGAGCTTTATCTGTACCAGGGCCGAAGTAACTCTATCGAACAATCCCGCAACCATACAACCATCCCTTAGCTCATATTAGCCCAACATCAGATTAGGAACATGGAGATACAAGCAGCCTTTTGACTGGACGTAGCATGGAACACCCAGCTCGAAAATACGGGTGTGATAGTATAAATTGAAGGGTGTTTCCAGTAATTATGTGGTATCGTGTTAGAAGATAGCTCGCGTTTATAACCTTGTGTGACCAAACCCTGTTAGACAAAGGTCACTTCCATTTACGTGCATAATACCTGAAACAAGTTTACAATTTGATGGCTATATTACACTTTAAAATAGATGTAAAAGGGTTGTGTGTTCTATGGTAAAGAGTTGTAAAATAAATTTAATTATGCTTACATAGTCATATTTTATTTTACAAAGTTCATTATACATCTATCCTAATATTATAAAGCTGAAGAATTTGTTTGTTTGAACGCGCTAATCTCAGGAACTATTGGTCCGATTTGAAAAATTATTTCAGTGTTAGATAGCCCATTTATCGAGGAAGGCTATAGGCTAGTTTTTATCCGGGTGCGCGCAGTAGTTCCCACGGGAAAGCGGCTGAAACCGCAGGCGGAAGCTAGTATATGTATAAAACTAGGTTTTGATATCATATCTGATAAGAATTAATGGAAACAACAATGAGAACTTTTAGTAAAGTTTTAGTTAAGCAGATGGATTAGGGACATAACACTACATTTACATTTACTCATTTAATTGCCAGCTTACAAAATAAATCTACTGCCATAAAAAAAATATCCTATATAAGAAGGTGTATAGATAATACAGGAATACCTTGCATGACATAGAATACCATAAACAAACCTAACCATTAGGAAGTAAACATATATCAACCTACCTCAATTACACTTAGTAAGTATAGCATTGTATATAGTACAAACAAACATAATGCATATTGCTTTAAGTGTTGATACGCGTATCTAACAGCCTGTTCGATAACTAGATACATAACATGTTGCATTTGTTGAATATTGATTAGATGTAACATAACGCTTTTATGTACCAATTTGTTGTACATTTTTACAGGTTTAGTATTTCAGAAATTTTATTATGATTTTTTATTTGTTAATTAATTTATTTTTTGCTATGAAGTCTCATTAATGATGAATATTGAAAACATTCTTGGCCACAGTACGGTTTCGACTGAAATGGATGGAAGTGTATGGGGGGAGAGCTTTGCCCAGCAGTGGGCCAGCAATAAATTAAAATTTAAAATAGTGTTTTGTCTTAAATAATTTGTTTTTTAATAAGAGATAGATACATGATGTTAGAAATAATCAGTTAAGTTTAGTAAAGAAAGGTGTAAGGGTATTATTATTATAATTATGTACAATTTATATTTATGTATTGATAAAATTATAACATTAAGAATTAGATAAGAACATTGCAACAGTCATATTTTTATAGATCTACACTTCAGTGCAAATAAACCATACCGGTATTTTTATAAATTAAATTATTATTAAAACTTTAACAGTAGCTCGTTGCATCTGTCATGCAAAATTAACCCTTAATACATACCTTATTGTATAATATTCGAGTCTAATATAGCTTGTACTATGTTTTCAGGGCGGCATCAACTACAAATGTGATGTTTGCCTCTGCGCCGCTTACGAGACGCGCTTCCGCGTTGCAGCTGGATACCTCAGACACTGATAATAAAGGTAACATATACTTTAGTTTAATATCACTGGGTTTCTATAACCTATCTATCCTTTGTTTTGTATAAGAGATTTTTTTTTACATTAGGTCTGTAGGAATAGGTTAATCAAATAACGGACGAATGGATGGATGTTATAGAAATTAGTAGTAAGTCTGCCAAACCTTTTCCTACTTCGCCTTCCAGTATAGTATCTACGATAAGTTGTAATGGCGGCTCGCAACTTATATCTGAGCACATGCATGTGGCCCACTCACTCTCTATCTCTTACTGATACCTCTCTAGGCAGCAACTTGTACGATTTTCCGGCATTCAGTTTGGCTTTAACTATACTTTCTAAGATTATTTTTCTTATTCATGCTGCTATGAAGGAGCTGTGATGTTCATGAGTTTCTGTAAGTCATATTTTTCAATTTAATTCATAAACAAACAAACAAAATAATCATCATTATATTTAAACTGAGAACTTGATACGACAAAAAACACCCATTCTCGCATACATTATACTAATGGCCGAAATAATTGTCCCCATGTAATAATTATCGTTTTTTTCTGAGCTCGGCTATTGTATTGAGATCGGGTACGTCGCGGCCTTNCCGGGTGCGCGCAGTAGTTCCCACGGGAAAGCGGCTGAAACCGCAGGCGGAAGCTAGTATATGTATAAAACTAGGTTTTGATATCATATCTGATAAGAATTAATGGAAACAACAATGAGAACTTTTAGTAAAGTTTTAGTTAAGCAGATGGATTAGGGACATAACACTACATTTACATTTACTCATTTAATTGCCAGCTTACAAAATAAATCTACTGCCATAAAAAAAATATCCTATATAAGAAGGTGTATAGATAATACAGGAATACCTTGCATGACATAGAATACCATAAACAAACCTAACCATTAGGAAGTAAACATATATCAACCTACCTCAATTACACTTAGTAAGTATAGCATTGTATATAGTACAAACAAACATAATGCATATTGCTTTAAGTGTTGATACGCGTATCTAACAGCCTGTTCGATAACTAGATACATAACATGTTGCATTTGTTGAATATTGATTAGATGTAACATAACGCTTTTATGTACCAATTTGTTGTACATTTTTACAGGTTTAGTATTTCAGAAATTTTATTATGATTTTTTATTTGTTAATTAATTTATTTTTTGCTATGAAGTCTCATTAATGATGAATATTGAAAACATTCTTGGCCACAGTACGGTTTCGACTGAAATGGATGGAAGTGTATGGGGGGAGAGCTTTGCCCAGCAGTGGGCCAGCAATAAATTAAAATTTAAAATAGTGTTTTGTCTTAAATAATTTGTTTTTTAATAAGAGATAGATACATGATGTTAGAAATAATCAGTTAAGTTTAGTAAAGAAAGGTGTAAGGGTATTATTATTATAATTATGTACAATTTATATTTATGTATTGATAAAATTATAACATTAAGAATTAGATAAGAACATTGCAACAGTCATATTTTTATAGATCTACACTTCAGTGCAAATAAACCATACCGGTATTTTTATAAATTAAATTATTATTAAAACTTTAACAGTAGCTCGTTGCATCTGTCATGCAAAATTAACCCTTAATACATACCTTATTGTATAATATTCGAGTCTAATATAGCTTGTACTATGTTTTCAGGGCGGCATCAACTACAAATGTGATGTTTGCCTCTGCGCCGCTTACGAGACGCGCTTCCGCGTTGCAGCTGGATACCTCAGACACTGATAATAAAGGTAACATATACTTTAGTTTAATATCACTGGGTTTCTATAACCTATCTATCCTTTGTTTTGTATAAGAGATTTTTTTTTACATTAGGTCTGTAGGAATAGGTTAATCAAATAACGGACGAATGGATGGATGTTATAGAAATTAGTAGTAAGTCTGCCAAACCTTTTCCTACTTCGCCTTCCAGTATAGTATCTACGATAAGTTGTAATGGCGGCTCGCAACTTATATCTGAGCACATGCATGTGGCCCACTCACTCTCTATCTCTTACTGATACCTCTCTAGGCAGCAACTTGTACGATTTTCCGGCATTCAGTTTGGCTTTAACTATACTTTCTAAGATTATTTTTCTTATTCATGCTGCTATGAAGGAGCTGTGATGTTCATGAGTTTCTGTAAGTCATATTTTTCAATTTAATTCATAAACAAACAAACAAAATAATCATCATTATATTTAAACTGAGAACTTGATACGACAAAAAACACCCATTCTCGCATACATTATACTAATGGCCGAAATAATTGTCCCCATGTAATAATTATCGTTTTTTTCTGAGCTCGGCTATTGTATTGAGATCGGGTACGTCGCGGCCTTGCGCAGGAGATTAAGAAAAGATTATGCTAATACACTGTGTAAGCTGGTCGTTCAGGCGTTACCCATTGATCTGCACGTATGTGTAACTTAGTTTAGCACATTTTATAGGTAATAGAAGCTGCTAAATGCAAGGAAGAGGTTTATTTTGTTGGGTATTGCATCAGTTTTTATAAACTTATAATTGGATATATAGTGTTATATAAAATGTCTTACGTAAATTGTATGCCATCTGGGGATTTACCATGAGCTCATGATTAACAAGACTGTTTGTTTTGCAAATTGTAGTATAAAATATTCGAGTCTTTATATTAATTTTTAGTAGTTTTGTGTCAGGTTCACGATTGTTTAAATTTTGTAAAATGAAAAGTTTGAAAACATCCACTGGCCCCTCACTGTGCCTGGGAGGATAATTAAAGCTGGCATTCCCGGATGCTACTCAATAGGAATTGTAATAATTCCACAACAGAGGCCGTAAGACGGATTGGAGAAACTCTGATAATAGAGCGCATGTTAGGTGATCAAAAAACGATCACTCGTAAAAAAAAAACTTAATTTTAGTTAAATTCCGTTAGTGACAATGTTACAGATATTGTTCCTATAGTTAGTTATACGTATAATTTAAGGTCTCTTAAAGTGACGTGTCAAAAGGTCATTTGGCTGTCTAGCCTACCCAGGTATGGGGAAGTAACGAGCAATATTGTCGGGCATGTTCTCAGACGAACCCGAGCGCACAGCCCCGGTGGTGTGGTCGTCGGTGGCGCGGCGGCGCACGGACCTGGTGCCGACGGTGCCGGCCCCGCGCGCGCCAGGTAGGGCCTACTCCATGACGCGGCTGGACCGCCTGCCCGCGCCGCGGCCGCTGCACTCCGCCTCGCCCTCGCTGCATCACCTCAACCGCGCCCGTAAGATATTCGCCGTCGCTGCCGCTTCATAGCCTTTGCTTTGTTGGTTTTGGGAGGTTCCGTTTTCGCTTTTTGGGAGTATGAGAGAGTTTTTGAAAGGTTAATGTGAGCTTTATAAGATCGTTACTGTAAAATAGAACTGGCTACTAAATCTTTGAAAGATGTGAAGTTGTCAAAACTTTTTCGTGGTTTGAAAGTTTTGGGTTTTAAATTCACGTTAAAATTTTTGACTGGCAATGAATTCTGCGACATGCCAAGTTAGGCTTGATGTGTTAATATGATATTTGCAAGATAGCAGGTATGAGTGTTTTAACAGAGTCTTCTACTACTGCTTATGTTTTAACTTTGATCTCAGAAGAACTGAACGTTGATGTGAGTGAGAGACAAGAACAAAGCGATGAACAAATGGCTGCCTTGCTATTTGCAGCGTGAAGCTAAGCTTGAAGATTTTTACTGACTTGAGTGATTGCTTTTCCTTGAAAGTATAATTGAAGGAAACCGCAAACGTAACTTTTGGTTTGGTATTAGCCTAAGATGTGTGCTTTGCTTTCTATTGAAGTAAGATGGGTAAACCTGGCTTGAGCACACAAACCGTAAAATGTTTATAAGGCCTGAAAGTTGTGTGAGATTTGCAGTAAGAGTTTGTAGCCTAGAAAAGACTGTGTGAAGCAAGCTTAATATTTGAAGTGTGGTATTTAAAAACTGTAGTGTCTGCTAGTAATTGAGTGTGTGTTTTCTGCCAGTATAATAAGAAGTATTTAGAACAATTGAAATTCTATTCTGTGATAGTCAGGTATTCTTGCCACTGGCAATCTTGTCCCAATTGAAATGTTGCCATGATTTGGCTATGTCAGACATTTTGGTAGGTTTTTTTTTTAAGAGCTTTGAAATAAGGTGCGCTTTTGAAAAAATGTGAGGGTTTCGCTTATTGTTGCAGGGTTTCTTAATCACGCCATTAACAGCTTATAATTTTTTTTAAATTTAAGAAAACTTGTCACTAATCGTCGACACACGTAATTTTGTTTTGGGGGAAATGTCACTAACAATAGTTTCTAATTTATCGTTAAAAGTTTAGTTATAAAATAAGTACCTAATTTATAATTATAATGTATAAATTAAATTGCCTGTAGGTATATTTAAGTCGGATGCAAAGCTATAAGATAGTAATAATTAAGATATTTAAGATATGTCAACATAATCTTTGTTTATATTCAGCCATATTGTTGCAAAATTCTACTGAATAACAATATACATATAATATACATTTCGCGCGGATATTGACAGATGCCACGGAGTTAATTTCATAATGTTTTTGTTTGTCCACATTGTTTGTTTATATTTTCTTTATTTCTTTTATTATTCTTCTATCCGGCTGTATCACTCTTGGTCATAGCTATATGATTGCTAAGAAGTCTCAAATTATTGGCTGTAACTTGCTTGAAATTTTTTACAAAAATTCAAAACATACTGCGTACATCAGTATATTACTTTGAATTTACTTGTTTTCAAAATTTGTGTGGATCGTGGTTTTGTAAATAATGTCTTTTATTACCTATTCAAAATTATCTTTAATTTTTTTTCTTTTCAAAATTTTCTTATGTCACCCTCATTATTTTCTACTTCCATCGTTTTCACTGGGTCGCTTGGTTTGGGCAATTCCTTGTTCCATTTTGGTCTTTATTCCATTACAGCTTTAGGCTTATTTTACAATGAAAACAACGGGCTAAAAGGTATTTACCGCTACCTCTATTTGCTCTTGTATACAATGGCTTATGTTACCCACAACTTTATTATTAAAAAATAACGTAAGAGAGCTCATATATTTTAAATTTGCCAAGAACTTCGCAGATGCAGTGTTCGTAATTTTTAAAATTAACTGCATTGCGTTATCATACACTCTAGTAATAATTGAAGTTCAAAAAATGTTGACATTTATCCTCATCATAAAATTGGGCCATCATCAGCCATTGTGTACACAAGTATAAACAATCTTGGTCCAGCCTATACCAGTGGTGGTGTTGCCAGCTCCTTCCAAAAGGTGAGAATAACTAACAGCTTAGCTTTGGAACTAAAACGTGTACAATGCACTTCCCTTCATCATGCACTAAGCATTCAATATACACAGACACTACAATTATTTGCATGGTTTGATTTTGAAAAAGTTTTGTAAATAATCGGCTTTGAAGAGTGATATTTTTTAAAATTGTACGTAATGATATTGATGTACTTTTATTGGAAACAGAAGTAGTACTTATGTTTGGTTTTAATGTCATACATTTGTCATTCTTATTATCATGAAACAGAAACACAAAACGTGTAATTGTGTAGTTTTGGCACACAGTTGCTCTAAAAAATCATAAATCCTAATTCATCCTACACACAGATCAAGATAAGGTCAAACAATCAACACACAAACACATAGAAAGCCTTTACATAGCGTGATCAGAACGACGTATCAATATTTACTATAGAAAAAAATCACATCTATAAAATTAAACATACAAGATGCCACCGTCAAATCCAACTTACATACGACATTTTCGGAAACCCATATTTTTAAACTTCATATTATATTATATTCATACCGTATTATATTCCATACAATATACCTTGGCATATAACAGAGTCCTAGTCAGATTTAATGGAAGCTTCATTATATCAACAACTGTCATGCACACACAAGAGTTCGTGGCTAAGTCAAAGCCGTGCAGATCGATTGATCACAAAAGCTAAGGAACGCTTGGCGCGGTCGGTCCATGGATGGGCGACCATCTTGTAATAAACGAGTTCTTCCGTGTTTCGGAAGGCACGATAAACAATTCAATTCAATTCATTTATTTCTTTGCGTATATGGGTACAGAGAGATCTTATAAAATTAA
>NWSH02000605.1:1602197-1614362 GCA_002382865.2 Heliothis virescens | reverse complement strand
TTCTTTTTAGGATTTCGTACCCAAAGGGTAAAATGGGACCGTATTACTAAGCCTATCTCATAAACCGTGATAGCTAGGAAGCTGAAATTTTCACAAATGATGTAGTTCCGTTGCCGCTATAACAAGAAATACTATAAATTTAAATAATATTAAAATTAGGGGGGGGGGTCCCCATACAATAAACGTGTGACGTTGTATGGGGACCCCCCCTATTTTTTAACTTTTTTCTATTTTCAAATTTTTTCCTACGCTTACACACAATTACCGAGCTAGGTTCCAAATTTCATATTTCTAGGTTATCTGGAAGTAGGTTAGGTTTAGGTACTATAAGTCAGTCAGTCAGTGGGAATTTCACGACTTTTGGACCTTCATATCTTTATAACCGTTTGAGCTAGGTTCATGAAATTTGGGCTTCTAGGTGTCCTTATAGATATAATGAAACACGCGTAGTTTGAAGTGTTTACGTTTAATAGGTTGTGAGTTATGGAGGGGTAAAAAGTGGCACCAAATGGTTCGTGTAAATATACACGTGGCGCTTGCCAGCCAGTTTTTGCTTGAACTTGGCTTGACACGCTGCCGCGTGTCTAGATTGCGAAAGGATGACCACTCGGTATATTTACCGCTGAAGGTCGGTATCATAATTTTTGGTAACTTCACTAAATTATCGGGAGAAACATCACGTTTGTTAGCAACATCAGAATCACGCTTTATTTTAGACATGGCATTTTTAAGTTCTACTTTATAGTTAAGATAAGATTCATAAGCAGATTCATAAATATCTTCTTTAAAATATTCCAACAACACATCACTTCCGTAGTCGCCGACCATATTTTCATGTTTCAGAGAAAAGTTTTTAAACTGTTTCTCTAAAGTCTCCAGTCGCGCGTCTATGTAATGCTGAGTTATGCGTTCCTTCGGTGATTTCTTAAAGTTGATCATGCCCTTCTCTATCTGTCCCTTAACTTCCTCTAGTACTCTCAATTCCTTATCTATGTTGAATCATTATAAAGTAAAAATGTTATTTAGTAAGAATTTTCTAAGTCCAAGCGGCGAATAATTTTCTAAGTCCAAAATTGGAAATTTTTCTAAGTCCCAATTTGTAGAATTTTTCTAAGTCCAAACAAGTGATTTTTCTAAGTTCAAATTTTTGAAATTTTTCTAAGTCCCAACAAGCGATGAATTTTCTAAGTCCAGTATTGTGGAAAATTTTCTAAGTGTTTGAAAATATTTAAATCGCTTAGAAATTGGGCATAGGTTCCCCGTCTTGTCGTTTTTCCGGCAAATATTCTAAGTCCCGGACACTTCGCGAAAATTTTACAAGTCTATGTTTTCTGATTATTTTTCTATCTTCTTGACACTTAGCACGATTTCAAAGAAAAATAAGACTACTCACAGATTGTCCACTTCTTTACTCATTGTTAGGTTTCGTGTCCACAGGTTCGTGTGTAGCCGCCTTTATAATCTCAAATTAAAAAACTAATGCATTTAACGCCAACTCGCGCCACTTTTACAAACTAAATTTCTAGGTGTGTGATTTGCCAAAAACGCCCTTCGGCTCGTAGGACCATGTACATTATCGGTACAAGGTGCCTTGGAGCCAGGGATACTTGAATAAAAAACAGTACCTCAGAGCAAGACAATTTAATTTTCGTACATCTTTGACAATAGTGGTAGGCTTAGTATTTATCGTTTAAAATCATAGATGGAGCTTTGGTTTTTATTTTTATAAAATGAAATGGTGCCAGAGTATCTTTAGCTTAGCTTCCAGGACACAGCAATAAACGTAAAATATATTTTTCATTAATTTAGCTCCACAAAAACCCTCAAAATCGAGGACAGATATACTATTTATATAATTTCTCAAACAAGTATACGTATAGTATATAAGTTAGTACGAGTTTACTGCCTCGTTGGTCTAATTGTCGCATAGTCAACTGCTGTGCACGAGGTCTCGGATTCGAATCCCGGGTCTGACCGAAATCGCTCCGTGGGTTTTCGAAACTTTCACAAAGCAGCCCGGAGTTGGATATACCCGTGCATCGGAGAGCACGTTAAGGTCGGTCCTGCGCCTGATCTCTCTCCGGTCATGTCGGATTTTCCGTCCCATCGGGCTATGAGAATGAGGGAAAAGGGAGGGAGAGTCCTGCGCAGCTGGCTGATCTCCTTATATGACACCAGCCGCCGTGGCCGACAATCGGCCTTGGACACCATTAAGTAGATACAAGTTTAGTTTTTAATTTTTTAAATCATAGATAGAGTTAGATTATATTTAATCGTGTTGGGGGTATCTCTAGTTTACCTTTCAGTACTGTAATAGAGACAAAATATTTTTTTGAATTCTTTTTTTTAGAAACTCTCAATATCGAGGGCTGGTGATGGCAATAAAAATGTGTTCAGTTTATCATTTAAGATAGATGAAGCTGTGCGCTTTCTTCATACCATATTCTCAAAAGAATCTTTAGTTTACCTTCCAGTCCTCAGTCGTAAAATATCTTTTGTCTCTGCAAGGTATTTTTTTAGGAAACTCTCAAAATCGAGGGCAAGTGATGACTATAAAAATGTGTTGAGGAAAGGTAAAGTTTGTCATAGGATCATATTAATCACTTTCTTCATACTATCGTATCTCAAAGAAAAATATCAAAAACGCCCAAAGTTAATATTCATGTTTTCACTTCTGCCAGCACTCCCGGAGTGCAACACGATGTTTTTTTTTTATTATTTCAGAAATAATACATTTTCTAACCCTTTGCGTGGCGGAACCTACAAGATATTACCTATACATAGGAGGTATGTTAATACGAAATGTTGCATTTGAAAAAGAACATTATTAAAATAGGGATATTCAATCTATACTAATATTATAAAGCTGAAGAGTTTCTTTGATTGTTTGTTTGTTTGAACGCGCTAATCTCAAGAACTACTGGTCTGATTTGAATAATTCTTTCAGTGTTAGATAGCCCATTTATCTGATGATATGAGGAAGAGACCGCTGGCAGAAGCTAGTTTAAAATAATATTGGAGTCCATTTTCTTATTGGCACCCCATGAAAAATGGTCCACAAAAAATGTCTAAAAAATAATATAGTCTGTTGGCGCGACCGGGTGACGGGGTGACGGGCGACGAGAAATCAAACTCGAATACTTCAACTTAATCGTATATTTAATTATCCCCTGACATGTCGAGCAATGTTTTAATGTAAGTTCGCGTATCTCAACGAAAATAAGTGAGGGATGAACTGGACGCGTGACGTCACCACCCATATCGGCAATGCGCATGCGTCTTCTCAGAGTAACGAATAAAGCTGCCGCTGAACCAACCCTTATGAAAATCTGAGGCTACTGAACTAATCTTATAATTTTATTAACCTACTGCAGTCTTATCAGGCGTCCGGCTCCGAACGCTCGCGCATGCGTGCGCTGCGTCTACCAGATGAAATACTAATCATTAGTCAGTAAGAGCACTATTTATTTGAGCAAAAGCAGCAGTCGGAAGGAGTGAGCTGCATGGCAGCACGTCGCGGGGGTGCCGCGTCAGCGGCGGCGCACCTCGTTGTCGGCGGCGGGCGGCCGCGCCGTGCTCGTGGTGGTAGTGGTGGTGGTGGTGGTGGGCGGGTCCAGCCCCTTGATCTCGAAGGGCCCGCGGAACAGCGGGCGGAAGAGACGCAGGAACGTCTGGTAGCGCACCGCCGAGTTCTGTAACACAAGGCGACGGTGAGACGCGAGCAGTCGGCGGCGCCGGCCGGCGGGCGGCTCACTCACCTGGATGACGTCGCCGATGATCTTAGTAGTGCGGATGAGCAGCGACACGGACGGGCCAAACAGGCTGCCCGGCAGCTCCAGGCTGACCTTGTTCCGGTCGAACACGGGGATGTCGTCGGTGGCCTGGCGGCGCGGGCGCAGGCTCCGCGAGCTCCCACTGCGGCTCGAGCGGGAGCGGCGCCACGACGATGGGGAGAGTTCCCCCCTCCCCGGCTCCCGCGCCCCCCGCGTCGGCTCCCGGCGCCGCCACGTAGTGCCACTCTGCGACAGGAGGGCGGTGAGCGCGCGCCGCAGCCCGCGCCTCGCCTCCGCGTGCGTGTGTGTGTGTGTGTATGTGTGCGCGCGCATGCGCAACGCACATGGACTCGCTCTTACCTTTGTCATTCATAGCTGCTGCGTCACATACACTACTAGACACAAATATGTTGATATACTAATCACCTTTCTCTGAATTTTATCCCAGATTATTTAGGTTCAGTATGTCAAGTGATATTGTTTCCAGCTATATCGATATTTGTACAACTATTATTAAGATCAGGAAATCGCGAGGATGTTGGTCGACGCCTGCTAGTCACTCGGTACAACGCTACAGAACGGTATCTACTATGCAGATAAGATACATCTCCGAGACAGGCGGGACCGGCAGGCGGCAGTAGCAACATGACGCGTCGCTGTACTGAGTAGTTGTGTACTGTAAGCAATCGGTATGTATGTGTGTACTCTGTATACATACGAATAGTTCACTTGACCGCTAACCAATCGGGTGTTACGTCATACAGATCTACACAAACTTGAATGGCGACCTATTTTAGGGACGCGAACTGTTTGTTCACTGAACAGGCGGCGCGACATTACAACGAAATTGAAACAAATGTATTTCGGTATGAGTCTCGTTTATTACAACAATATTTGAACTATTACAGTATCATAGAGGTACGTCGGGTGAGGTGGGCGCACGTGACACGCACACAGACGTGCGGTGCGGTGCAGTGTCGTGAGGTGGAGTGTGCGTGTGTGTGCGTGCAGGCTACGGCGTGGCTACGAGGGCTACGTGGCTACGTGGCTACGAGCTACGGCTGAGTACGAGTAGTGCATGCTCACTTACTGGTCGGGCGGCACCTCACTTTGTACAGATCGCTATCATGTTATCAGTGACCGCGTGCGGCGCGCGGGCGACACCACGCGCCAGTGCTACTAACTACCGACCACTGGAACATCTGTACATGCTTACACTCTCCCCGCAGGTAACAACTTTACGTACATACTAGTGGCGCCCCGCGACATTCATCCCACCTGTACAATTACAAGTTTTATAAAACACAAGAATTGTTAACTTTGGGGCCAAACCTTAACAAACTTATAGTGAATATAATACATAGTAAAGTAATATAGTGCCTGCAGTGACATAAATAACACCAAGTGCTTTTAACGTTACTCTACAGTGTGCAGTAGTGAATGCATCAGAATACGACACCAACGGCACCGACTGGCTTCGCAGGAGGATATCATTAGTTAACACCTCCCGTGTTACTTGAGCCATGGAAAAATACCATCGGTAAAACTAATATATTAGAATAAGTTACAAGTTAAAATACTGGCGCTGTATATAGGGACGCACGGTCTGTAACATGTGTGGGTGCGCGTGCGACGTCCGCGCACACACGCGCACGCGCACCCACACATGCATGCAAAGCTAAGGACAAGCGACTAGATGCGAACAGACGACAGCGTCTGACTAGAGGGATACACTATTGCATATAAATGCACAGTGGCAAGATTTCGGCAAGTTTATCTTAACAAAACTCTACGTTTAACTCGGCGAGAGCCGCGTGTGTGCGTGCCGAGTGTGTGACACACGCCACGCGCACACACGCGCACGGCACGCCGACTCCGGACTCCAAGTATGTACAAGTGCGTCGGCGCGACTAACTACTGAGGTGAGGCAGGCAGACATGCGGTGCAGCGTGCAGTAAAACAAACAACTTCCGAAGAATCGTTTAATATCACCATCGCTCACCTAAACCTATTTACAATATAAATACAAAACGTGGGGACACTGGGACAGGACGGCGACCGCGGACTGTACAGGCGGTGCGGGGGGACAGGGAGGGGGACGGGCGGGGGACCAGAGACGGGCGCGGGGCTCACGAGTCGTCCTCCTCGGAGGAGTCGATGGTCTCGACGGTGCCGCCTGCGCCGGCGCCGCCCGACGACGAGCCCGAGAGCGACGTGACCAGTGAGATGATGGAGCCGAGCCCCCCCCCACCTGCGCCACCGCCGCCCGACGCGCCACCCAACAGGCCGGACACCGCCTGGATCTTGGGCCCCAGCAGCTGCAGCTTGGGCCCGATGACCTGGCCCACGATGCCGCTCAGCGACGCCAGGCCGTTCTGCGGCGCCTCGATGCCGTACTGCTTGTTCAGCTCGATGTTCTTCTGGTCCAGCGAGTCCACGAAGCGCGTCTTCGCGTCAATCAGCGAGTTGATTTTCTACAACAGAGAGCGAGCGAGTGACTCTCGGCGCGACACGGGAGCGATACGGGAGCGATACGGGAGAGGGAAGCGGAGGGTACTCACCCCGAACACGAAGCCCAGCACGGCGTTCTTGATGCCGAACTTGGCCTGCGTGGCGCCCTCCAGCTTGCGCTTCTCGCGCGCCTGCTCGTCGCCGGCGCCGTCCTGCACACACACACGCGTCACTACACGCACACCGACACACCGCTACACTAAAGCTCCGTCACCATAGCCTGCACCGCGCACCCTGTTACGTGACTGCATGCTGTGCCAACTGACACCTCGCTACTGTTGTCTAGCTCTCCGTCCATCGGGGAGCGAATGTTTTCACCATTCTGTTTGCTGCAAGCGTAGGTTCCGATGATTACACATTTTATAAATTAATTCTGATTCTAGTGCCTAGTTGTGTATACGATATGTCTGTGTAACGCAGATCATGATGATGTTTGCGCAAGCGCACGCCAGAGCGGGCGTCGAGATGCGCGCGCACGCGACTCGATTGTTATCATTATTGCTGAGGACATTTATTTAGAGTGGGCCTATAAGTATTGTAGGTTTAGCTATTACATAAAGAAACTATCTCAGGTGGTCNCAATAAACGTAAAATATATTTTTCATTAATTTAGCTCCACAAAAACCCTCAAAATCGAGGACAGATATACTATTTATATAATTTCTCAAACAAGTATACGTATAGTATATAAGTTAGTACGAGTTTACTGCCTCGTTGGTCTAATTGTCGCATAGTCAACTGCTGTGCACGAGGTCTCGGATTCGAATCCCGGGTCTGACCGAAATCGCTCCGTGGGTTTTCGAAACTTTCACAAAGCAGCCCGGAGTTGGATATACCCGTGCATCGGAGAGCACGTTAAGGTCGGTCCTGCGCCTGATCTCTCTCCGGTCATGTCGGATTTTCCGTCCCATCGGGCTATGAGAATGAGGGAAAAGGGAGGGAGAGTCCTGCGCAGCTGGCTGATCTCCTTATATGACACCAGCCGCCGTGGCCGACAATCGGCCTTGGACACCATTAAGTAGATACAAGTTTAGTTTTTAATTTTTTAAATCATAGATAGAGTTAGATTATATTTAATCGTGTTGGGGGTATCTCTAGTTTACCTTTCAGTACTGTAATAGAGACAAAATATTTTTTTGAATTCTTTTTTTTAGAAACTCTCAATATCGAGGGCTGGTGATGGCAATAAAAATGTGTTCAGTTTATCATTTAAGATAGATGAAGCTGTGCGCTTTCTTCATACCATATTCTCAAAAGAATCTTTAGTTTACCTTCCAGTCCTCAGTCGTAAAATATCTTTTGTCTCTGCAAGGTATTTTTTTAGGAAACTCTCAAAATCGAGGGCAAGTGATGACTATAAAAATGTGTTGAGGAAAGGTAAAGTTTGTCATAGGATCATATTAATCACTTTCTTCATACTATCGTATCTCAAAGAAAAATATCAAAAACGCCCAAAGTTAATATTCATGTTTTCACTTCTGCCAGCACTCCCGGAGTGCAACACGATGTTTTTTTTTTATTATTTCAGAAATAATACATTTTCTAACCCTTTGCGTGGCGGAACCTACAAGATATTACCTATACATAGGAGGTATGTTAATACGAAATGTTGCATTTGAAAAAGAACATTATTAAAATAGGGATATTCAATCTATACTAATATTATAAAGCTGAAGAGTTTCTTTGATTGTTTGTTTGTTTGAACGCGCTAATCTCAAGAACTACTGGTCTGATTTGAATAATTCTTTCAGTGTTAGATAGCCCATTTATCTGATGATATGAGGAAGAGACCGCTGGCAGAAGCTAGTTTAAAATAATATTGGAGTCCATTTTCTTATTGGCACCCCATGAAAAATGGTCCACAAAAAATGTCTAAAAAATAATATAGTCTGTTGGCGCGACCGGGTGACGGGGTGACGGGCGACGAGAAATCAAACTCGAATACTTCAACTTAATCGTATATTTAATTATCCCCTGACATGTCGAGCAATGTTTTAATGTAAGTTCGCGTATCTCAACGAAAATAAGTGAGGGATGAACTGGACGCGTGACGTCACCACCCATATCGGCAATGCGCATGCGTCTTCTCAGAGTAACGAATAAAGCTGCCGCTGAACCAACCCTTATGAAAATCTGAGGCTACTGAACTAATCTTATAATTTTATTAACCTACTGCAGTCTTATCAGGCGTCCGGCTCCGAACGCTCGCGCATGCGTGCGCTGCGTCTACCAGATGAAATACTAATCATTAGTCAGTAAGAGCACTATTTATTTGAGCAAAAGCAGCAGTCGGAAGGAGTGAGCTGCATGGCAGCACGTCGCGGGGGTGCCGCGTCAGCGGCGGCGCACCTCGTTGTCGGCGGCGGGCGGCCGCGCCGTGCTCGTGGTGGTAGTGGTGGTGGTGGTGGTGGGCGGGTCCAGCCCCTTGATCTCGAAGGGCCCGCGGAACAGCGGGCGGAAGAGACGCAGGAACGTCTGGTAGCGCACCGCCGAGTTCTGTAACACAAGGCGACGGTGAGACGCGAGCAGTCGGCGGCGCCGGCCGGCGGGCGGCTCACTCACCTGGATGACGTCGCCGATGATCTTAGTAGTGCGGATGAGCAGCGACACGGACGGGCCAAACAGGCTGCCCGGCAGCTCCAGGCTGACCTTGTTCCGGTCGAACACGGGGATGTCGTCGGTGGCCTGGCGGCGCGGGCGCAGGCTCCGCGAGCTCCCACTGCGGCTCGAGCGGGAGCGGCGCCACGACGATGGGGAGAGTTCCCCCCTCCCCGGCTCCCGCGCCCCCCGCGTCGGCTCCCGGCGCCGCCACGTAGTGCCACTCTGCGACAGGAGGGCGGTGAGCGCGCGCCGCAGCCCGCGCCTCGCCTCCGCGTGCGTGTGTGTGTGTGTGTATGTGTGCGCGCGCATGCGCAACGCACATGGACTCGCTCTTACCTTTGTCATTCATAGCTGCTGCGTCACATACACTACTAGACACAAATATGTTGATATACTAATCACCTTTCTCTGAATTTTATCCCAGATTATTTAGGTTCAGTATGTCAAGTGATATTGTTTCCAGCTATATCGATATTTGTACAACTATTATTAAGATCAGGAAATCGCGAGGATGTTGGTCGACGCCTGCTAGTCACTCGGTACAACGCTACAGAACGGTATCTACTATGCAGATAAGATACATCTCCGAGACAGGCGGGACCGGCAGGCGGCAGTAGCAACATGACGCGTCGCTGTACTGAGTAGTTGTGTACTGTAAGCAATCGGTATGTATGTGTGTACTCTGTATACATACGAATAGTTCACTTGACCGCTAACCAATCGGGTGTTACGTCATACAGATCTACACAAACTTGAATGGCGACCTATTTTAGGGACGCGAACTGTTTGTTCACTGAACAGGCGGCGCGACATTACAACGAAATTGAAACAAATGTATTTCGGTATGAGTCTCGTTTATTACAACAATATTTGAACTATTACAGTATCATAGAGGTACGTCGGGTGAGGTGGGCGCACGTGACACGCACACAGACGTGCGGTGCGGTGCAGTGTCGTGAGGTGGAGTGTGCGTGTGTGTGCGTGCAGGCTACGGCGTGGCTACGAGGGCTACGTGGCTACGTGGCTACGAGCTACGGCTGAGTACGAGTAGTGCATGCTCACTTACTGGTCGGGCGGCACCTCACTTTGTACAGATCGCTATCATGTTATCAGTGACCGCGTGCGGCGCGCGGGCGACACCACGCGCCAGTGCTACTAACTACCGACCACTGGAACATCTGTACATGCTTACACTCTCCCCGCAGGTAACAACTTTACGTACATACTAGTGGCGCCCCGCGACATTCATCCCACCTGTACAATTACAAGTTTTATAAAACACAAGAATTGTTAACTTTGGGGCCAAACCTTAACAAACTTATAGTGAATATAATACATAGTAAAGTAATATAGTGCCTGCAGTGACATAAATAACACCAAGTGCTTTTAACGTTACTCTACAGTGTGCAGTAGTGAATGCATCAGAATACGACACCAACGGCACCGACTGGCTTCGCAGGAGGATATCATTAGTTAACACCTCCCGTGTTACTTGAGCCATGGAAAAATACCATCGGTAAAACTAATATATTAGAATAAGTTACAAGTTAAAATACTGGCGCTGTATATAGGGACGCACGGTCTGTAACATGTGTGGGTGCGCGTGCGACGTCCGCGCACACACGCGCACGCGCACCCACACATGCATGCAAAGCTAAGGACAAGCGACTAGATGCGAACAGACGACAGCGTCTGACTAGAGGGATACACTATTGCATATAAATGCACAGTGGCAAGATTTCGGCAAGTTTATCTTAACAAAACTCTACGTTTAACTCGGCGAGAGCCGCGTGTGTGCGTGCCGAGTGTGTGACACACGCCACGCGCACACACGCGCACGGCACGCCGACTCCGGACTCCAAGTATGTACAAGTGCGTCGGCGCGACTAACTACTGAGGTGAGGCAGGCAGACATGCGGTGCAGCGTGCAGTAAAACAAACAACTTCCGAAGAATCGTTTAATATCACCATCGCTCACCTAAACCTATTTACAATATAAATACAAAACGTGGGGACACTGGGACAGGACGGCGACCGCGGACTGTACAGGCGGTGCGGGGGGACAGGGAGGGGGACGGGCGGGGGACCAGAGACGGGCGCGGGGCTCACGAGTCGTCCTCCTCGGAGGAGTCGATGGTCTCGACGGTGCCGCCTGCGCCGGCGCCGCCCGACGACGAGCCCGAGAGCGACGTGACCAGTGAGATGATGGAGCCGAGCCCCCCCCCACCTGCGCCACCGCCGCCCGACGCGCCACCCAACAGGCCGGACACCGCCTGGATCTTGGGCCCCAGCAGCTGCAGCTTGGGCCCGATGACCTGGCCCACGATGCCGCTCAGCGACGCCAGGCCGTTCTGCGGCGCCTCGATGCCGTACTGCTTGTTCAGCTCGATGTTCTTCTGGTCCAGCGAGTCCACGAAGCGCGTCTTCGCGTCAATCAGCGAGTTGATTTTCTACAACAGAGAGCGAGCGAGTGACTCTCGGCGCGACACGGGAGCGATACGGGAGCGATACGGGAGAGGGAAGCGGAGGGTACTCACCCCGAACACGAAGCCCAGCACGGCGTTCTTGATGCCGAACTTGGCCTGCGTGGCGCCCTCCAGCTTGCGCTTCTCGCGCGCCTGCTCGTCGCCGGCGCCGTCCTGCACACACACACGCGTCACTACACGCACACCGACACACCGCTACACTAAAGCTCCGTCACCATAGCCTGCACCGCGCACCCTGTTACGTGACTGCATGCTGTGCCAACTGACACCTCGCTACTGTTGTCTAGCTCTCCGTCCATCGGGGAGCGAATGTTTTCACCATTCTGTTTGCTGCAAGCGTAGGTTCCGATGATTACACATTTTATAAATTAATTCTGATTCTAGTGCCTAGTTGTGTATACGATATGTCTGTGTAACGCAGATCATGATGATGTTTGCGCAAGCGCACGCCAGAGCGGGCGTCGAGATGCGCGCGCACGCGACTCGATTGTTATCATTATTGCTGAGGACATTTATTTAGAGTGGGCCTATAAGTATTGTAGGTTTAGCTATTACATAAAGAAACTATCTCAGGTGGTCGGTTAGAGTGGAAGCGCACTGTGAGATAGTTTGGCCGCGATCTGCAGGGACAAGTGAATGTAAGGCTCATCAAAACATAAATTATTAACGTGTCGCTGCGCAAGGTGATACATCGCGCCATGGCCTTTATTTATGAAAGGGTGTTCGCGAGGGATGTGGGGCGGCAGGGCGCGGGGCGCGGGGCGCGGGGCGGGCGGGGCGGGGCGGGTCGAGGC
>NWSH02000605.1:1587920-1599348 GCA_002382865.2 Heliothis virescens | reverse complement strand
GGCGCCGGGCGCGGGGTGAGGGGCGCCGGGCGCGGGGTGAGGGGCGCCGGGCGCGCGGTGAGGGGCGCCGGGCGCGGGGTGAGGGGGGTGGGGCGCGGGGCCGTGGAAACCGTCGCGTAAAGTAAAGGCGTGCGATACTCGAGGCTTTGTTCACTGACACTTAGTATATTACATATGATTGCGGTTCCGAAATGAGCAAAAACACCGAAACTGGCTCCGGTGTGTGGTAACTGTAACAACTGATACCGTGCGACACACACACACACACACGCACACACACACGCGCGCACGCGACTCGCATCGCAATGTGCGGCGGTGACCTCAGTGCGGTACTAAGCGACACGTATATTTTGTCTAACTCCCGATGGTTGCCAATAAAGCTATGTTTTAATATGTGTGTCGCAACACAAGGCTCGACACACGAGTGTTCTCTCTGACTCCACCGACATGTCGCAATTGTTGATATGGCCTCTAAACCTTAAACACTCAAACATTTCACAACTTTATCCAAATTTTGTCGACTAACAACAACTAAAAAGTACCTCTTTTTACGTTAAAATTACTTTGGTAACGACATATGAGTGACCGCAATACGGACATTCAGACTAGGTCAGTAAAGCCAATCTTTAAATAAATACATTTAATTAAAAATAATAAAACGTTTATGTATTGGTAAATCGTCTTCATTCACATAGATACATAGATAAAATTGCTATCTAGGTGCTTATATGAATAAAAATAAAATTAATTTTCCTGACCCATTCTAGTGTTGAAATATATTTCTGAAAATGAAAAATTATAAGGATACCTAGTTGGGTGTGCCCTACTGGGGTTCCGTATGTACGCAGTAGATATGAATAATAAAGTATGTGAGTATGAGCTGTTCATGGTGTGTAGTACGCGTGTGTGCGTGGGGGTGGCGTTATGTACTGATGCACGCACACACGCGCAATGTATTGGAAATGTTAAATGAGATGTAAGCGTTATGAGAGAGGCGAGCGAGCTGCGACGCGCTGCAAACAAACGTTCATTACAAGCAGGCGGAGACGCGGCAACACGCGGCAACCGGCACAATGTCGCGCGTTACATAAGGCGCGCGGCAGATGTGTGCAGCGTGTGCAGCGGTCAGCCGCGGTACGTACCTCGAGCGGCTGCAGCGCGTCGTCGTCGGTCAGCTGGCGGCGTGAGCGCGGCGCGGCGGCCGCGGCGGCCAGCAGCGCCAGCAGCGCCAGGAGCGGGAGCGAGCGTGTGGCGAGCATCGTGCGGAGCGAGCGACTGGCGCTGCGCCCGCGCGCCGCCGCCTCCGCCGCCAGCCCCTCCACGCGCCCCGCCAGCCCCGCCAGCCCCGCCAGCCCCGACACCACACACCACCACCACCTATGAGCACGCTGACGACGACACTCGCCCAGGTAATTCACTTATTGTATTGATGGCATCTGATAATGTTCTACCATCACATTTGAGGTGATTGCGTGCACGCTAACGCAGTTATTTGCGTTATATCTGAGTTTGAATCAATAAAGCAACTAATTATCCAGTTTCGTGTCAGTCATCACTAGCTCTGGCAGAGACCTATTTCAGTAGAACAAAGAAATAATTATATGTACAAAATGTTTGCATCAATTTGATAATTACTGTATTAAATAAAACATTTTTAGCATTTTTTTTAGTTTTAAGATGGTAGAGAATATTTTAATACAAGCTTGCCAGACTGTACCAGAAACTGAACACTTGCGCGTTGATGTCTTTTGTATGAAACGCGTTCCCTTCAGCACACAATATTTTTTGAAGTTTCATATAACTGACCTTAGGTACCAAACCTTCTCCTCTAGAAAAAAGTAATATCATCCAAACTTTCCTTTAATTTACATTCGATATATTTAACCGACTTTCCAAAAGGAATAGGTTCGCGTATATACGTTTTTCTTTTTATGTTTGTTTGATAAATATTTTTTATATAAAAGGGTATATATATTCAGTACTATATATTTTAGACAACAACCCAGGTCTTAGTCGCTAGATCAAACTAAGGTTTAAGGTTTAAGATACCTCTTTTCTCCCGACGTTTCGGAAAAGAGGTATCGTAAACCTTTAATAGTTTGATCGCGACTAAGACCCGAGTTGTTGTCTAAAATATGCATTCAGTACTAGTTTCTGACCGCGAATTCGTTCGCGGATCATGTCGCTTATGCCAGCGACAACGGGGCGTCATAATCAAAGATTTGAAATGTGTGATGTCAAATTCTAGAAGCCTCGGGGAAATAACGGGATGTGGGAGATGATTTGAGACGTTTCAGATCTTAAATTTTTGTAAGTTAACAGGAAATGCCTATCAGATAAAACAAATTTAGCTTAGACGTCATTCCTATATGTGTTATGGTGTAGCTGGGCTCTTGGAGTTCCACATCACGTGTTCCAGATCTTGGATTTTTATAAGTCAACATAGAGTGTACATCAGATAGCAGTGAGCACGCGCTCGGCGACAGGCTGCTACGTCGCGAACGTTCGATAATGTTCGTTTTACGATGAGAGGCATCCTAGCCTTATGGAATAGTTAATTATGTCAACTTTTTTAATTAGGGACGACTGAGAGTGTTACAAACGTAAGAGTAGACAAATATAATCAGAAAGCTTCGAACTGCTAAGCTATCGGGAGTTACACGTATTATTGTGAGTCAAACATAAAAAATAGACATATGCTGCCATGGAATATTTTTTATATAATTTTAAAGAGAAGCTTAAAAAAATGGAGTAACTTCTCCCGTTTTCCAGACATTTCCCTTCACTGCTCTGCTCCTGTTGATACTTATAGCCTGAGCTGGTTATAGTAAAAGGTAAAGGTAAAGGTAAAAGGTAATTTATTCAAAATAGGCTGAAAATCAGCACTTTTTGAAAGTCAATTTTACAAAAGGCAGCCCCCAAAATGCCCGCATTATATTACACAAAATATATGTAGATAATAATAATTAATAATAAATAAATTGTTTATTTGGTAAAAATATGCATACATTTTGTAAATACGTCTTAATCATTAAAATCTCAGTTACATATATTTTGCCTGAACTAGGTAAAACCTGTGCCTCAGGCTATAAAGTGCAAATACTGTTTATATATAAATTAACAAAAAATCTTAAAATTAAATTTGTGAAAATATAAAAAAACCATTCTAAAAAAAACTAAAATTAAAAAACTATTCATAGTCACTTCTCATCAAGTATACTTTTCATCAAGAAAAGTATACTATAACCAGCTCAGGAGTGTGAAAAATAATTGGACCAAATTTTGTTAGAATCCGTCGAGTAGTTTTTGTTCCTATAACGGTTATACAAACAGACAGACGAAAATTTTACTGTTTACATTTTTGGCATCAATATCAATCCCTACTTGTTGTTTTGGAAATATATTTCATGTACAGAATTGATATCTCTACAGATTAATTATAAGTATAGATATAGGCCACTATTCAGTTACGGTGTCTGAAAAGCTAAAAATCCAACTTCCATTAAATCACTAAAACAAAAAAGGTGGTTTTTAGGTGCAACGGTGTGCACGTGGTTGCCATAGGTGACATGAGCGGGTGCAGGCGGAGGCCGCCGGTGCATCAGTGGGAGTGCAACACGTTCGCTATTGCTGCACTGCTGATAATTAGGCAGCGCGAGGTCGCTCCAATCATCACAACAAGGTAACGGCCTTTCTAAATCCGGTCGCCAGCTACCCTGCCGCCCTGCGGCCCTGCCGGCCCCGGCACCCCGCCGCCCTGCGGCCCTGCCTGCCACGGTGCTCAGCCGCACCGGGTTGATCCCGGCCCCGGGCCGCGCGTCTGGGGCCCCGCACCCTCGGGCCCCGCGCCCCCGGACCCGCAGCCCGGGGCGCACATTCACTTGATCTCGCAGACGAACTGATTGCGCAAATGACTGATATTCTAATACATAAGGCTTTTGGCTAATACGAGTATTTCGAAACTGAAATGATCAAAAACCCGACAACATTGAAAGTATTACACTCATGTTGTATATTGCCGGAATTTTAACTAAGTATGTATGTATGTATAATATTAATATAATGTAGTGTCTGTTGGCGTGAGTGTGACGTCACAAGCCGAACACTTGCAAATACTTCACAAAACAGATTGACTATTGTATTCGCTATAACATGTCATAGTGCATGAGTGCAGGCAAGGCGGGAGCGGCGCGTGCGCATGTTGTATCATAAGCTGGTCGAGACATCCCAACTGTTACATTTCTTTTATAATATCATATTTGTCCCTTTCTATAGATATAATAGCAATTAGTGCAAATAGTAGAATATGATAGGCGAAGTGGCGGCTACTCACTAGCACATAAGCTAATAGCAGATTATGTACACACAGTCACACAGCGTACATTAGGAAAGTATCGAATACATTAGGATCAATGACGCGGCGTCGCTGCACACGGGCGGGGCCGCGCGCTCCCGCAGCTCAGCGCCTGTGGCGCGCGAGCCCTCCGGCATTACAGACACACAGTTACTGTTACTGTACGCAGTTGTTTTCCCACTTCCATCATATGTGACCACTAGCTGCGCCCGACGGGCTCACCTGTGTGTTCTGACGGAACTAAAATAAACCAGAACAAAAAGTATACTACTTATCTATACTAATATTATAAAGCTGAAGAGTTTGTTTGTTTGAACGCGTTAATTTCAGGAACTACTGGTCCGATTTGAAAAATTCTTTCAGTGTTAGATAGCCCATTTATCGAGGAAGGCTATAGGCTACTTTTTATCTGGGTACGCTGAGTAGTTCCCATGGGACGCGGGTAAAACCGCTGGCAGAAGCTAGTATGTTATAATGATGTTTAAGTTTCGAAAAACATTGACATATCCAAACTTTCACACTTTTAATATTAAGGATGTTCGTAGACTAGCTGCTGCAGCCAGTCGCTGACGTTATGACTGACCCCAATGGGCGCTGGTAGCGCGCGCGCTGTGCGAGACACCATGATAAAGCCTGTCATTCAATATACCTACAACGAGTTTTGAGTGTTAAGTTAGGAGTAAGTACCCGTAACCGAGTCGTGAGCAAACTGTCGCGGAGCCCATAGAGTGCGCTACAAGTCTAGTGATAGTGACAGACGCGTGACGCTCGACGCGCCGCGGATTGTTTACGTGTGGTGGCGCGCGACCGCTCCGGCAGCAGCGCGCGCGCCAAACCAGCATTGTATGTAGCGCCAAGTGTCAAGTTAGTGTCAAGTGTGAGCGGTCCCGTGCCCCCTGCGGGACACCGCCGGCCGGCGCTCCCGACGCACTCCCGCCGCACTCCCGCCGCACTCCCGCCGCACTCCCGCCGCACTCCCGCAGCACTCCCGCCGCACTCGCTAAGCACATTACATGAAACGTTTCATGTTTACGCAATCACTAGTAGAAGAGAGCGGTGCAATGCTGCACATTAGCTAATTGTATTAGATGCAACGATATGAAATGACACGTCACTGCTTATTTCTCGGAAGTTATTTGAACTCATTACGTAAGCACTTGCTAAACTTAATTAACTACACCTGATGCTAAAAATAACAGCCAGCCAGGCCACTTGTGACTCAATCATGTATGTCTGCGAATTGGCAACTCTGTTCACTGTTGATATCGAATGAGGAACACTATCGCAGCGTGCAGCAGCATGCAGCAACGTGCAGCAGTGCGCTGGCGAGGAGTGCTGCACCGAGTGGTGCGCTTGCGTCACCGCGGCGGCGCGTGTCGCAAGCGCCGCCTAACATTAAGATATAGTGCACCGTCATCCCGCGCCGCCCGACACCTATCGATAATGTTACAGCTGCGCGCGCGCATTCACTGGCCGCAGGTCGCGCACCCGGACGCGCGCCTCGATGCGATCGGCAAATGATCCAACAACGAATACTCACGAGAGACTACACTACACAACAAAATATAACCAAAATACAAAAAACTGCGCCAAAACATAAATAGAAACAAGATGAATTTTTGTTGTTACGTTTTTATTGTGTCCTATGTCGAGATTTTCACCTCGATAACTAGCGGCATGTTAAGAGGTCGACAGTGACGAACGCAATAAATATACAGATGAATATTGTTCTCCGATCTGTAGCATTTTTATGAATAATATATTTTAATTTTATTTATACCCTTATTTCAAGCAACTAGGGCCCATAAAAAGACCATAGAGACAAATACACATATGTATACTTAACAATGATTATAAACTAATAAATAAAATATCCCCTCTGTCAGTCCCGTGAGGTCACTATTGACTATATATGAGCGCTTTGCATTGGTTACAATGTCCAGACAAGCGACTTGCTAGTTTTTAAGGCGAGGACTGAAATCTACTCCGTCCCTCCGTCAGATTATTCTGTGGAGTAGTTCGACTAAACGCGTCCAATATACCATCGCGTTCAGGGGTGTGTTGGAGGAGCCGCGCGTCGGAATGTTAGCGGACCATGGCACGGTCAGCTGCCAAGCTGTGATCCGTAAGAGGAAGGTGTTTTAAGTTCATCATCTACTAACATAATAGGAACTTGAAGCATAATGTGTGCTGGTCTGAAATAAATATTTTCAATTCAATAAACAGAAGAAGAAGTTTTGCAAGTAGATACCAGGTTATTTCAGTAACTGTGCTCATGATTTCTTACTTGTTATTGGTATGAAAAGCATCTTGTTCGTCTGCTGGTAGTGGACTATCGGATATCACACCGTAAAGGACATACAAGGGAGCTAACCGGAATGGTTTACTTGTGTTGCAGTGGTGCAGTGTGGTACTGCGGAATTGTGCTAGTACTGTAATGTTGCTCTTGTTTGTTGTATAGTGTAGCTAGGTCTCATGTTTACTGGTAGGTAGATATACTATAACAACAAAACCTTGATAATGTGAATAAGAAGACTTTGCGATTGCAAAAATAGTCGTATTTTTAAATGCAATATTAGTAAAAGTAGTACTCATAAAGAATATGATATCTATACTAATACTAATATACTAATTACTAATCTATACTAATACTAATTACTAATCTATCTATCTATCTATATTTTATTATATAAAGAGGAAAACTTTGTTTGTTTGTTTGGTTGGTTGTAATGAATAGGCTCAAAAACTACTGGACCGATTTTAAAAATTCTTTCACCATTCGAAAGCTACATTATCCACGAGTGACGTAGGCTTTATTTTATCCGGGTACGGGCACTAATTCCCACGGGATGCGAGTGAAACCGCGGGAAAACGGCTAGTCATAAATAAGTTGCAACCACCCGCTCCGACCAGCAGCCCGCGGCGTGCAGCGCGCACTCGGTGACGTCATCACTTGTATCGGGACCCGCTACATGCCTCCATACATAAATAACATCATACTCGTCAGCAAGAGGGTGGCAGCCGCCGCGTCCTCCTGGAACCCTACTAGCTAGGTACTTTCAACATCTTAAGTAAAATATTATTGTTTTCAACAATAGTTAAATTCTATTAAACTGCAATGCGACGTACTACGTACTACTCGATGCAGCCGGGGCTGCAGGCGACATGCGCGGGCGCAGCGGCACGGAGTGCACCCGCCGAGCGTATTCAACGGTTATTAATACTACGGAGGTGTCAATGTGGTGCTGTCGTAACGCGAGGTCCTTCACCCGCCCCCCCCTCGCCCTCGCCCCCTACCGCCCCGCAGTCCTCCGGCTTTGTCCCAATTATCTCCGTAGTGAAGTATTTCGCAAGAGTCACCTTGTCGCAGGTCACGCATTAGCCACGCGCGCGCCCGCGGCCGCGACCCCTGCGCGAGTCCTCTCCCGCGCCGCCGCGCCGGCCCGCTCCGTCACAACCTACGACGCGGCGGCGGCTACACAAATACTTATCCTCATTAATAAATCCGTCTGCAAATGTGACGCAACACTTACGCGGACCAAGTGTCATGGAATTATACAAGTCATCGCTTGGAATCGAGGGCAATGTTCCGGAGGCGGACGGAGACGCGGGCAGAGCCAGTGCCGCGCTCTTCCTGGCCTGGCAGCGCCAGTGCGGCACATGCAAAATTACAACATTAATCCGTTAACTTTTGCAGTAATCTGGTTATCGTAATACGTGGCGAGTACCGTTCCACCTTCGTGGCCCAGAGGCTGTCAACAAGAATCCAATGAATCCGCGGTATACCCCCGGACTCTACTGCTTCTAACAATAGTTCAGGGCATGAGTGTACCTCTGTACGTAAAAAATTAATGAAAAGGTAATCCAAGCATTACTAACACTGCCCTAGGTTGTACGTGACACGCTGATAGCCAGTTTGTGCCGGTGGGAGTGGTGAGCCCGCACTGGGCACGGGACTGTATCGACAGACTGCTCGCCAGTAAGTACGACGACGCGCCTGGCAACCAAGCACCATCGCTGGGGCTGGAGGCCGAGCACTCGAGCTCGGAGACCCCCAACTGTAACAACTAATTGTCGGCATCCTGTCGTGGCATGTGGCGCATGTGCTGGGTGCGTGCGAGCGTGCGTGCGAGCGAGCGTGCGAGCGTGCGGGACCGCTCGGCCTCCACACAACGCGATGCAAGGACGACGGCTACATGCTAACTTTACCTGGAGCTAACATGAACCCGAATGAGAACAACTGCGGCTCCGCCTCGACCAGCCGCCACGAGCGAGAATGCAATTACTTAATACGTAAATGTAATCGATCAACAATTCCCAGTGAGCAGTGTCGGCGCTGCGGCGCGGGCGGCTCCGTACTTGCGTGAAACCTGTCTTCACTGTGAAGGTTTGCGTTCACATTTATTAAATCGTTAACTGTTATGTTGTACTACTTAATATAGCGTATTACTAGGTATTTCGTTTCACGATAATATTTGGTTCTGTGCGTTGTAAAGCAAGCTAGAAATTCTAATGCCCAGTGTACTACTAGTACAAACATACTTAGCATCGCCGTGCAGTGACTGCAGTCGACGACAATGCACGTTGTCGCACTCGGTTTATAATTAAGTTATAAAAAATATTTCAACGGCAGTATCTGCTGATTAAATTAGCCGTTAACGCCAAACTAAGCCAAGGCGCGGCCAGACCGCGGGGGCAGGGGGGGGAGGACTCAGTGAAACTATGACGACGCTGCAAAAAATACCTATAATTATCATCTTGTATTACATTATGAATTTGACGAATAACATCTACTACTATACTAACTACAAATACCTACCTACTTCTACAAATACAAACTATCATCTGCCTAGCGTTTTCCCAAATAGGTACCTAGAGTACCTACGTATGAAGGGTCTGACTTCCAGTCTAAGCGGATGCAGCTAAGTATCAGTATGCTACATGGAGCGACTCCTAATAGCAGTTATCTGGCCAACCCCACTTAGAAATACCCCTATACCGTTAAGAAAGTCGAGCTATCAGGACTTCAGAGACCAGACTTGTGACCACGCTGAGTTGCTTAACTTTATAACCGATCGAGCCGTGCGGCCAGCGTTGCATAAACTAGAGCAGTGACATTGCCGGACATAGGGCTCACACACACACACACACGCGCGGGGCGCATGCGCGCGACCTGCGACCCGCACTTGACGTGCTCATTAGTCGGCGACTCACTAATTATTGCGTAGTCTCGCTAAATGATTGACGATGCCGTATCTCACGCGGGGTCTAACGTACAAAGTTGCGCGGGGTCATAAAATTACAATATTTTGTTTGGCAACTGAGCGGTTGCGCCATGTCTCTCTGAGAAGACAGAGCAGTACCTAGTTCCAGTCGCCGGCGCCGCCTGCCCCATACCTGCTGCACACACACGAGTCCTGGAAGCGAATCTACGCAGGTATCTTCTCGGACACATACAACTAAGCAGTTTCATTTATTATATGGTATTGTTGATGTATTGATCCAAATATTTTGTCAGTAAGATGAAGCAACGAGTCTGCTCCCGGAGCAAGACATTACATGAGCACAGCCCTACTGCAACAGACACACACATCTCGTATAGCACATGACATTCTGTTCTGTGTGTCCACTAGACACCACAAAGAAGGCTCCACTCTAAACAGACCTACTTACTAGTGTTACATCATCCCGCTGTATGTGTGAGTGTAGTACTCGGTCGATGGTCAACAATCACATCGGAAGCTCCGGCCACCGGCTGACACAGAATTGATTGATGATCAATCAATATAATGTCGAGCATCGGTTCTGCTGCAGCTGATATCATTGAGGTCGCTTGAGGAAGTGCTTGCTTATGACAGCGAGAGAAGCCGCGACCGGTCTGCACTGCCGGCATCAACGCCTGCCAACGTGCCATATTATTACTACTACTTACTATCATGATTCTTGTAAAATCCTCAGAAACAGTTCTAGGTATAGTTCAATGAAACCAATGAGCCAACGAGCTTTAGCAGTGAGAGTGTAGTAGTACCAGCACTGCCCTTGTTGCGGAAGTGGGTCCAGAAGCTTGACACAGTGCGCGCTTTGCGACACAAGCTCTGGCGCAGTCAGGGGCTGGGGAAAACCGCGCGCCGGCCGCGGAAAACTGACGGCGGCGTCCGGTGAGAGGCTGCGCGGCGGAGGGGGGCGGAGGGGGGCGGCGGCAGGCGCGGCGCCGGCGCCGGCCGCTGCGGCACTCGGTCGCGCGCGCCCGCATCGATCACTCGTGTCCCCGGCTCCCGCGCAGCAGCCCAGCTCCCGTCAGTGTCCAGCCGCCGCCGCCGCTCGGTAACGTACCCGCACTCACACACACACAGCCGCCGCACGCGCTTGCATAAGCGCCGCGTTTCCGCGTGCCGCAGCCGCCGGGGGTGGCTCCCGGCGCGCTCTCTCACCGAATGTAGTGCAACTCGAGTCCGTTGCCTCACCGGCGCAACCTCGCCGCCCGACATTGGGCGCGTTTCGACACACAATATCGATCTATCGCACGGTTGAAACCGATTTCGATAACATTGAGCGAAACCATTAACGTTGCTGCCGAATTTGTCGCGTGTTTAATTTGTTGCGGCGGTGAGGTCGCGCGGTGTCGCGAGCAGACCGCGCGAGATGCGCCTCACCGTCTCCGATGTAAACAAACGTGGTGTGGCGTGACTAGGGCTTTCAAATACCGGATATTTTCAATACCGGTATTAATACCGGTATTGGAAGACAATACCGTGATCACGGTATTAATACCGGTATTGAGTGCAAGTTCAATTAGGACATTAATAAAACCATTAAAATACGTTTTCTAGTTTCAAATCGGTCTTTACCGTCCTTATTTCTTAAAAATAGCTTTTTTTATCGAAATGAAATCATCAGAATGACCCCTCACGCTATGGGTGACAGCGTGAGGAAGTGTTAGATTTTTACTGACTAAAATCCACCGTGTTCCTTCGAGGACCTTTTGTGTGCCAGGGCCGCGGTAACTCTTTCGAACAACCCGCAGCCCCGACAGGCTCTGGCTCTAGTGGGCCCCGCAGGGGTTTGCTGACACTC
>NWSH02000605.1:1561694-1571894 GCA_002382865.2 Heliothis virescens | reverse complement strand
CGGAGATGGTTGCCGACGACCAGCGCGCGCGCGCGGCATGCGCACTGACTGCGGATAGACCTTCCAAACTCACGCCGCTGCTTACAGTGTTCTGTAACAGTGTAATATTGAAGGGAATTTTTCCTCAAAAGGTTAATTTTAGTGTAGTGGGTGCGGGACGGTCAATCCGTACAAAAGTTGATCTATGTCACATTTGGGGGGCATCCACAGACGCGCGCCTTCCCCGTCCCCCCGGGTGGGGGGGGGGGACAAGGGCCGACGCAACACGCGGGCATCGCCGGATGGCCGGACGCAACCATGGAGCACTGTGGCGGACACAGCGGCACACAGCGCGGGCTCAGCGCGGAGCACAGCCTGGGGCAAGCGCGGGGCGCTGCCGGGCACAGCGCGGGCACACAGCCGCGGGCACAGGCGGCAACTAGCGTTTGTGCGCAAGGCACGGGCACAGTGGCGGGCCTAGCGCGGGCACAGCGCGGGCACAGGGCGGCACACGCGGGCGCTTTGGCAGGGGCGCTGGCGGCCGGCGTGTTCATCCGAACTCACACGCGCCGCTGACAACAACAAAAAGCCCGAGCATTGTGCGCGCGCGCGCAACGAAATGCTTCCCATTGCGCCAACCGCCGCGCCTGCGCCATGGCTCCCACCTTATTTGGGGTCTGTTTTTGTTTCTTTCCCCCCGCAGAAACTTTACTTCGCCCCAAAAAACAAACAGTGCGTTGTTAAGCTATGATTATATCTTACTAGCTCTTTCCGCGGTTTTTGACTTCGCATCGCCCGTGTGGGAATTACTGCCGTAAAATTCTTTCACCATTCGAAAGCTACATTATCCACGAGTGACATAGGCTATATTTTATCCGGGTACGGGCAGTAATTCCCACGGGATGCGAGTGAAACCGCGGGAAAACGGCTAGTAAGATATATCATTAGTTAACAAACGCACTGTTTTGTGAAGTGAACACAATAAGGTGGGAGCGCATGCGCAGGCGCGGGCGGTGCGCAATGGGAGCATTTCTTGCGCGCGCCGCACAATGCTCGGGTTTTTGTGTTGTCAGCGGCGCGTGTGAGTGGGAACACGCCGCCGCCAGCGCCCTGCGCAGCGCCCGCGCTGTGCCCGCGCTGTGCCCGCGCTGTGCCCGCGCTGAGCCCGCACTGTGCCCGTGCTGCGCCAACGCTGTGCCCGCGCTGTGCCCGCGCTGTGCCCGCGCTGTGCCCGCGCAGCGCCCGCGCTGCGCCCACGCTGTGCCCGCGCTGAGCCCGCGCTGTGCCCGCGTGTGTCCGCACAGTGTCCATGTTGCGTCCGCATCGGCGATGCGCCGCGTGTTGCGTCGCCTCACCGGCCAATGTGAACTAGTGCAACTTTTACGGATGACCTCGGCACCACTCACTAAATAACCTTTTTGGAAAATTCCTTCAATATTACACATGCTTACAGAGAAACTGTAGCAGCGGCGAGTGAAGGTCATCGCGGCAGTGCGCATGCGCGGGCGCTTGCGCAACACTCCGCGCGCTTTATTAATAAGTTGACGAGCGCCACATTCACTTCTAGCTATAATGTTTATGTTCGTGGATGCAACACGATGCAATGCATTCACATTTGCATGTCACATCAAATGTGCTGACATTTAAGGCATATTGCCGAGGGATCGCAGAGGTTAGTGTCCGCGCGTGCGCCAGCGCCGGACACACGGGGACGGTGCCGGACGGTGCCGGACGAGTTGCACAACGCTCGCCGATGAACCGCAGCTCCTTTTAGAAAGTACTGAAACTGTACGTGTTTATATTTGTTTGTGTGTAATAATTACACGCAGCTAGTTAGCCTAGCAGGTTGCGTCACGCCTCCCGCCGCCGGTTGGAGCAACAGCCGCGGGTTCGCGTCCTCACACCGACGTCACACCAGCTCCCACCAGCCAGTCGGTCAGCTTAACGTGCTCGCTGTTCTGCCGGCTGACCCTTAACACAAACTTCGCCCGCTTACAAGTTTGTTATGATGTGAGAATAGCTTTATATTGTGTTCCAGCATCGTTTATTAAGTCAGTAAACAAAATGTAGTGCGCCCCATCGACACTATGTAATGACATAACGCTAGGCGCGGCGGGAGCGGTGACGCGGCGGGAGCGGTGACGTGGCGCGGCCGGCGCGAGGACGTTCACTCGACATTCTCCCGGTGGGGTTGGGTTTTTTCCTCCGTGAGTCAGAGCGGCGGGACGCGGTGAAAGGGTGTTGTGCAAACTGCTGCAGCTGTGCACCCCCTCGCCCCGCGCCCGCACCCCGCGCCCCGCACTCCGGCCACGTTGCCGGCGCAATGTAAAGCTCGTAGTCCCCGTTCCAACTGCGGCTGCTTACGTCACAGACTGCAACCACGTGCTCGCGCACCGCTGGGTACCGCTGGGTACCGCTGGGCACCGCTGGGCACCGCTGGGCGACGGGCAGCACTTGTGTTAACATAAACAAGTGAAGGTCGGTGACGCACTTCCCGCTCGCTACACATTCACGCACATGAGGAAATGTTCTGAGTAATTGTTTTCAACTTATTTTATTATCATGGATTTCCTGCCAAAACGCGATACGCAGAAACCTTTACCAGGTCGGTGTAGTTCCGTGTAGTGGTGACTGCGCACGCGCACTGCCCGCGCCGAGCCGACAGAGACGCCTTAGTACATGTCTACTAGACATACTGCAACTATAGCGTACTATTTGACAACAAGTTAATGCGTAACCTTTCTAACGAAACGTATCGCACCTGCAGCTGATGGCACCACCATGCTCGCATGGTTTCAATTAGCAATAACTAAGTACAAACCTATCCCAAGCAGCACTATTCTTGTTAAATCTGTCTGCATATAGCAATAAGTTTAGTCATTTTTGCAGTTTCGGAGAAGTTTCGTTAGATAGTTAGTCGAGTGATTACTAGAATGCGCACGCGTGTCGCGCGACACGCCGCGTTGCGTCACTGTAACGAGGCGCAGTTAACTATATTATAGCTCGACAACAATATTACGAAAAAACAAACCGAGCCATCAGATTGTCGCAACCTCCGACAAGCGGCGCAGGCGCAACAACCCGCCGCCCGGAGCCCCTCCCGGCGCAGGCGGAGTGACGTCACGCGCCCCGCACGAGGAAGTGTCCCGCGCGCTGCGCCGGCGCGCGCGCCGCGGAACTGTGCGGCGACACAATGGCGACGCGACACACTATCTGCGTAATTGTGCCGATTAGTGGCACGCGCGCCCGAGCTTGTGCAACTACTTGCGACCGTCCTGACTATCATCTTATATTATCTATAATCTTAACATAAGGACAATTACGTTCTTCTAGAAGAACATTGAAGTTGAACAAATGTTTGGTTTCAATGAATAAATGAAGGAGGACAATATGCCGACACTCATTAGTTCACTCATTAACACCCGCCAAAGTTCACGGACGCATTACATCATGAGCGTTCATATTGTATTTTACGGCTTAATTTAGAATGTTATATGTGCTTGTATCTTATTTTAATTACTTATTCTCTGCTATAAAACGTACGCAAAACATGAGCAATGAACGTGGAACACAGGAGTGACCGCTTGAGGCTGAGCGCTGTGTGCGGCGCGTGGTAATACTGTAACTACTTGCCCTTACAACGTATTATCTACAAGTATTGCAAAGCAATTGATCAGATTAATATTTTGAACAGTAATCTGGCGAGAAGGTAATAAATCGTTTGGATATAATGAGCGGCGACAGTGGGTCAGTAAGGCGGGCGCACGCGGGGCGCTTGCCCAACGGCGCGATATATACGCGGTGCGCGTGCGCCGCGCTCACTCCGCGCCTCGCGCCGCCCGGCCCCGCAGGTACGTGCCCGCGCCCCGCGCGTAGCACCGCGCTACGACACTACGCGCTACGGCACTACGCGCTACGCACTACGCGCTACGGCACTACGCGCTACGCATACTCTATTAGAGTAGACACTTATCTAAAGGTTATAAACAATGTTGATAGGACTTGTTACACGAATACATATTAAACAAACTACTGCTTAAAATAACTAAGCAATTGTTATTATGTCATTCACGTTGATTTTGACCCGATGTTATTTTCAAACTCAGGTTTTAAATAATAAAACGTCACATCGATATTGTTTACCTTAAGTTAAAAGCTTACTCAAATGGACTTACACATTATGCAAATCAGTTCTACGCTACGTTGTGTAAAACTATCAATTTAATGAATTTGTCCATTTGTCGGTATAATAAGTTCTGTGGTGTTTCCTAACATATTACTACCATAACTTGAATTCATTACCTCGACACGTTGCGCAAAATAGATAAATGTGTACATCTTATAGCGGGGCAGGCGTCCGGCGCACGCGCTGCTCGCTGCGCATACGCATACACGTGTCTCCAATCACAGATTGTGGTTTCCTAAGTATTTAATCGCTAAATTACTCCCATTAAGTGCACAATAGCTATGGTAAAAAGTGTTCAGGTGTGATTGTGATGCCGCGGACGGCGCGCCGCGCTGTGCTCTGTGTTGTGCCTGGTGTCGGCGCGTGCGCAGCACTGGGCCTCACTAGCCGCACATCAGTTCAATATGTATACGATATGTGTTAACATGTATAGGCAGACATCATTATAGCGACGAGCCCAATAGACGGCATGTACAGTGTAGTGTGCATGTCAGTGTATTCGTTGTTGTCCACGCGACACCCTGCAGCGTGATACTGAAGTCAGTTAGACGACAGTCAGTTAGCACGGCGCCGCACGGTACCGCACGGTGCCGCACGGTGCCGCACGGCGGTCTCGCGCCACTTGTAGACAGTTTCGTGTTATGTACAAGGCTGGAGATACTTAACTACGAAACTAACCGGAATGGAAACTGATTTGCATAATGTGAAGTGTTGATATAATTGAGCAAGTTGACCGCGCTTACCAAATATTATATCTTACATTTGAATTTCAAATGTTACCTTACATAGAGACGTGACCTAATAAACAAAGTTAATGGTGACGCACACACTCGTAACTCTTGCATGTGTGCGTTGAGTGCAGGTGCGACCAGCAGGACGGTAGCACTCTCCCGCAGTCGGCATGTGTCGGCGCCGCAGCGCCTGCTCAGGGTCGCAGCGCTTAACGTTAATAATAAATGATAGCCTGTAATGCGATGCCGATGCCGCTGACGACCACTCATTTTAGATAAATTGCTAGATACGTGTAATTATAATGATGTACTCAAACCTGCTCACGCAGTCGTTTCGTCACTACAAAGTATTGTTTACAAAATAATTGCAATACTTGAGATTATCTAGCGGTAAGCTCGTTACTGGCTGACGCGTCCACTGTAATCACATGTGTCCCTCATTCGCGGAGGAGACGGGCTCCCGCGCGGCGCACGCGCACGCTGTGTGCTTGTAATAGTAACGAATGAATGGCGCCGACCTACCAGCAGGCTCGAGCGCTAAGGACGCGCCCTCGCCGCGTCCGCACATTAAACAGGGATTTCCTGTTTCAAAATTATGATAATGTTAAAAATAAAATTACAAATATTATTACCAGCATTCGCAAATCTTACCATAAACATGGCACTACAAACGTGTAATTGTAACTTAAGACTGTCGTGTAAGCAGCAAGCACGCTGCCGCTCCAACAAGGCGCGAGCAGGGCGCAGGCGCGTCACGCCACTCTCCGCGACTCGCGCGCTGCGACATGTCACACGTTGTGCAAGCGACCGCTGACAGCTGCGAATCTGTGACTGTGCGGCCGCCCGCCGGAGCCTGCGCCCGCGCACATACAGCGTGCTGCTACTGATCGATATTCTCAAAGAATCGATTGCCTAACAATTCTCTCACGGTGTTTTTCTATTTGTATCTTAAAATTGATTTAAGTATGGACATAAATACGGAACTATGTAGATCGTAGTACATAAGTAAAGGTAAAGGAAAACATCTTGATTAAAACCTGGACTTTAAAAGCCGAATGAAATTGAGCAAGCGTGCTGATTTATGCTCATTCTTTCTGTGTATGGGGAGACGCCTCTATGCCCCGCAGTGGGGCAGTAAAGAGGCTGATGATGTTTCGTGTTTTAAATGCACGTTTCTATGACTACTTATTATGTAGGTATGACTAAAGGAGCGATTAGTTGTCAGATCGCGAGCAGAGGTCGCGGTGCGCCGGCGCAATCGGCCGCGACTTGCATACACAACGACACACACATACACGTGCGGGTCCTGCCGAGCTGCGATGCTATGCCGCCTGTGCACCGCGCGCCGGGTCACGGCGGCGCCACCCGCCCGAGCTGCGAACTGACCAGACACGTCGTTACCTTGCAGGTCCCAACAATCAGTTTGCAACGGTGAGCCCGAACAGAAGTGTGCGCTACTCGACACCACAAGCATGAGGACGACATTGTACATAGTGGCGCTGTGCGCGCTGCTCAGCGTGCAGGCGGCGCCCGCGCCGGAGCCCGCCGCGCAGCCCGACCCGCAGCCCGACCCGCAGCCCGCCGCGCAGCCCGACCCGCAGCCCGACCCCGCCGCCGACGACCGCCCCGAGATCATTGAAATCATCGCGCCCGCCGCCAGCGCGCAGGTGAGCTACTCGACTCGCGCTGCATCATACAACATAACGTCGACGCGCCATAAACATGTAAATACGATGTAAAGTAGACGTCCCCATTAGGCGTCGGTGCGTGCGAACAAGAAACCAATCGCCTGTAATACACGCTTATCGTAAAACTCATAATTAGTTGCGCGAGCGACGGGTGAGGCGAGGCAGGGGACGGGTCAGCGCCTCGCGTGACCCTAATCACTTCGGTCCATCAATAATATAATTACGTAATTGCATCGCTTTGTTTATAACAATGCCCCAACATAAATCTAATAATGAATGATTGCCTATATCGTATTATGTACTATGTACCCAGATTGAAGCTAAGACATCAGTTCAGGTCTCGCGAGTGTTCAGGGTCACGCGACTAGTCAGTGAGCAGGGCTCGCTAACTAGAGCGAGAGTTGAGTCAAGTGTTGCCCTTACAGGAAACCCTGGCGACGCTGAACCTCGGCGCGCCCGGCTCCGAGCTCAGCGAGAGGAACAAGAGGACCATTGGTATCCTGCGACAGCTGTTCCCTTCTCTGACGCAGGTATGGCACGCAGGCTCCGATGCACTGCTTCCTACTACTGTTATTAAACTAATAACTACTACTAGTCCTCTAAGCAGCACAGCAAGATCCTCCCGGCGCGGAGCGGCACGCCGCATATTGTTGTGTGTAGACGGTCGCGGTCGGCGACGCTAAGCGCGGTCTATGTTCTAGATAATCGAACAGAAGGTACAGCAACTAACCAGCATGGTGCTGCAAACGTTCGGGCCCGTGGTGCTGCGCCTGTTCCTCGGCAACCGGAACGGCGGCGGCAACACCGGCGGCGGCACCGTCGAGCTAGACGACGACGACGACGACGATGACGATGACGACGCCGAGCCGGCCAGCAGCACCGCCGCGCCCAGCACCAGCCCCGCCAGTGCGCGGCGGCGGCGCGCGCTCTACTTCCTGCCGGTATGACGTCACGGCACCGCACCTCAGCCTGCCCGGGGACGGCAGTGCGGGCGCGCGCAGACCGCGCGCCTCCATCGTCATCGCATCGTCATCGCATCGTCACGTCACCTCACGCATGGACTCGCCACACTAACGCTCACCGCCGCCCGCCCCCGCCCGCTCTCACCCGCCGCCCTCTTGCAGAACGCGATCGCGGAGGAGAGCCAGCTGCTGTCGGGCGCCGAGTCGCAGCAGGCGGAGGTGCGCGTCGCGTTCGCGGACCAGCAGCCCGCCGCCAGCGAGGACCAGCAGACCGCCGCGCAGACCAACCAGGCCAGCATCGACGAGATCACGCTCGACGACGCTGACAGCAGCGAAGAAAACAGAAACAAGAGGTGACTTCACGCCCCTCCCTTATTTGTCATACATACACCTGTAACAACACCGACGACCGGCTGTCTGACGCGCCTCGTGTTGCAGGTTCCTGAGCTTCGGGGGCGGCGCCGGCGGCGGCTCCGGCGGCGGCTCGGGCAACTTCCTCTTCGACATCGTCAGGGTAAGCCTAGCGTGTTCGGATTTTATTATTTTACACGAAACCTTTACTTCTCGTTTTCTCGTATACACCTCTCTTGTTTTCAATTGTCCATTAACAATAAATCTTAAAAAAACGAGTGCTGCATTATTGGTCCTGGCAAGCACACAGCGCTCAAGGTGACTGCTACAGTGGCGCGACAGTGGCGTGACAGTGGCACGACAGTGGCACGACAGTGGTGCGACAGTTGTGAGTGAGAAGGTTTGATGTTCCAGCGCGCTCCGGAGGCGATGGCCCGCGCGGCCGGCTCGGCGTTCCGTCTGTTCGCGGGCACGGATTCGTTAAACGTGGGGCTGACCGCGTCGCACACCGCCACCCTGGACCCTAACGACCCACAAGTATACACCACATACTACACACCACACCAGTAGACAGAGCGGCGAATGTGCCGCCACCTAGCGCCGTAGTGCCGCAACAGTAGCCGCTTGCTCTCTGCAGTCTCGCAGCTCGCAGGATGTAGTAGGCGACCAGCCAACGTTGATACAGTAGCAGCCTTTGTACCTTAGTATTCTGAACCCCCACTAACATACAATATCCCGTCCTGTAGTTTCATTCCTGCCGACACACAACACGCACAAATAGTTCAGCACACACACATAACAGACGTACACACAACGCGTAGTAGGTATGCACCGAGTGGTGCCGAGTGGTGCCGAGTGTTGCCGAGTGTTGCCGAGCGGACGCAGCGTGGATGTACTGAGTAGTGGTGGTTGAGTTAGACTAACATCGTTGTGCCGTGCGTCCCCGCGCGCGTCCCTCGTCGCCTACTTGTGGGGAGAGGTTTGTAATCTCCCATTCGCTTCTAGACTCTACAGTGTGTCGAGTAAGCCCAGCTGACAGCGTCACCTTGTGTATAGGTACGGTGTACCATCCAGAGCTACAGGTGACCTGCTGCAATACAAACATGATGCCTTTCGACCGTTTCCAACAACATTATAAGGATTTGCTTATAGCTAGCTGGTGCCAAGTAAAACATCCTAAAATGACAGAAACCTGTGTCAAAAACAACATGATCACCTGCAGAATATTTGTGAAGCTAAACGATAATATTCATTCAATTCAATAAAACAAAAAAACCGGCCAAGTGCGAGTTGGACTCGCGCACAGGTTCCGTCCCCGTTACTATAGCGGCAACGGAAATACATCATTTGTGAAAATTTCAGCTTTCTAGCTATCACGGTTAATGGGATAAACCGTGGAGACAGACAGACAACGAAGTCTAAGTAATAGGGTCCCGTTTTACCCTTTGGGTACGGAACCCTAAAAACGAACTAAATTTTTATCTTCTAAGTTAAGCGTGGCACGTATTACGTATACTCATTATATGCGTCCTCTCAAATTAATTTTAACTATAAGTTAAATGCAATGGCGTCGCGAACATTTTTCGTCCAGTTGTCTTGTCTGTCTCCCCTACTATGCAGTAGACAGATTGTTGATTTCAGACTTTAAAGGTTCTCGGGGATATTTCGCAGTTCAAATTACATTTTTCGGTGAGGTCTAAAATTTCTTTAAACATTTCTTTCGTTTCCTTCAAAGTTCTGCTTTTGATCAATCTGGATATAAGGTAACGTAAGTAACTAAAGTAGACGTAACAGTAACATGTAACACTGTAGACTTATAGAGGGTGCCTGTTATAAATGTAGAAGCAACTGTAGGCAAAGGGTTGTGTGTGTGAGCATACGAGCGGCAGAGACTGAGCTCCCGCGTGTTGCAGCTGGTGGCCGGCTCCTCGTCCGGCTCGTCGGGCGGAGACGCGGGCGCCGGCGCCGACGGCGACGACGCGGGCGCCGCCAAGGGCGACAACCTGACGGAGGGCGTGCCCGGCCCCATCACGAGGCTGTTCATCATCGCCAACCGCGGCATCGCCAACCTCATCCAGGACCTCATCCTGCGTATCGCGCAGACCTCTGAGAGAATAGTTAACTTCAAGGCGCGACTGATCACCTCCATTATTTAATGCGCCTGCGTGTAGAACAATATCCTAGTTAGGTAGTAGTGTAGAGGCCAGCGGCCAGAACCGCGAGTGCGCGCGCGGCGTGACGCGCGAGGCGGCGCACGCCTGTGGCACGCCGCGGCACGCTGCGGCACGCCGGCGGCGCGCTGC
>NWSH02000605.1:1480611-1512185 GCA_002382865.2 Heliothis virescens | reverse complement strand
TATTCAGTTGCTGAGAGATCCGAGGTTTTGCCGTTTTTAACGCCCCAGTAACTCCACTATTAACGTTATTATAATATTGAAACAGTTTAATTGTTTAGAGATCAGCTTCGACGCAGAGGTATAGGTAGAGTAAGTCGGCGCGCCTAACCTTTGATACCGGACATTAGCTGCTGCGTTTACGTGCCACCTTTAACCCTGACGAGGAAATGATTGACTACTAATTTATACTAAATGCATTAGCAGTATTATTATATTGTGTACTTGACCGCCAAGATAACGCTGCAAAAACAATCAATATTACTCGGTATCATAATGTCGATTTCACATCACGTAGTACGTGAGTGCAATGCTGATTCAGTAACGGTGTATCGTGTATCGCAAAAGTATAAACCTACTTAGCTTCATTAGCGGTGACTAACTGACTGCTGAAGTGATGACGCACAATACCAAGAAAATGAACCAAGAAAAAGTAGTTGTCTGTGTGTGCTGATGTTGGCGAGCTTGCATCGCGAGGCGAGGATACCTGCCGCCACGCGCCACGCTGTTACCGGACCGAGGCGCCGCGCGATACCGCCGCCGAGCCTGATAACAACTTCACTCTATTGCGTAACGCCTGTTGCCAATGTCACAATATCAACAATCGTTTATTAGGGCGCATCGCATATCGATCATTATGGAAACGTGTAAACGTTTTACTTCGAAGATACTTCTTTTGGTGTAAGCCTGTGTGGCGTGTTCATGGAAGCTGACAAGCAGGCAATTACTTACCGTCCCAAACAGGATATAACAGTTTGACTGACGTTTCAGTTATTGCGGTTGTATTCGGAAGGGCACAGCATTCGGCGATTCTATAGAACTGGCAAGGTAATCCGCGCAGGCGCACTGGGACAGGTGCGCCCGCGTACGCCGCACACTGGGGATTTAGCGGAAAAGTCAAATTTGCAAAATACACCTACGTAATGTTTAATGGTATTTCTAAATTTCAGAATAGAATCTTATATATAAAAATCAATTGCTGTTCGTTAGTCTCACTAAAACTCAAGAATGGGTGGACCGATCGGGCTTATTTTGGTTTTAAAATGTTTGTACAGATCGAGGGAAGGTTTAAACGATGAGAAAACATAGGATAATTAAAATAAAAAAAAGTTAAGTAATACGAAGTTTACCTGGTCAGCTAGTCTACAATAAAATCGAAAAGAATTACTAAGCTGCGACTTGCAGTTTTTTTTATAGCTACGTCAAAAGCATAATCTGCTTGCAGTATTAAACTGATTTAGAAAAAAAAACGTGGTTTTTTTTCTTTTGCTGCAGCCGACTTACAATCTTTTATTTTTCCTTCGAATAATTTTTAATTAATTTTACGAAAATAAAAAAAAATCGTATATTTTCATATTTTTGGATCTGCAAGTTGAGCTACATTTACCTACGCTCAGAAAATAGTACCAAAGTGTTGCTTAATGGCTACTCTTTCGATTTAAATCAATTTCAGCTGCCACCAGGTGCCACCAAATTTTTTTTGGCAATTATAATAACTAAACATTTTCTAGTGAATGCGCATTAATAACGAAAAACTTTTAATTTTGATGTGATTTTTTTAATAATAATGATTTGTCATGTATCCTGAGACTTCTATTAATATTAATTATATTAATAATAATCTGTAAATCGCAATAATAATAATATTTTAGTTCCCATAGTTTCCTATATCCTAGTCCATCAACATCCCATCGCAATAGCCCAAGTAGTGTATTCCATATTTAGCAATAGTTTAGCACAGAACCGGGGATTGTCCTTGGGTACATTTAGTATAGGGTATACGGGGACAATCGTCGGTTTTGTGCCACCATTTCATTAAAGTTGTCTTAAAGGGGCTTCAGCGTGTTGGCTTCGGCCCCACGTTCGCCCTCCAAAAATCCGGGACTCTATAGTCCCGTGGTCTGGAAGAGACATACAAAATAATATTTTATTATATTTTAATAATTAAAAAAACTATTTTTTAAGCATGTTCTTTCCATATAGAAATATATACAAGTGCGTTAGTAGTAAATATGTAAATATTTATGGAGATATTTACTTTATTCCGCATCTCTATACAAAAATCCCCAGTGTGCGCCGCCTTGGACCGGCCAGGTATTATTAGGCTAAGAGAACGAACTGTTAGAACTGCGCTAGACGTTTTACAAGTATGATGAAATTTGACAAAATTATTATAGTCATGGCAACGATGAGGAATCCTCAGTTTGGAGGAACACACAACAACGACACAAAATTGCTCGCTACATAAATTGTTTGCATTTTCAGTGAGGTATGGTTTGAAAATCTTCAAAATCAGTCATTTGATGGCTGGTGGCTGCAGTGGTACTGCATAGCTTTGATGCAAGGCTTAGGCCAAGCCTGGATTAGATAAAGTGATAATAGATAGAGGACAAACTAAATAGTCGAACTCAACGGACATCTTGTCAGAAACTGTCACCTAAGTGTAATACGGTGAAGGCTACAGGCTCGACAGCACAACGCGCAACACGCAATCGCTCCACGTAACACATCTGTATCGATGTTATCAAATTACGAGCAAACGGTGAGGGAGTAAACAAGCAGCTACTTCATGAATATCTCAATTGAACGCAATCAATTATTGAAAGCCCAATACTACACAGCCATTGGTCAATTGGTAGCTGTGGTCGGCCTTTCTATTCCATAGAACAATCCGAGTGCCACAAAAATCTATAGCGTGGGGCACTAATATCATAGTTCCACGGACTCACGACAATGGTCATCGATAATGAAAGTAGGCCCATTAAGAGTGATCAAGCTATTACTGTGAGTTGGAAGCGAGGCGTGCTTGATCGTCTCTATTCATTTAATGGTTGACTATCTAATCAACTGGAGATGCGAATCATACCATCAGGCAGAACACTTCAGTCTGGTGGTATGAACTTACATCGTAACTAGTTATAAATATTTATGAATATGAGGTGGATCACCAAGCCTGTCGGTTGCCGCCATTCTTTGGCAATAGTGTACGAATCTAATGAAGTTCGCGTAAACTGGGAGGTTTCATAGCGCGGGAAGTGCGAGCGGCGCTCTGCACGTAAGACAATGAGGCCATGCGGTGACCCGGCCGCGTGAACCTCGCGTAATTACATCAACATACACTAATTCACTGTGGAAACATACACGCAAATCTATCCACATTATTCCACATTACTAAACTTCCATCGAATACCTACATAAAATCATATCGCAACAATTTGCGCGGTGTTACATTTTATGATTTAGTTTGGTATAATTCTTTATAGCTACTCACAAAATGTTTGTAGCTAATTATAAAACGATTCATGTCGTGTATTTATTTTTAATTGTCAAATAATGGAAAGCTTAGTTTACAAACAGTACTACATATTTAACGTCAAAAATACATGACCCAGCCACCACTTACTATCTGTTTTTGGTGGGGAAAAGCGGTGGTGCACCAAGCTGCTCAGCAACATACATTTCTTAGGGGTTATAAGAAAAATATGCCGACATGGCCAAGGTCTTTGTCAGAGTAGACGCGAGGCATGTGATCTCGTCACACGTGGGACAAGCGTGGCCAGTTGCAAACAGCAGATGTGGACTTGGTGCGGGAGTGAGCAGACCCACGCAAGTGAAACTCTTAGGTTATTGCGCAACGCTGCCAGGTAACGGCTCAGTGGTTCGGCGCTCAATATCACGGCACATTAAGACGTCCAGTTAAGTAATGCCTAGACTTTGTGCTAGCACAATGCTTCAGTTATTTGTACGAGTCACTCATAAAATAATTTGTGACAGGCACTTCCAATGTAACAGTATTAATTAGGTTGATAAGCTGGTGAAGGACCTGGTATGAAAATGTATGCCACTTTCATAATCCTCCATGTCATGATCATCTCAGCGATAGTACATCCACCGCTGGATACAGGCCTCCTTCATCATTTTCCGATTGAACTGGTTGGAGCCGGGCCTGTGTCATCGTTGCTCGCGACCTTTCTACGATCACCCCACCAGCTCGTTGGGTTTGCCAGTCCGTCGCCTACACTTGACAACCTTTTCACCTCATCGGCTTATCGTCTCCTTGCTATATGGCTGGTTCAGGGTCACTTCAACTTTATCGTTCTAATTCAATCCCGTAGAGAAACTAACAGCATGGCTCTCTCCATAGCTCGTTCGACAAACACGCTTGGGTATAGTAAAATATTACAGCTTTCTGAGCCGAGCTACTACGGGTAGCATACACACACTGATTGACGCATTAAGACGTATAGACGAAGAGTATAGAAGAAGAAAATATAAATTTATTCCAAATACAATTGGGTTATCCCAAAAAAGATGGCGTCCTAGCCGATTGCCGGCCACGGCGGCCGTTCTCATATAAGGAGATCAGCCAGCTGCGCAGGACATATTATAGTGCACAAGCATTTGCGCAGACACAGGTGCACTCCCTATTCCCTCACTCTCATAACCCGATGGAACGGCAATCCGACACGACCCGAAAGAGATCAGGCGCAGGACCGACATTAACGTGCTCTCCGATGCACGGGTGTATCAATCACCAACTTCCAACTCCGGGCTGCTTTGTAAACGTTTAAAACCCACAAAGCGATTTCGGCCCGTCCCGGGAATCGAACCCGAGACCTCGTGCACAGCAGTCGGCTGTGCGACCACTAGACCAACGAGGCAGTCAATCCCAAATAATATACAAGCAACGAAGGTCTCGTTACGGTACCTATTAGCCTGTCATGTTACAGTGTGACATCCAAGTTCCTTGTTGTCAGAGGAGTGGACTGTACTTTTGCAGTTGTAAATAAATCAAATATCGAAGTCATTTTCAAACGGAATCAAAACCAATCTACAGTGATATATATATGCTTGCACCTAGAATGTTTACAAAGGTTTTTATTCTCGTACACAGTTTATCTTTTTGTTGGAGGTGCAGCTTGTAGGTACGCATTGTACGGCACCCGCGAAGCGTGAGTTCAATATGCACTTGACCAGTTTTTTTGCTTATTAAGTTATGATCTACAATTGCCATAAATTCGTGTATCGTCATTCCATGTTTTATGACGATAACAATGAATTCAAATAAAAAGCATTATTAAGTTGTACTTACTGTTCATGATTATTGTCTATTCTTATGTGAATCATTTTCAACTTATTTCATTAGAATACGTATTGTTATCTTTAGGAAAACCATTATTGCACATTATTGTTCAAGAGCATTATTTTGTCATCCTTGTCATTACAAACTATAAGTACAACAATGGTACATACTATTGGCAAGTAGCTACATCCACAATGTATTCCAATTTCCAATCATGAGGTCAGACACCATAATTTAATCATTTCTAATTATAGTGCTTGCCTAATGCATTAAATAGTAAAGTTAGCGAATTCCCGGCAATGTGTTATCATTCTGATAAGAAAATATTCAGGTCAATATCTCATGATAACAGATATGTAGCTAACTCTTATGGGGCGCTTACACCTTCAGCTGGTCGCGTTGGGAACAGTGAGCACTAACATGTCAGTGTTTAGTGAAGCAAAGTGCGCACCGGCAGCACCAGCCTCGACAGGCTGATAACAGCCACGCCTATGTTATGAGTGTGTTGATTGTAACGCCAAGATAGTAGGCATTCACCAAATTTTATTATTACCACTTCAAAAATTCATTGGAAAAGAGCTGATACTCTGATAAAATACACCTTATAAAATATTAATGATATCAATTCTTGGTACTTTACAGAGTATTTATAGCATATTTGTAGAATACTGTTACCACAACAATATCATTACTTTAAACATACTATGAATATTGATATAATTATACAAAGGTTTGTAAGGATGTATTTTAAATTCTTCTACCAACTATCAGAATAACATAGACTACCTTTTATTTGGGTGTGGAATGTAATGCCCACACAGGAAGTGGGGAAACCACTAGGAAAGCTAGTAGTATCTGATTAAAAGTAACTTTCACAATCATTAAGTTATCTAGTCTGTTGCTCAGTAAGTTGTCAATGACATCAATAACACCTTGTAAGCAAAATCAAGGACTCACCTTTGATCAATGGTTCTGAGACAATGTTGACGTCCTCCTGCGGGATCATGTCCATGAGACGGGCAATGTCAGTGGCCAGCATGTGATCCACCACCTCCAGCAGTTTGGGCTTGAGCGGGTGGAACTTGGTGAAGTCGTGGTTGGCTAGTGTCTCTTGCATCTTCTTGATGTCGGGGAAGTCCCCTGGAGATATCTGCTGCTCTCTCTGAATGCGATCATAAACTTGACCCAAGTTCTTTATTAACTCTTTCTTTTTACCATCTTTGCCAAACATTGAAGGCATCTCTTTCCTTAACTCGCTGACAATGTATGCATGAACCTTAGCGAGGCGAGCCCTCTTTATTAAATCGTTTAGTTTACGCAAAGCAGCATTACGAGGCAGAGACTGCATATCTCTGAAGAGATCTTGCTCCTCATCCTCAAATAACCTTCTGTTAACGTCATAGCGCAGGGGCTGGTCCCAGAAGGATCCAATGTACACACGGGCCACCTCAGGTGTCTGGAGGACTTTACCTAGTGACCACATCAGAGCACCGTACACACGCATCAGCTGCTGGTGATCAATCATATCAGCTTTGTTGAGCACAATACGGATCTTGTCATCGTGTCCGCGCAGAGCTTCGATGCTGCGCCGGAATTCGTCGGAGATATCGAGCTTGTGGGCGTCGAACAGCAGGATGATGCGGTCCACGCGCTCGGCGAACCACTCCAGCACGCCCGTGAAGTCGTAGCCGCGGTCCACGCGCTGCTTCTCGCCCGACAGGATGCCCGGCGTGTCCACGATGGAGATGCCCTTGAGCACGGGCGAGCTCACCGTCGAGCACTGGAATCGGTTGAGGAACGCGTTGCCGAACTTGCTGAGGGGTCGGAACTGTTTCTTCGGATCTACGACGAGCGCATTGCCGGGAATGACGCCCTCCTTTTCGTCGTACATAACTGCGATGAATCTGTCCGTCGTGGGCTCCGGNCACTAGACCAACGAGGCAGTCAATCCCAAATAATATACAAGCAACGAAGGTCTCGTTACGGTACCTATTAGCCTGTCATGTTACAGTGTGACATCCAAGTTCCTTGTTGTCAGAGGAGTGGACTGTACTTTTGCAGTTGTAAATAAATCAAATATCGAAGTCATTTTCAAACGGAATCAAAACCAATCTACAGTGATATATATATGCTTGCACCTAGAATGTTTACAAAGGTTTTTATTCTCGTACACAGTTTATCTTTTTGTTGGAGGTGCAGCTTGTAGGTACGCATTGTACGGCACCCGCGAAGCGTGAGTTCAATATGCACTTGACCAGTTTTTTTGCTTATTAAGTTATGATCTACAATTGCCATAAATTCGTGTATCGTCATTCCATGTTTTATGACGATAACAATGAATTCAAATAAAAAGCATTATTAAGTTGTACTTACTGTTCATGATTATTGTCTATTCTTATGTGAATCATTTTCAACTTATTTCATTAGAATACGTATTGTTATCTTTAGGAAAACCATTATTGCACATTATTGTTCAAGAGCATTATTTTGTCATCCTTGTCATTACAAACTATAAGTACAACAATGGTACATACTATTGGCAAGTAGCTACATCCACAATGTATTCCAATTTCCAATCATGAGGTCAGACACCATAATTTAATCATTTCTAATTATAGTGCTTGCCTAATGCATTAAATAGTAAAGTTAGCGAATTCCCGGCAATGTGTTATCATTCTGATAAGAAAATATTCAGGTCAATATCTCATGATAACAGATATGTAGCTAACTCTTATGGGGCGCTTACACCTTCAGCTGGTCGCGTTGGGAACAGTGAGCACTAACATGTCAGTGTTTAGTGAAGCAAAGTGCGCACCGGCAGCACCAGCCTCGACAGGCTGATAACAGCCACGCCTATGTTATGAGTGTGTTGATTGTAACGCCAAGATAGTAGGCATTCACCAAATTTTATTATTACCACTTCAAAAATTCATTGGAAAAGAGCTGATACTCTGATAAAATACACCTTATAAAATATTAATGATATCAATTCTTGGTACTTTACAGAGTATTTATAGCATATTTGTAGAATACTGTTACCACAACAATATCATTACTTTAAACATACTATGAATATTGATATAATTATACAAAGGTTTGTAAGGATGTATTTTAAATTCTTCTACCAACTATCAGAATAACATAGACTACCTTTTATTTGGGTGTGGAATGTAATGCCCACACAGGAAGTGGGGAAACCACTAGGAAAGCTAGTAGTATCTGATTAAAAGTAACTTTCACAATCATTAAGTTATCTAGTCTGTTGCTCAGTAAGTTGTCAATGACATCAATAACACCTTGTAAGCAAAATCAAGGACTCACCTTTGATCAATGGTTCTGAGACAATGTTGACGTCCTCCTGCGGGATCATGTCCATGAGACGGGCAATGTCAGTGGCCAGCATGTGATCCACCACCTCCAGCAGTTTGGGCTTGAGCGGGTGGAACTTGGTGAAGTCGTGGTTGGCTAGTGTCTCTTGCATCTTCTTGATGTCGGGGAAGTCCCCTGGAGATATCTGCTGCTCTCTCTGAATGCGATCATAAACTTGACCCAAGTTCTTTATTAACTCTTTCTTTTTACCATCTTTGCCAAACATTGAAGGCATCTCTTTCCTTAACTCGCTGACAATGTATGCATGAACCTTAGCGAGGCGAGCCCTCTTTATTAAATCGTTTAGTTTACGCAAAGCAGCATTACGAGGCAGAGACTGCATATCTCTGAAGAGATCTTGCTCCTCATCCTCAAATAACCTTCTGTTAACGTCATAGCGCAGGGGCTGGTCCCAGAAGGATCCAATGTACACACGGGCCACCTCAGGTGTCTGGAGGACTTTACCTAGTGACCACATCAGAGCACCGTACACACGCATCAGCTGCTGGTGATCAATCATATCAGCTTTGTTGAGCACAATACGGATCTTGTCATCGTGTCCGCGCAGAGCTTCGATGCTGCGCCGGAATTCGTCGGAGATATCGAGCTTGTGGGCGTCGAACAGCAGGATGATGCGGTCCACGCGCTCGGCGAACCACTCCAGCACGCCCGTGAAGTCGTAGCCGCGGTCCACGCGCTGCTTCTCGCCCGACAGGATGCCCGGCGTGTCCACGATGGAGATGCCCTTGAGCACGGGCGAGCTCACCGTCGAGCACTGGAATCGGTTGAGGAACGCGTTGCCGAACTTGCTGAGGGGTCGGAACTGTTTCTTCGGATCTACGACGAGCGCATTGCCGGGAATGACGCCCTCCTTTTCGTCGTACATAACTGCGATGAATCTGTCCGTCGTGGGCTCCGGGCCTATCCTGATTCCCGGGAAGTCTCGCTCCAGAAGGTATTTAATAAAGGTAGTTTTACCGGTGGAGTACTGTCCCACGAGCAGGATCATGGGCTTCGCGTCAAAATCCGGCTCCTCGAGCTGTGGTGAGTGGAAGTCGTGGAATTGATAATGTAATTCCAGCGGTAAAAGTTTTGTTTTATAAATCCTTTTGAGACCTTCCACCACATTTTCGATGCTCTCGGATTTTTCACCTTCTTTCTTAAGCCAACTAAACATTGTGTCTTTAAATTAGGTTGCCCTGTTATATGATAAATAAAGCAGCACGGGCACTAATTCACTCACTGCAACACTTCAAAATGTTTTTACAACAAATACGGTGAGACCACCACGATCATCCTCCCCCACAAAAATGAAAATGTCAAATGACGTGTGTGACGTGATGACTGTGATGACGCATAACATGACGTGACTGAATGTTACTAGACCTACAATGATTTATTTTTTTTTGTTAACAACTGTATATATTTGTAATAATAATTTACAGAAAGTTTTAATGTGACCAATATCACAAGCAAACAGTACACAGATATATATATAACAAGAAATTCGATTACGAAAGCTCGTTCAGTAGCAATTTGATAGAAATTGGTTTTGGTCACACTGATTTATGTATGCTTAAAACACTGCTAGGTACACGTCAAAAACGTCAATGTCTTTGTTTAAGTCACCTGCGCATCCATGCCATGCTTCATGCTTTTGAAGTCACAACACAAGAAGGAGTACCTAGAGGTTTTACTGTACATGTCTACGAAAAATGACGACATTTCACGATGAAATAGAAATTGAAGACTTCGAATACGAGGAAGATGAGAACATGTATTACTATCCCTGTCCTTGTGGTGATCGGTTTCAAATCAGCAAGGTTAGAATCAAATCGGATGGCATGCTTTTATAAAGGTTGTATTTAGTTTGACCTGCCCTGACGTGTGAATCGTATTCACAAGTTATTTAACACATATTTCCCAGTTTTTCTTCAGTTCTTATTCTCATCGAGATCATTCCAGGCAGCCTTACAATTTTCTAAGAGACTTGGCTCGGCCATTTGAAAGCAAAATTATATATGCCTACTGATTTACCTGTGAGACCAAATTTACTACAGCCAAGTACTTATGCCCTGGGCAAATGGTGAAAAATATCCATATTAATTTGATCATATTGAGTAGTACCATATCTACCTGTATTATTATTTGATTTTCTTCAGGAGGAGTTGTTGGACGGTGAAGAACTTGCAACATGTCCAAGCTGCTCACTGGTAGTCAGAGTGATATACGATTTGGTAAACTATTCTCCTATATTATAGTTAGCTTCTGCCAGCGGTTTCACCCGCTTCCCAATGAACTACTTCCCGTACGTAAAAAATTGCCTATGTTATTCTGATACTTAAGCTATATTACTGCCAAGTTTCATCAAAATCCGTCCAGTAGTTTATGCGTGAAAGAGTAATTTCACATTTATAATATTAGTAGGATTTACATGCTTTCTTAGCTTCACTGGCTGTTATTTACTATTTAATATGGTTATATAGATGACAAATCTTTCCAGGAAAAATTAAAGGCAGAGGATGAAGAAAAACATAAATCAGAGAAGAACAGGGAAGCTGTGAGAGCCTAAGCTAATGTATGTGAAACATGATGGCATGAAATGCCTGTGAGGTATTAACCAGCGACCAGGTCCGGCAGGCCGGGTCCAGTGATACATCTGTGATGTTATGTGAGCAGTAATACAGATTCTGAGATATAAGTATTCTTGTTTAATTTACACAAATGTAAATCTTTCCATTTAATGATTTTTTTCTTAGCCTGTGGTGTCCACTACTGGGCAAAGGCCTTTCTATAAAATATCTTACTAAATATGCTAACCAATAATTGGCAAGGTATATGGTGAAGATTATTTATCGCATTTTATAGTAAATATATAGGAATAATATGGCTGCTTGTATTGCTGGATCTTGTACAGACAACAGCACATCAAGTTACCACAATCTGGCAAATTTCTGCAATAGATTTTCAACCTTATCGCAATGGCGGTAGGTTAATGTTTGATTGGTAAAATTTGACAGATTCGTATACGTTGACCTGCTGTCGTCTGTACATACCAACAAAATGGAAATAAAACAATATAAGTGGAATAGTTAAATTTACACTCTTTATAAAATATGATAAACACATTGCCTTACATTTATAATAATAGTGTATAATTTGATCTCTAAAATAATATAAATAAGTCACATTGAAGTACAATGAACTAAATCAACAACTTGACTAGCTAGTGAGAACTTGTCCTAGGCTCCCGGGCTCATACCTGTTGTAGTGGACCTAACTCTGCAATATTGTCAAGACTTGTTAGGATACACATCAACTGGCAGTGTGAACACAACTGCGGCTGGCTGATAATGTTATGAGATCACAATTTTAATACTTAAACTATGAGAAACTATTAATTTAGCCAACCTTATGTTAGTTGACACTACATATTAATGTGTTACATTCAAAAGGATTTCAAACCAAAGGCCTTATAACTAAAGTGGCAATATTACAATATATCCTATAAGTACATTGCAAGAGAGTTTTTAGATTATTGTGAATATTGATAATGCTCATAGTTACCAAGAATTTTGTTTCAAATGTTTCACCATGGTTCTACTGTGTTCTCAGGACATCCATCATATTTATAAAAGTGATATACATCACTTGAAATGTAATTATTCAAAGTAATAACAAACAGGATGGCAAGTACAAATGTTCATAATATCATGGGAACACAGACACCACATGCCTTTGAACACTCCAGACTACTAGCTCTAACACGGGAGAACTATTCATTCAACCATTATTATTTGAACACAGAAGCTTTAGGCTGCAGGGAACATTGGAAGGACAACTTTGAGCTAATAAATAAGACTAACATTGTACCTAATAAACAAGGAAATTGTAAGTGTCATTTTTAAAATATAAATTTAACTTTAACAACTAGGCAAGCAGAAAGCAATAAATATTGGAATGAGTTGATAACAATCACACATAATGTAAGCTTAGCTAACACAACTCTTAAAACCTAAAAAAATAAATTATTCAGTGCGTCATTGTAACTTTGCAATTCTGAAGCAAGCTATTTGGCTCCGTGATTTGTTCGTACAGATATTGTACTGACTACTATTTACTTCACAAATGTCAAAAAAATATATGTTATAGCTTTATAACAAAATATTAATGCGTATGCGTGAGGCGTCAAATGACTAATTTCAGTATTCAAAGTTATGTAGAACTATATATAAGTATAGGGTACTCAACAACCAGTAAGTTCAATATGTAGTGCTCAGAATGTCTAACAAGCAAGTTTGTTATGAGCTCACTATGTCACACGACATTAACATGGCTTCACTGAATATAGTGGCCATATATTGTAATTAGTTCACATCAGATTATTATGTTGCAGGACCACTCGCCGACATATTCACTGAACCCAGAAAATAACTGGAAACAAAGATGTAAAATACGTATGTTTTCCGACCTTAATAAAAGATCGACAAATTAATGAATGCGAAAACTACAGAATCGTATTTTGATATAAGCATATAATCCGATGTCCAGTGATAAATATGCTCCTGGTATATTTCTAGCTTAATACGTCTGAACGGGAATTTCCTTTTGGTCAATAAGCGTCTCATTACATTATTTACAAAATTAAAATAAAGCTTAATCTAAATGTGTAGTTGGAGTGAACACTCCGTGCCGGGCGGTACTGCTCAGCACACAGTACCCCTTATATCAACATTATTGCGAGACATAATTTTAGTTACATACTTGTAATTATTAATATTCTAGCATGAGAGCCATTATTTAGTTCAAATATACCACGGATACGCAAAGGGAGCTTTTACTATTCAATGCATTTTGAAAACAGAAAATCACATACAGTTTGTCAAAAAGTACATGGCAATCATTTTACTGAGAGGGCTTTTCAGTGAAACCTTCCGAGTTATCAATTTATCATGTATAAATAAATGAATTGGTTTTGCTACCATTATGCTTATCAAAATAAATATAAAATCATAATTACGTTTCGTAATTACCTGAAGACTTGATGTTGAGTGAGGTCGTCAGCATAAAAATATAGATTTTCGAATTGTCCACTGGCATGATTTTTTTGACAAACTGTGTAGTATGAGGCGGCTAGCCGCTGGCGGGCGGCGCGGCGGGCGGCGGCAGGGAGGGGGCGTGCGGCGGGAGGGGGGCGGGCGCGGGGGGCGGCAGCAGGGAGGGGGCGTGCGGCGGGAGGGGGGCGGGCGCGGGGGGCGGCAGCACGTTGAAGTGGCGCACGGCGGCCTCCAGCGCCACGTTGTTGCCGCTGAAGTAGGCCGACACCGCGTTGTGGAACAGCAGCAGCTGCTTGTTCATCACCTTCACCTGCCGCGCGCTACATGTTACTCACGGTCACGGAATCACGATACTGATAACGTCAACAGATTCACATCACTTTGAAGCGAATGATTTTTATTTACGGATTATATTTTGTAGGTTGTTATAATACAGATGGTCACCCGTCAACGAAAAGACGAACGCAGCGTGTGTTGCTAGCACTTGGACATTTGTTTGTCGAAAATGGGTTATCGGCCGATCTTTATTTAAATGTTGATACTCATAGCCATAAATAACTGCCTCGTTGGTCTAGCTGTAGCATAGCGCGACTGCAGTGCACGAGGTCTATGGTTCGATTCCCGGGGCGGGCGGAAATCGGTTTAAGAAACTTTCATGAAGCAGCCCGTGCATTAGACAGCACGTTAATATTGGTCCTGCGCCTGATCTCTTTTAGATCGTGTCGAATTTCCGTCGTATCGGGCTATGAGAGTGAAGGAAAAGAGAGTGCACCTGTGCCTGCACAAGTATGTCTTCGGCGATCGGCTAGGATATAATAGATGAGAATGAAGGGGCAGCACTACAGCAAGGTCGGCGTACCCTGTTCTCGTGCAGCAGCTTGAGCTTGACGGCGGAGTCGTCGCGCAGGCGCTCGTAGGAGCGGCGGCGGCGCGCGATGCTGGCGAGCAGCAGCTCGGGCGCGCTGCCGCCGCGCGCCTCCAGCTCGCTGCGGTACGCGTCGTACTCCACCCTGCCACCACGCGCGACACCGCTGCTTATTATCTCAACCAGTTGCAATTGTAGCTTCGAACTAATTACAAAACAAATACGAATATGCTACGGAGCCGACCGCGAGCTTAACGATATGTTAAATGTGTGCGTACAAAACACTTTGTCGACAATAGTCGGAGCGCAGTCGAGCACTGCTCACAAATAGATGTGCTCGTTGGAAGGATGCGTGTACAGACCTGGCGGCCTCGTACTGCCGGATGGTGAGCAGCGTGTCCTCGATGGTCTTGTTGGTGAGCGTGTTGAGCGAGTTGTTGAAGAAGTGCAGCGCCGCCAGCAGCGTCTCGCCGTTCCGCGTCAGCGTGCGCTGCGTGTCCGCGTTGTACAGGAACCTGCACAGGCACGCTAGAGTGGGGGCGCGGCCGGCGCGACGGGCCGCGCGGCGCGGATACGCACTGGTTCTGCAGCTCGGGCGACTTCTGCGCCAGGTCGGCGAAGGCCTCGCCCAGCGCGCGCTGCGTGGCGGCCGCGGCGCCCAGCTGCGCCGTCAGCGCGCCCGACAGCCGCAGCACGCCCGCGTACTTGCGCTGCGTCTCGCGCAGCATCTCGATCTGCGCCTCCAACTCTGTACATGGAGCTCAGACATCAAATGAGTTAGCTCTATTTTTTTTTATTACTTACAGTGAATGATTAAGTGTCAAAAACGCACACAAAAACAGAGTAATTTTCTTTGAGAAATAAGTAATTTAACCTTTGAAATCCTTTCAAGCTGGGAATATCACCACTATAAGGTTACATCTTTGTTCCAAAATAAAGATAGCAAGATGTTCCCACTATTTACCCACTCTTCATTATAATGAATATTAGAAACTAGCTTCTGCCAGCGGTTTCACCCGAGTCCCGTGGGAACTACTTGGCGCACCCGGATAAAAAGTAGCCCATAGCCTTCCTTGATAAATGGGCTATCTAACACTGAAATAATTTTTCAAATCGGATCAGTACTTCCTGAGATTAGCACATACAAACAAACTTCAGCTTTATAATATTAGTATAGATAGAAATGATATTTAAAGCTTCATACAGCTAATTTTGTTGTTATTTTGTGTAAAAAACCTCAAATGCCTAAATGATATGATGAAGATGACTAATGCTTTAACCTACTACTACTACTATCTTATTGATATAGTCTGAAGTATAGATTCCTCAAGTGTGTCATATTCACCAGTATCCACGGTGCGTGAGCTCTTGCCGAGCTTCTCATACAGTATCTGCTTGGTGCACTTGNGGCGGGAGGGGGGCGGGCGCGGGGGGCGGCAGCACGTTGAAGTGGCGCACGGCGGCCTCCAGCGCCACGTTGTTGCCGCTGAAGTAGGCCGACACCGCGTTGTGGAACAGCAGCAGCTGCTTGTTCATCACCTTCACCTGCCGCGCGCTACATGTTACTCACGGTCACGGAATCACGATACTGATAACGTCAACAGATTCACATCACTTTGAAGCGAATGATTTTTATTTACGGATTATATTTTGTAGGTTGTTATAATACAGATGGTCACCCGTCAACGAAAAGACGAACGCAGCGTGTGTTGCTAGCACTTGGACATTTGTTTGTCGAAAATGGGTTATCGGCCGATCTTTATTTAAATGTTGATACTCATAGCCATAAATAACTGCCTCGTTGGTCTAGCTGTAGCATAGCGCGACTGCAGTGCACGAGGTCTATGGTTCGATTCCCGGGGCGGGCGGAAATCGGTTTAAGAAACTTTCATGAAGCAGCCCGTGCATTAGACAGCACGTTAATATTGGTCCTGCGCCTGATCTCTTTTAGATCGTGTCGAATTTCCGTCGTATCGGGCTATGAGAGTGAAGGAAAAGAGAGTGCACCTGTGCCTGCACAAGTATGTCTTCGGCGATCGGCTAGGATATAATAGATGAGAATGAAGGGGCAGCACTACAGCAAGGTCGGCGTACCCTGTTCTCGTGCAGCAGCTTGAGCTTGACGGCGGAGTCGTCGCGCAGGCGCTCGTAGGAGCGGCGGCGGCGCGCGATGCTGGCGAGCAGCAGCTCGGGCGCGCTGCCGCCGCGCGCCTCCAGCTCGCTGCGGTACGCGTCGTACTCCACCCTGCCACCACGCGCGACACCGCTGCTTATTATCTCAACCAGTTGCAATTGTAGCTTCGAACTAATTACAAAACAAATACGAATATGCTACGGAGCCGACCGCGAGCTTAACGATATGTTAAATGTGTGCGTACAAAACACTTTGTCGACAATAGTCGGAGCGCAGTCGAGCACTGCTCACAAATAGATGTGCTCGTTGGAAGGATGCGTGTACAGACCTGGCGGCCTCGTACTGCCGGATGGTGAGCAGCGTGTCCTCGATGGTCTTGTTGGTGAGCGTGTTGAGCGAGTTGTTGAAGAAGTGCAGCGCCGCCAGCAGCGTCTCGCCGTTCCGCGTCAGCGTGCGCTGCGTGTCCGCGTTGTACAGGAACCTGCACAGGCACGCTAGAGTGGGGGCGCGGCCGGCGCGACGGGCCGCGCGGCGCGGATACGCACTGGTTCTGCAGCTCGGGCGACTTCTGCGCCAGGTCGGCGAAGGCCTCGCCCAGCGCGCGCTGCGTGGCGGCCGCGGCGCCCAGCTGCGCCGTCAGCGCGCCCGACAGCCGCAGCACGCCCGCGTACTTGCGCTGCGTCTCGCGCAGCATCTCGATCTGCGCCTCCAACTCTGTACATGGAGCTCAGACATCAAATGAGTTAGCTCTATTTTTTTTTATTACTTACAGTGAATGATTAAGTGTCAAAAACGCACACAAAAACAGAGTAATTTTCTTTGAGAAATAAGTAATTTAACCTTTGAAATCCTTTCAAGCTGGGAATATCACCACTATAAGGTTACATCTTTGTTCCAAAATAAAGATAGCAAGATGTTCCCACTATTTACCCACTCTTCATTATAATGAATATTAGAAACTAGCTTCTGCCAGCGGTTTCACCCGAGTCCCGTGGGAACTACTTGGCGCACCCGGATAAAAAGTAGCCCATAGCCTTCCTTGATAAATGGGCTATCTAACACTGAAATAATTTTTCAAATCGGATCAGTACTTCCTGAGATTAGCACATACAAACAAACTTCAGCTTTATAATATTAGTATAGATAGAAATGATATTTAAAGCTTCATACAGCTAATTTTGTTGTTATTTTGTGTAAAAAACCTCAAATGCCTAAATGATATGATGAAGATGACTAATGCTTTAACCTACTACTACTACTATCTTATTGATATAGTCTGAAGTATAGATTCCTCAAGTGTGTCATATTCACCAGTATCCACGGTGCGTGAGCTCTTGCCGAGCTTCTCATACAGTATCTGCTTGGTGCACTTGTAGGTGGAGACGCCCCAGTTGCGGATGGCGTCCAGCTTGCTGGAGCCCGAGCGCAGCAACGTGCCTGAGCCTGTTCCATTCTGTGATACATCTGGGGGAGCTGACCAACAACCATTTTATTATTATGTGCTAAACTCAGTATTGGGTATCTGTCATAATATCATTTGAAACATCAATCTTATAATTGACATGTAGGTATGTAATGCAACAGTAACAGTCCACTATGAGAGCATGGATCCGGTATCTCAATGAAATCTTCTAAAAGTACACACTGACTGCATAGCTCCTTATAAACTTAGTACCATGAGATTTGTGGGACCAATTAAAGTAGCATGACTCATACCTGGACGCTTCCTAGGATTAATGTGGTGTCTGAAAGTTCAGTAAGCATGTGCACTTGTAAGACTCACCGTAGGCTGGCGGGAAGGGCATGGACCGCGACGTGGGGAACTTGGCCTCCGTGCCCGACGTGATGGAGTCGCTCGACTCGCGCAGCGGCGGAGTGTCCTTCAGCATCTCGTGGATGCTCCGCTCCGACTGCCTGCACGATAACACAGTGTTACGGCACCCACGCGCACGGCCCACGCGCCACGATACATGCAAGCAATACATATTCCAAGCAAGAAGTTACTTTAAAAAGAGATAACAACCGGTATTGTTGTACAAAGGAGAGATGATATTTAATTAAAACTAGACGCACCATTTCGACATCTTGGCGTATAGAAGATATCTTCCTCGGCGGCTTAACGCGTCGGTGACTATAAAACTTCACACCTATTTAATTACACGAAAAGCTTTGCATTTTTCATGGAAATGCCGGAAAATATTGTAAGAATTCAACACAATCGACGCTAGAATACACTAAACTTTGACAATGACAAATTATTGTCAATAATATCAACACAAACTGAGGTATTTTGACAGCAGGACAGATAGTCATGATAAACACTAAGCTAGAGAGAGAACGGAAGAGGAACATTATTTTAGAAAATGTTCAGTAATGGCAACATTTGATTCTGTTATTTTTTAAGTTCGGATGCACACCAAATGGATTCTAACAAGAAGCGTTTTGTAAATATTATTTATGTGATCATATACATCAATGTTTGTGGATCGTTTACACTGACCTCAGTGATCGTTAATGTGGCCTCAGCAGGGGCGTATTTAAAGATTTCGCGCCCCGGGCTCCTGTAGCTTTCCGCATCCCATCAAGGAATGAAATTTTATATTTTACATTATTTTTCTGTGGACTACTTTTCTGTAGAAAAGGCGCGAGCGTAGCGAGCGCGAATTTTTTTTGTTAGTTTGGAGTCTCAAAGATAGACAGCGAAAAAAAACTTGAAGTTTAATTATTAATAAATTTAACGTATTTTTTTTAATCTTTATTTATTTTTTTTTTTTTTTAATTAGAAGACTAAAAGATAAACAAGGAAAAAAAAGTTGGGTATTGAAAAGACGCGAGCGCAGCGAGCGCGAATTTTTTTCGTTTGAAGAGACAACATTTTACAATACGTAATTTTATTATTTTTATTGAAATTTGCCGCCCCCTAAAAAAAGTGCCACCCGGGGCATTTGCCTCCCTGACTCCTACACGCTGCGCCACTAATCTCATGTCTAAATATCAATGTGTGCCTAAAGCAGTGGTGGCGCTAGACCAAGTATGCACTTCGGCGACATTAAGTTTGCTACGCCCTAGGGCCTCGCCAGCTTTTGTGTCGAGTGGGTTTATACAGTTTTGATCAAGTAACAATTCATAATTTAATTTGATAATGTATAGTTTATGAAGCCAAAAATATATAGGCAAAAATAAGGAAGCGCGAGCGAAGCGAGCGCGAAATTTTTTTTTCAGCTTGACGTGTAAACATCGAAAAGAAAAGGGCGCGAGCGGAGCGAGTGCCATTTGTTGCAAAGTTGAAGTTGTCGTTTTGGTTAATTTACTTTTAGTTAATTTGTGGAGGTATGAAGCGAGGAGGAACAGGCGATATGCAATATGAATGCGCGAGCGAAGCGAGCGCGAAAATTTTTATCAGTTCGAGGATGAAACATGATTGGCGAAACGAAAATAAATACGTAAAAAATTGCGAGGCCCCCTCAGATGCGCCGACGCCTTCAATTGCATGAAGCGATTGGGGCTTCAGAAATAAAAAAAAACAGAGGCAGAAAAAAATTTACGGTTCTAACCGGTTCACGGTTACGGAAAGGACAAGGGGCGGCTTGAATAATTTAATTGAATTTCGAATTTCTTGAGACATGAAATCCACGCACAACACAAAGGGCGGCTTTCATACTTTAATAGAATTTCAAATTTCTTCAGACACGAAATCAACATGTGCAAAAGGTGGCTCAGGGATGTCTTAGTTTTAAGTTTTAAAATATTTTTTCAAACGTCCAAACCAAGCCACCAGGGACGCCCTGCCGGCCGCCCCTCGTGGCCTGCCGCCCCGGGCTATAGCCCTTCTAGCCTAAGGGTAAATACACCCCTGGGCCTCAGTGATGTGATGCGACTTCATCTGAGGTCTTTATACAGTTCCTAGGAAAGATCTGTCTGTTTTTGTTTATAACAAGGGTTTATTTTTAGCATCATCGTCATCATCTTACTGCCCTTACCCGTTTTATTTGGGGTCGGCGCAGCAAGTTTTCTTCTTCCGTACTCTTGTATCGGTCTTTATCTTACAAGTAATATTCTTCCTAGCCATATGGACTTTCACACAAACTATCCATCGTTTTTTTGGTCGTCCCCTTCCATAATATCCATCAAAATTCATGCTTAAAACCTTCTTCACAACATGATCCTCATTTCTCCGCATCATGTGACCATATCACGCCAGCCGGTTTCCGTATAATTTTTGTTTTAGTTTTAGCATGAAGAATACTGTGTTTGGCCTTCTCAGGGTTCGAGTTACTGCCAAGCCATGCAGTACTTACATGTGTATCGCGGTTGAATCCTAGAATATTAGAGTGGGAGGTTCTTGCTGAACTTACCTACATTCATAGATTAAACCCACAGATTAAAATTAAACCATTTCAGTTTCTGTTACACATTTTAATAGATGGTCGGAATTAAACAAATAGTAATGCATCATAGATATGTTTTATTACTATCATCATTTATGAATGATTATTTTATAAATAACAATTAGGTATTAAAGCTTAGTATGTGCATCTTTGTCCTTTTACAATAGAAAAGTCTATACAAGTTTAACTCAATAGATAAACGTGTGTTATCGTACATACATACACCAACAGTATTCGTACCGTTGCGACGCCTGGAAGCCGGAAATTCAAATATAACATGTTTTTTTCATGTTTTACCTATGTTAATATTAAATATAAGGCGTATTATATCTTTTCTGGTTATAATATCCCACAAAGTAATTTCTGATGTCCTTGTTTAACTCCGAAACTTATTACAATTTAAATGTTACTGATTAAACTTTTTATTGCGAAATATCATAGTATAGCTAGTAGCTAGTAACATTTGAATTGTAAGAAGTTTCGCAGTTAAACAAGGACATCAGAAATTACTTTGTGGGATTTAATTTATAACCGCGAAAGATAAGATCACGCCTCATATTGAATTTTAACTTAAATAAAACATAGAAAACCATTTTATATTTGAATTTCCCGCTTCCAGGCGTCGCATTCACCTCAAGGCCGGCTCCACACGTTGGCCCCAACGCTCGTACCAACGTTGGACCGCAAACTCGGGGAGGCGTACACACGTTGGCTCATAAACTAGTCCTGTCCAGTCAGGGCCAATGTGAAGATGTCTGATACAGAAATTGTAACTGCTCTGAGCGCGTTTAGTTTAGTAATAATGAGTTCACATTTATATTTATTACTGAGAAAAAATAAAAAGCCATGTCAAAGAAGATGTAGGATGACTTTTTGACGATGATTTTTTTTCTGTAAAGCCGATACGTGCTCATTAATGATTCCCGCTTTTTTTTAAATCTTCAATAGAAAAAATCCTTCCCATATTATGATATATTTTTATATAATAAATTTTTATGATATATATTTATATACTTAATACATTTTTATGATATATATTATATAATAAATTTTTATTTTTATGGTCTTTTCTGGTTGCGTCCCATATTATTGGATGCACTTGATAAATTTCCAAAAATTCGATAACTTTTTCATTTGTCCATGCCGCCGGTAGCGATTTTATGGATGAAGAAGTCATTCTCGCTCGACGTGCGCACTCGCTGCGTGTTGAAACAGAACTGCGCAAAGCGCCAACGTGTGGACAGATCGCGAACGTTGGCGCGGATTCCTTTGATGAAACCGACACGAGCCGGCCAACTACCAACGCTCGCCCCAACGTTGGGGCCAACGCCATTTTCTAGATCCACACGTTGGACGAATAGCGTTGGGGCGAACGTTGGGGCCAACGTGTGGAGCCGGCGTAATTCATTTCATACAACAGTATGTTACAATGAGTATTACTACCGTAGCCTGTAGATATGTGTAGGTTTCGTAACGTTTCTAAGGTAAATATCGTATTTAAATAAAGGTAAACCTACGAACTTAATAAAACTTAGTGTAACAATTACAATCATGTTCATTCACAAAAAAGTTACACAGGTACAATCTACATTTATTTTGACACTACATACTTAATAACGTCTTATAGGTGTTGCTCGGATACCAGAATTATGAAAAATCCGTCCATTGGCATAATAGCCACGAGACAGAGACCGGACTATAGAAATAGGTCCATAAGGATAGTCTAGGTGTGCCCCAGCAGGCCCCACCTGTGTATTTAGGTCTATAAAATTATAGCAGCTACAATATTGTGATCTTTTAATGGAATATTGTTAACAGTTACGTATTGGTTTGTTGAATTTTTGTAAGTTGATGTAACTGTCACAAGCATAGGCATAGATATTACATTTCTGTGGAGACAAGTTATTTTAACTATTTTGCAACAATTGTAATAAGTGGTGCAGTAAAGTATATCATCTTAATGTAGGTTAGTGAGGTATACATATACCTAACTATGTTTCAAAAATTGTTTATAGGTATGATGGAAAACCATGGGTAAAACTAAACTTCTAAAGAAGAAAAAAACCGGCCAAGTGCGAGTCGGACTCGCACACGAAGGGTTCCGTTCCATTATCTAAGAAAAATAAACGTACCTACTACCCACAATTAGCCAAAACACGAACATTTCTCGGCAACAAAAAATAACTTTGTTTTTCATACAAATATATGAATAACAAAGTTATAATTTGCGGTTACTGAAAAAGTGCTAAACTCAAAAACTACTGACTGTATTTCGTTCAAACCAATTTTGGTTGATAGTTTTATTAAGGTTTACAAACATATATTTTTTTTAGATTTTTCACTTTGGTAGTTTAGAAATTACAGGGGGGGGGACACACATTTTAGCACTTTGAAAGTGTCTTACTCTGAAATGATTGACTTTGAGAAAAAATGGTTTTAGAAACCTCAACCTCATTTTTAAAGACCTATCTATAGACAACCCACAAGTATGGGTTAGATGAAAAAAAAAATTTTTCGTTTCAGTTCCATGTATGGAGAGCCCCCCTCTAATATTATTATTTTTTTATTTTTGCATAACAATCGTAAAGCGGTTAATGTAACACATATACTTACCAAGTTTGAATTGTGTAGTCTTAATAGTTTCGGAATTAAGTGGCTGTGACATACGGACAGACAGACAGACAGACAGACAGACAGACATGACGAATCTATAAGGGTTCCGTTTTTTGCCATTCGGCTACGGAACCCTAAAAATACTCCGAAACTACTGAACCGCTTTGGAAAATGTTTTCACTATTGTGATGGGAAGAAATTTTTGGAGTTAATTTTTTCTCTTTGTAATGTAATGTAAATATAGATTTAGTTATATCTTTTATCTTTAGGTTTAATTTGAATAGCGTAGGTATTTAGTACTTATATTTCTACTAAATTTCTATTTATACATACACACATTTACTTAGGTACCTACTTATATCTTAATCCTATCTCTAGTTGTCTATTCGTTGGGAGGTGAATGTGATCTTTATATAATTTGTTAAAAAATATTTCGTTGTAGTTTTTTATTATATGTACATACAAACTTGAATTAACACTTTGGGTAACTTTAAATGACTAGCTTTGCACATTGCTCCGCTCTTGTAACCACTGAGTCACACAGGGCACTAGTGACAAATATCGCAGTACAAAAATAATATAACCTAAGCCATTTAACTTTTATATTAAGTACGTATTTAATCATCTTAACGGTTTTTAACATTATTGAAAAACTAATTTACCACCTACTCTGAAACAGAACCATTGTTTATGATTTGGTCATATTCGTCGATATTCTTTTCTTTTTTCCATCCACCCATTCAGTACAGGACTTGGCTGGCGTTAATACCTACGTATAGTAGAAAAGACAGTTCAGTATGAAACTGTCTTTGCTCATAGATCACTGTGTGATACAACATAATACTTCTTTATTATAGGATAACAAGACGCACATCATGTTCACACACTGCTGCACTGGCGCGACAGTTCGCTCGTACAGTAGTCGCTCGTGGCGCCACGGTCAAACCGCGTCACAATACTGACACATTGCGAGGAGTGTTCTCTCACATCACTGCAGACTGTTCTAATGAATTCGATCGTATTGACTCAGAATTAGTAAGCGCGTGAGGCGGAGGACGAGAGGCTGCCGGAGCGCGCGGGCGCGCGGGCGGGCCGTCACTCCAGCACGGGCGCGCGCAGCGGCCGCAGCTCCGCGCCCGAGCTGTCGCTCACCATCACTGTCTCCTGCGGGCAGCACGACGTCTTCATCGACACTGACTCCGTCGACGTTTTGTGACTCTGTAACCAGAATAACAACTTTCGTATAAAAATACCGGCTTCCATAGTTTCCTTGCACATTGGCGCTAATAACTACAATCAACAGCATGTCTTCTGTATCTAAGCCTGTAGTAAGACAAGGACTGACCCGCTTGAAGCAGTGTGCGATGGAGTGGCACAGCTTGGTGAGCGACCAGCGCTTGTGCTGGCGCATGAGCACATAGAGGATGGGGTTGAGCACGTAGTTCAGCAGCATCAGCATGTCCGACAGCATGGACAGCGGCGTCAGCCACGAGCGCGCGCCCAGCGCCAGGTGCAGCGCTGACGTTAGCTGTAACACACACATAACGTCACCGTCCACAGGGGGATGTGCTAACAGGGGTGCTAAAATGTATCTCACTTATTCCTGATTACTCAGTAAAAAAATGGAATAAATAAATGAATAGTTTTACTATCTCTGACTGGTTGGCTCATGGGTTGCCTATAATAATATCACACGACGCAGTAAAGTAGTAAACATTTGCCGATACTTATTGTTCTTGAGATTCCTGAGGATAGCTAGGGTACCTAGAAGTCAGATCCGATCGCATTATGTTTATGAGATAAGCGATGAAATGTGGGAAATAGATAGCTACTATCAATTTACTATTATTGGTGATCTCGACACGACATCATTAAAGGCAATCGGTTCAATTGAGCAATTAGCTGCACCCTCTCGCTGCAGAGCGGGACCTACGCCTGGAGCCGCTCCAACAACGATTGTACAATATTGCTTTGCTATAGGTACACAGATGAGACAGATTCCAACGCCATTATAGAACTACATTATGGCAGGGTCCCACACAATTAAATGGTTTTGGATGTGTCTAGATACTTCTTCAGTATTCAGATTACTGCCAGATATGTAACTTGAGAGAAGAAAAGCTTGAACACAACGTTATCATTTGATTGAATACCTGTAACGACACACCCAAAGTAATAAATACTATCTATTCATCATGTGTAGGTACTGTCTGCAATATAATTGTCCAATGTTTGAAGCGCTATATGCGGACATGGCTGTAAGCTAATATGAATAAAATTCTAGTTTGATTCGCTTGCCATCTGAGAAACAATGAAATATTTTCGCCAACGCCGGCGACGCGCGCAGCCTGCTGATGAGCACCAATAGTGCGCTGCGCTGATCAACAACAAACATTTGTTCTATGAACCATCAAGCTCAGAGTAAAGATGTACAGACAACAGAAGGTCACGGTACCTGAATCTGACAAATTTTACCAATCAAACATTAACCTACCACTATTTTTGTGTTATGGTTGAAAAATTATTGCAGTTTGAGAGATTGTGATAACTTGATGTGTTGTCGTCTGTACCAGTAATGAAGCTAAGCCTTGTTGTCAAAATGATGACGTAAGCACCATTGAAGTCGTAAGGTTGTCGCTTGGTTGTACTGGCTTAAATGTCTGTCAAGATTTTGTTCCTATTTTGGCCAAATGCATGCTGGCGCGTAAGCTCTTGACGCGGCAGTCAGTAGGTACTGAAAGCACTGGCAAAGGTTTATAAATGGTGGTCAATGCGTAATGCCTGTGTGACTGTGCTTCGTGTAGCTTCCCAACTGTTCTATGTATATACATTTAAACTGTGCATCAAGTCCAGAATTATGCAGAATATGCTTTCACTTTACTCTCTTAATAGTCGTCTCGAGTCGTCCGGGTCGCGTTCATTGTTGCCTGCTTTAGCCTGTTAGCACTCAAGTGGGTGATTACTCCGTCACACATATCACTTCACTGTATGTGAAAATCGACTTCAATGACATGACACACAAAAATGTGTCGATTCCAAAATAAAAAATACTGGTTAGGAAAACCTATTAGGCGCGATGGTGCCCATACTTTAATTGCTGAAGAAAAAATCAAAATTGTAAAAGAGCAACAGACAACTACGCGATATAGTTTTAAATGCCAATAAAGCTTTCGGGTTGTTTACACGCTGTGTGAGCATCGTAGTGGCTCCACGTGCAGCAGAGCGCATCCCTATTCACCGCATGCACCGCGCGACTCACATACATATAAATAGCGCGAGTTTGCTTACAATGCTCAATTCAGCGCCCCTGCTGAATATTGATGTCCCGATGACAGATCAGAGCTAATAATACTGGCTGGCCGATCATTTATTTGTTTATATTGATACAAGCCAATGAATATCGATTTCCTTGTTCACATTTTTTTGTGCAGTCGCATTCTGTTCATTTTGCTGATGGCAAGGATGCGAGTGACGAGCTTTTGTAAAGAATGCGCCATCTACAACTACATATTAGCAGTTGTGGGTGGCGTATTCTTTCTATTTGACTTTGATTCTAGACTGCTCAAAACGCGACAACAATGTTTTATTGTTTAAAATTATTTGAAGTTTATTTGGAACGTATTGAGCAAAACAAATTGCTCGTTATTTCCTGTGGCTGTTATAAAACCGATCATACCCAAAATAGAAGTCGTACAAAGTAGCAAATAGAATTGAACGCTGCTTTGATGAGCCGGTGAATCATAAGCTGTTCATCTCGTTGAAGGTACTCCAAGGTCGGTCGTTTCGCATTCCCGCAGCAGCACCGCGACACACCACGCGAATAGTAATGCGAGGATGTGCGGCTGACACGTACGTGGCCGGTGTGACAACCACCAAATGTTCCTAATTGTCGCTGTCACCGCGCACCTATTCTTGTGTCAGTAATAGGTACGTCTTCCATGAATCATTGCGCAGGCCCGAGACTTGTGTGTGGCTAACATTGTAAATGTCAAGGCGCTACGCAAAATTTATCACCAATATCACAATAGGACAAAGACCTTTGCCAAAATTGGCGGAAGTTGCCAATAAGGAATTTAAACTGAAAATAAACATAAATTTAGAATTAAACAGGTCGAGAATGTAAGAATTTGTGTCTCACCATCTGCGGCATCCAGCAGATCATGAAGAGCACGGAGAGCATGGCCATGAGGCGGCTGAAGGCGACCTCCTCGGCGGTGGCGGCGTTGTGGTGCGCGGGCGCGCCGGGCGCCGTGCGCGCGCGCTGCCGGCACGACGACTTGGACACGCGCCGCACCACCGGCCCGCTGCCGCGCGGCGCCGAGATCGCGTACAGCGCGCGGATCACCGCCAGGTTGCAGTACACCAGCACCACGCACAGCATCGTGCCTGACACACAGCAGATGAGATCGTTCCGTTAGCAGGCAGTGCGCAATGAAGTCAGCGAGTCGAAAACTGCTTAGTTATCTACGCCAACTGCATTCGATATGATCTAATTGAAAATGTACTCTGAACGTGTGTCCCTTCAGGAAATGCAACTGACTAGTATGATGAGGTATATCATGAGGTGGGGGGTATATCATCAAGTGAGACTATCGGTACTTTATGGTGATGAGAATGCTGGAATGTGCGTGGTGCTCACCGAAGACGACGTAGGAGATGGCGTACGCGAAGTCGCCGAGGGTGATCGCGTTGCGGTAGCGCACGCACTCCCGCGTAGGCTCGTTGTAGTAGCGGCCGAGCCCCAGGATGGGCGCGCACGTCAGCGCCGCCGCCCAGAACCACGACACCAGCAGCGCCGTGCGGATCATGTAGTACGTCACTTGCTGCAACCACACAAAGTGCTCGCTCATATCTCCCCTACTGTACAGCTCGACTTAAATAACACTTGAATGTAAGTAGACTAGCGACTGCACAACAGTCAACTTGCTGGAAGGGAAACACTTCAAATGGCTGTTTTTAGAGGGGTACAGTTATTTGAGGTGCGCAGTATTTTTGCGATGTACCGATAAGAGCAGAGGTAACGCGTTATGTCGGGGTCCTGACCGCAGACACTGCTCGACAGATAAAGACTTGACATTGGCATTATGTGCTCACGAGCTAAAGCTAAAGCACAGCAAATTCAACCAAAGGAGGTACAATTAGCGTTGTTATTTAGTTTTGAAATTGAATTGTTGATGAAGAAATAATCATTGATTTACAACAGGATGACTAAGCATCTACTACACCATCACCAATGGACATCGAGAGTTCATAACATCTCGTATATTGATGAATGGTAAATATCAATATGGTCTCAGGCTGATATGCGTTTGTAACAAAAACAGCAACGCAGTTTCATTCATGTGAAAACTTATTCAATATCCAACAGCAATAAAGGTGGTCGGTGTGCTATCAATAGGGGAGTATCTCAAGTTCGTCATATCGCGTGAACTATCGTCACTGTGGCATCAGCTGTTGTGCGCTCAGCGCTGATATAGTATTATCTGTTAACGTATAGTTTTCCTGCTTGTTTGACTGTTCAGTTGGGAATTCCTCAAACTACTGGTTATCTCCAACTAGTTGGACAGTGTAGGCAGCGTGCTTGGTCGGACGCGGACTGGCGTTACATCATTTCATTTCGGCATTAGGATCAAGATAATCAAAGAATTGTAATTTAATAAATCAGAGTGATTAATTCATAGAAATGACTCTCTCTGCTTCTTCAAAATTGACGTCAAGCCAAAGTTGTGTACTTTCGTAGCAATTAATTATGAAACAATCGCTTACGAAATAGAGCGAGCCTGCCTCACCTATCTCCGAATTAGAAATTGTAATACTTGTGGTTGACGCTTCATCGACCTATTTACAAGTTGCACAATATTACTGATCCAGGAATGTTGATACTTACTGAGAAACTACCGTGTCCCTATAACTGAGTATTAATGACACTAAATGTTTCTCTTGGAATCATAATTATCTACTTTGCCTAAACCTAACCATAAAATTTAGTCTGATTGGGCGATGTGAGCTAAAGTGTAATCTTATAGTTGTAATAAAAAGAAAGAAAGGTTAGAAAACTACTGCAGGTACATGCACTTACGGGCTCAAAAGATCCTCTCAGTGACTATCTCACTATAACTTAACAACGATGGGGCAGAATGCCCTGACATCCTAGCGGGATTGACTCGTTGGATGGCATTCTTATGCTATTTTCAACATTAACACAATTCAATGAATAAACTTTTACCGTGGCTTTTCGAGGTTTAGTTATTCGAGATCACATTGCTACGATATTTCGTTTTTAGTGGTAGCGTGCATTCGTTGTTAAGTGTTTCGATAAAGCGAACATTAGAGATTTAGTTATTCGAGATCGCATTGCTACGGCGTTACGTTTTTCGTGGTAGCGTGCATTCGTGGTTAAGTGTTTCGTTTTCGTAAACATTCGGGTACGTGTTATTCGGTGTTACAATTTTCTAAGTCACGTATCACACTCAATTAATACATATTTAGATAGATTCTCAGATATCTCTATCTTTGAAAGTGTCACAATATTATCGAGGATATTCTGTTTCTACGATGATTAGCAAGTAAGATGTGGTGCGTACGTGTTTGTTAGCGATCCCTCAACCCAGTGTCGGAGGAACTAAGCTAACGATGTTAATTTTCCAGGCGCGGCCACAAGTAATTTGACTAGACTTCTAGCTCGAAGACGCCAGGATCAGGATTCAGTTCTGCACTTCCTTTGGGTACCTTGTTCCCCTGCTTGCTGCTACCAATGTTGGGTCGGTTTGTGTGTTGTTTTACCCTTTCAATGGTCTCTGTCATCCATCATACCAAAGGAGAGAACTTTTATTTCTTCTTTGGTGTACCTTCATCTATCAACATTCATCATGAGATCTGTGATGATGAGTGACATATCTATATGGCAAAGAATTCCTTTCGGGAGTTGTGGATTTTTTTGCGTCTGGTTTAATATATTTTGGTTCACCAAAACTATTTCTAGCAAATAATATAGTGTATATCCGCATCCTGTAGTTAGTTTGGAGGTGCGCGAGTGTGCGTGCTCGGAATAGCTCGGAAGTGCCGCGTGTTGCGTCACCCAGGCATTAGATCAAATAATCCAAGAAATTGTAATTTAAATAAATAGAGTGATTAATATCATAAGAAATGACTCTCTTCGACTCTTCTTCTAACCTTTCAAACCATGAGTTACTACTATGTTATAGGCAGAACTCATGATAGGTGGGGGTGGGAGCCAAGGAAAATGGCGTGTGCTTTAAGGACGAGATTATAAGGGAAGGGAGGGGTGGTGTGGAGGGAAGGGGGGGGAACGATGATTGGGGAGGAATGGGAGGTTGTTAAAATTTCGGTGAGGGTTCGGGTGAGGGGGGGGGAAACACAGTGGGGGGGGATGAGAAGGAGGGGAATTGTGTGGGTTGAAAAAGGTGAAGGCGGTGTGAAAAAAAACCCCGCCCCCACCCCCCCCCGTGGGGTGTGGATTGTGGGCTTTGGACCCCCGCAAACACCCGTCAAGCAAGTTGTGTACTCTTCGTAGGCAAATTAATTTAATGAAACAATCGCTTACGAAAATATAGAAAGGAGCCTGCCCTCACCTATCTCTCCCCGAATTTAGAAAAATTGTTAATACTAGTGGTGACGCTTTCATCGACCTATTTTACAAGTTGCAACAATATTACTTGTTATCCAGGAATCTTGATTACTTACTGAGAAACTAACCGTCCATAAAAAACTGATTATTAATGACACTAAATGTTTCCTGGAAATCATAAACTTATCCTACTTGCCTAACCTAACCATAAAATTTAGTCGAATTGGGCCGATGTGAAGCTAAAGTGTAATCGTATAGTTGGGTAAAATAACAAGAAAGAAAAAGGTTTAAAGAAAAACTACTGCAGTACAGTGCACTTAGGGCTCAAATAGATTTCCCATCACAGTGACTCTCACTATAAACTTAACAACGATGGGGCAAAATGCCCTGACATCCTTAGCGATTGACTCGTTGAATGGCAATTCTTATGCGTATTTTGTC
>NWSH02000605.1:1462195-1472721 GCA_002382865.2 Heliothis virescens | reverse complement strand
TCGTACAAACTAACCGGTTACATTAAATGAAAGCGCATTAAATTTTCAAAAAAAGCTTTGGAGTGAGATAAAGAAAAAAAAATTTTTTATGAACTTGTAGCTTTCCAAAGTTGAGAAAAATTCTGTAATTTTTTTCTTTCGTTGATTTCTTTAGTGTTATTCCAAAACTAGAGATTTAAAAAAAGAATCAAGGATAGATCTCAAAACTAGAATCTTGAACCTATAATTTGCTGGTTTTCTTTTTTCTGTACGATCATTTTCCTTGGAGATACAGCTTCTTGAAAATCACATAAGAAAATCGTCCATGAAAAAATATCCTTAAATTTTTTTGATGTGTGTAGTCGGTTAACAAATTAGTGCAATTTGTATGTTAGACAAATCGTTTTATTTGTTATTGGTGTGATCTCATGTTACTCATGCAGAATGCTTTAATTACGTACGTGGGTATCTATATTGTATCTGTAGACATCGAGTAAAATGACTCAGTTAAGCAGTAAGGGAATACTTCATTTATCGGAATAATACTATTACTTGCCTTTACCCTTAGGGTAAATTCATTGTCACGATCTGTGGAGGCTGTAGCTCTAGTATCAAGAGGGAAATTGATCCCCATAAAGCATGTTTATATTGATTCATAGCCGTTAGTAATAGATGGCGGATAGTTATTACGTTCGCCCACTTGTTGCTCAGACCCAATATACGGATGTGTCTGTCGGCGCTGTACCGCGATATACGACTAGTATCTATTGATACCAACAGAAATGTACATGGTTCACAAATATTCTTAACTAGCTTCTGCCAGCGGCTTCGCCCGCTTCCCGAGGGAACTATTTCCCGTACCCGAATAAAAAGTAGCCTTTGTTGTTCCTCAGGGTTTATTCTATCTCTGTACCAAATTTCATCAAAATCGGCTCACTGCTTTAGGCGTGAAAGCGTAACAGACAGACAGACAGACAGAGTTACTTTCGCATTTATAATATTAGTAAGGATAGTAAGGAAGTAAGGATTTCTTAATAGAATGTTATAGATTTACGGAACTAAACCGCAAACAGTTTTCTTTTTTTTTAATTTTGTTGCATCAGAATGAAATCGCGACAACAAATAGCTGAAAAAGCCCTCCCAAATATCTACTAACAGAGTAAAGCTAATAAAGGGACCTCCTGACAATCGAACCTCACCGAACCGAAGTCGCTATTGAACTAGTAATTATTATCTGTATGATTGATTGATTGCAGTAGTCGCGTAATCTGCGTGCGCGCGTTATCTACGAGTGATCACAGATGTTGATCGAATGTTGATCGAAGCCTACTCGAGTAGTTTCGACAAATCGATAAATAATGATGGCATAGGTTTGGCACTTCGCACCGATGACATACGGCCGGCCATTGATTAGCGAAGACTGTCGGGTGCTCGAAACTTATACGAGCTCTTGTTTCCTGTGTTTAACAATGGGATCTACAACCGGTAATAGTCGTAATATTAATTTTATTTACAAGATCGTTGTTTCTGTATAAAGCTTTAGTGCGCCACATATAGCCAGCGCGTCGAGTCGCGCCTGTCGGGGCTGGTAGGAATCAGGGCAGCCTTGTGTTTATCTAGCTCAAGCCATCAAACTCAAACTATAACATATCATTCCGTGTATTTTTGCCATTGTATGACGTCTAACAAAATATGTGTTTGTACAACATAACAGTGACTGACGCTTTTCGCACTGCTTTAGTGCAAAGCAGAGTTATCTGCCTTCCTTTATTGTTGTACTTTTGAGTTCAAACTCTCACTGCGAATGTGTTTTGTTTGGTTATTATGTGTAACAAGTACTTAGTGTGCTCTGAAAAGAATGGCTAATATTTGCAAATGTTCGTACTTGAGATTACATAGTAGCCTAGAATGCGAATACTGTGAGAGTGTAAGGTCACGCTGGAGAACCCTGTCGGTACTCAACCTTAATGGAAAACCTTTTGTGAATATATTTACACAAGTTCTTTAGCATTTCTATAAGTATATCGGCCAATTGAATTTTATTTGCTCAAATCTATTAAAATTCGTAACGCGTGGCGCACATGTCATTGGGTATCAAGATCGCAAGGTATTCCTCTTTAAGGTTTGTTTTGTGACTTACATAGGCTAACCGCGAAATCGTTTTATGTAATTGTATAAATTACTAGCTTCCGCCAGCGGTTTCACTTAGGTGCCGTGACAACTACATCGCGTAGCCGGATAAACAGTAGCTTATATATTCTTATATTTCAATAAATAGCGTACCTTAATTTTTTTTAAATAGGACCAGTGGTTCCAAAAAGTACATTATTAGTTATCTTCCACGCCCTATTGAAGAAAACCAATAATTTACTCTTTAGCTTTACAGGTAATGTTAAGTTTAGATAAAATTTTAGATACATTAGATAGAATCGACGCCGCGTGTTACGCGAGGACGACCTCACGAGCACGTAACATCGTGATCGGTTTATGTAAATGTCTCCACTGCACGCTGAAGGAACTTACTGAAGCAGCACACAGTTAAGGTATACAGTGCTAATCGCTACAGATTTTGTCAAAGTACCTTCTGTGTACAACAGCACAACGACATATATATATTTATCATTGACAAATACATCTTAAAATTGTTCTGGAATATTAGCAATACTTCATCTAAAATATAAACATTGTAAGAAAATCTTAATTACACTAAAGACACCGCTTAGCTAAAACGAAAATGAATGTGAATGATGGTCGCTGTATGAGCTGTTAGAAAGTGTGGTGTTACCTTCTGGTAGAGGAAGGGCCTGGTGAGCGCGAGGTACCGCTCCATGGCCATGGTGACGGCGATGCACACGGAGCCGATGCCGAACACGCGCAGCACCACGCGCGCGGCGCAGTAGGCGCGCGACCCGCCCGCGCCCGCCACGTGCTCGCTCACCAGCATCGCGCACATCATGCCCACCTGACGACATCACACTACACTTACAACTGTGTTCTCATAAAAATATATAAATCACTCTTAAAATTAGTAATGTCTACATCTCCTAGGTGTTTTCCGGAATAAAGAAGTGAAAAAAATTAAAGCTTTGAAGCACAACCAACTTGTGAACCTCTCCCAAGAGCGCAAGACTTCCAAACCGCACGTGAAACAAGCCTATTGTAATAGTGTGTGTATCATCCCAAGTTGTTTAATATCAGTCCACAACATTATTGGGTAGGTACATTTTGACAGTTGGTCATAGACCTCTTTTATTTTATTATGGACGTTTGTAACGCTCCCTAGACCTGCAAATTGTCGTAAATAGGCATTATTCATAGGTCTAATGAATTAACACTAATCTGTCGTAAACAGGCCGATGTCGTCTCACGTCGTTAAGCCGCTCCTACTGAAGGTTTCGGAGGTTACAGCTATTTTAGTTCTCGAGACAAAGTACACGAGGGTGTTCAACTGCTCACATTCCATCCCACAAAGTCATTACTCAGCCAGCCGCCGGCACGAGCTTGCCAATATAGCTTTTGACTACATGGTTCTATGTAGACTCTTTGTACTTACAAAGTAGCAGCTAATAGACAATGAAACATATCCTGAAATGTTGTTCGAACTTTCATGAAGTGAGCAAGTCTACGATATGCATATTGCATCAAATTACTACGTATACCCAAATTATAACCAGTGGTATGATGGCCGGCAATTGGTCAAATCGGTTACATTCGAGTGCGAAGAGTACTGCGTTAGCGGGCCGTCGCGTCGTATTATTGTTAACAAGTGATTGCTATCGCGTGGTACGAAGTAAAAGATAGAATAAAATATAGGTATTTCAAACGTAAAGATATCACCAATGTCTTGTTTGGGTTAATTGTGTTCATTGCCGCAGATAATTTGCGGTACCTACATACCTACTTACCCAAATAAAGTTATCTTCCCACAAATGTCACGTTATGACAAAAATTGGGAAAGGTTAACCGCATGCGCCTGAGTCGAATTTAAATGTCTTTCTATCGGAGACCCGAGTTATGAGAGCGTGAATAGTTAAGTCACCCTATTTGTTTACACAAAGGAACATGAAACTGCGGGAATGTTGACATGTTGTGACGACAAGAGAGGACACTCGGCGGCAATAGCGACAGTCGATAGTTCACCAGATATGACAGAATGACTTCAGATATATAGAAGAAGATATTTGTATTTTACCGTAGACTAAGAAATATTTTTATATGCCTGTAAGATGGGTGTTTAGAGTATTTATACAGGGTGTTAACATTTCATCTCGGAATCTTTTTTACGATTTTGTTTTGTATTCCATGTAAAGGCGTTGACAGCACTAACGTATAAATAAAACATTACCACGACGTATAAAATTTTATGTTTGTGTGTTTATGGACTTTTTTGTTTGTTTATGAGCCTGACTCCTGCACAAGTTCTAAGCTCCTCAAGGTTAAACGGAATGAAGTGCTCGGTACTATTTTTGGTCAGATGATTGAATGAATTAGATGCAGTTTTGATATCTAAGGAAGTCATCATAATACTGGTTGTCAGACTATTTGGCTTCTGATTATCCCGTAACGACTGTCAAAGATGTTCAAATGAAAACCGGGGCCCAACAATTTATCGTGCTTTTCAGAACGCGGAAGAACTCGTCATGACAAGATGGTCATCCATCCACGAACCGATAGCGCCATGTATTGCTTAACCTTATGATCGATCGATGCGTGCGGCTTTGACTTAGCCATGAGCTATGCATAAATAGGGAACTAATACCATATATTGAACTACGACCTAGCTATAACTTTGAGTATGATATGAAGTGTGGTCTCACCAGCGCGACGAGGTCGTTAGCAGCGAGCGAGGTGAGCAGCAGCAGATGCTTTCTGTTCCTGATGCGTCGCTCGCCGCGGCGCAGCGCTATGATGGCGCACGCGTTGCCGACGATGCCGATCGCGTACACCACCTTTACGACGACGCTGAGTGAGCGGCTCATGGGCCGCGCCGGCACAGCGCCCGTGCTGTTCAAACCGTGGGTGCCGTTCATGCTCCACATCTCGGTGACGTTGTCTGACAGGGGCCACGTGTCCGTCGTGTTGAACATGTCGGTGGCGTTCTGCAGCAGTTCCAGCGGCGATATCGACGACAGGTCCATGTTGATGCCGCGTGCTGTGTGCTAGTGTGAGTCGTTTCGCTCGGGATGAGTTCGCTACAAGTCGGAGTTGTCGCCTCTGTCGCGCGACACATCGCACTCAGGTGCTCGCGTTTGTACTGCGAACAAAACATATATCAATAAGTACCGAATATTGTATAATATTGGGCCTAATATTATCGATAATTATACATTGGTGAAACTATTAGGTAACATAAACCACAACAATATACAATTGTGTTAAGGTGCATTCGACCACTAGAAGCGGGAAATTCAAATATAAAATAGTTTTTTCATGTTTTACCTAAGTTAACATTCAATATGAGGTATGATCTTATGATTGGCGGTTATAATATCCCACAAAGTAATTTCTGATGTCCTTGTTTAACTCCGAAACTTCTTATTATGAACTATGAACTGACGAAACTATGATATTTCGCAATAAAACGTTTTTTACAGTTACATTTAAATTGTAAGAAGTTTCGGAGTTAAACAAGGACATCAGAAATTACTTTGTCCAGGCGATATGCATCTGCGATACTTCAAATATAATATGCTCTATACTTTCATTACATTTTACGATGCGAGATCGTAGGGATGGCTGCTTGTTCCATCAGAAACCTTCACAGTTTTATGCGACCTTTACTGCATGCCCTAATCTCCTTTGTAGCTATGCCACTGGGTAAATAGTAAATACTAAGTAATTTGCTTAAAATCCACATATGTTTTGTTAATATTCACCTTTACCTGCAAAGTTTTACTAATCTGATATGATATGTGGCAACCCTAGCTGTGAATACAAGCAGCCTAGCTGGAATAGTTATAAGTATGTGATTGATATGTTCGACAAGAGTTAGCATGTAAATAAGTCATTACTTGGATAACGAATGCCAATATGTGATGAGCAGAGTCCAGCTGAGATACCCAGGCCTGTTCCCAAGTGGTTATACAGTTGACGATAGCGCTATAACAAGTTTTTGCGCTAAAACCTCAGAAACTTCAGAAACATTTGGGCAGCAACTAACGCAACTGTTCGTTTATCAGATCAAAGAGATTTTTGCTTTTTAAGTCCCCAAACATGCATATAAAGGCGCGCTCGCTTTGCTCGTACTTATTAATTTAATTTTCCTCATCCATATTCATTCCGTGATATTATGTTTATATACCTAATTAATTTATTTCGCATTTCAATTATAATTTATAAACAAAACATAAAACTCGTTTAAAGCATGGCACGTATCTGAACTAATTTGCTATTTCCCAGTAGCCAAATAAGTATCTATATTTTAGGGAAAAGTGTCGCGATTCATTTGTATATTTTCATGAACAAGGAAGTTCGGTATTTTTTGTGCCTACTATGAGGATATCCGGACGGATAGAGTACGTAGGTACCTATTTATCGCGCTACCCAATACAGCTGAACTTCGAACAAATATACATAATATGTATATTACAAATTTGGGGGCACGGCAGTGCCCCCGCCAAGTCGAGCGCAAAGCAAACACTGCCGTACCATCCTTTACTGGAACCATTTCGCCGCATTTTGAGGCCCCTATTTGAGAACCTCTGGATAAGACTAGAACGCAGAAATTTTGGTCATCCAGAAAGCTATAATCATATAAGTACTTAAAAACCAGAATTTCAAGTCTGTAGGTAATTTAGTTCCGAAGCTAAGCGAAAGCAAAGTTTCATATTTTCGACACTCACTCACTCATGATCATCAAAATAGAACTAGTACTTCCCATAATCTCAGAGAGCTGAAATTTGGTACAGAGTTAGGGTTTAATGGCCACATAAAGGGAAAACTACAAAAACTAGGATAATTGAAGATCTGGAGTACCTGGTGACCCTGATTAGAAAACAGAAGAGCCCAACTAATCTATTACAGATATCAACATACCGCCTTAGGTTAATGTCAATAAGGTCATGGTTCTACAAAAAGAAGTGAAATCCCACCAAAAACATACTGTAAAAAACTAGCCAAGTCTCTATGGAACTGCTTGTTTATCTCTAAAAAGTAATGAAATCTAGACAAAGTCGTGCTGAGTCTTAGGTTTCTTACTGCGATTTTTTACTGCAACAGTTAATGTGATATGACTGGCCGTTGAACATTCTTTATAAGTAACTGGGTACAAGTCAACGGCCAGTTATATATCATTGACTGTTATAGTAAAGAAATCGCAGTAAGAAACCTAAGACTCAGCACAACTTTGTCTAGATTTCATTACTTTTTAGAGATAAACAAGCAGTTCCATAGAGACTTGGCTAGTTTTTTACAGTATGTTTTTGGTGGGATGTAATTTTTCCTGTGTCGGGATTGAACAAAAGAATCTGTCAAAATTACTGAATACTTTGTGATTGAGAGAAAACCGCATATTTTCATTCATCACAAATAGGAATATCGCCAATTAGATAACATCGCTTTATCAGACGATCTCCGCAGATTTATTATCATTCGAACAAAAAGACTTACCCTCTCCCTACCCTTTAAACGAATTATCTTTTTGTCAAAGGATTTCACCTGAAAATTGGTTATTAGCGTAAAACTCGAGAGGTATATATAGCTATAATGAAAATGGCGACAATATTTCGAACGGGATTAAGAACGGGAACGGTCCTTACAGCTTATTCCCAAGAGAGAAGTAATGTTTGTGTGTATATCACCTACGTACGGACTGTCGGACATTATGAATATGTCCAGTTGAAGAACATACTTAATCACGTGAATATTTCATTACCAAACGAATGAAGTGCTTCTGTACAAGACAAAACAACAAGTTACTTTTAAATTAAGGTACTTGGGCTGGACTCCCATAAGTGACATTTATTACTTTTACAGTTCTGCAAAATCCAGTGAAATGTTCGTTGTAACACTTGCAGATGTCGTTGGTGCAGTCGTGAGCCTTGTGCACAAATTGTAGCCACTTACCGTGCGCGGGCGCAGACAGGCGTCCCAATCAGTGGCGCCTCGCTACCGTTTACACTACCGCAGACACATTACTGCGTGATAATTCCATAATTACCATCTATTAGTGCATTAATTAACTAACTATTTGTGTACTTTTATTTGAGGAATGTTAAAATAAATAACTTCTTGTTATTTTGATAAAATTTGTACGTTTATGTTCAGTTGATGCATTGGAAATACCGCGATCCTATTGTAAGCGTGTTGATGCTATAAATATTAGCAATGCGATCCTCTGGCTTATAACTTTAGAAGAGCTTCACCTTGGATTTGATTTTCCGTTTAAAAATATTTTTTACAAGTCTAGAGTATCCGTTAATCGAATGAGGATAGAAATTATGTTAATTGCCAATAAAATAACGTAAGCAATGAAATTATTGGCGAATTCCTTCCACGATGTTTCCATTTGTTTTCGCAGAAATTTATAGGGTGTTTAAAATTTTTCATACATGTGGTCATACACATAGTGGTGATGTACTGAAGGGTGCGCCATGACGTCGGCGACAGGTCGAGTGCGGTGCACTGATTGATGATGTTTGTGCTCGCTCCGATGTCGCGCCGTGCCGATGCCGATGCATGTCGGTCATTACGACCAACACTGTTATCTAATGCTAATATTGTTCCTTTATTGAATAACCTTTGAACTCTCTGGATAGAAAGAGCTCTGTGGATATCCATTACTAATTGACAGCGAGCTTTATTTGAATATTGAATATAATCTAGTACCTTTGATATTGATTCCATGAGAACCTTTGATATTGATTCAAAACATTTAGCTTAGATACACGGGTCACTTCATTAAATTGAGTGAGCCAAACTTATGATAAGTATCTCTATGTCTATTGTACGTGTAAAATGCTTATTTGATGCTAATTAATTACACACCTTGCTCCGTAATATAATATGTAGTTATAATAGTCATAAAGTTTTATGTATCATTATAATATGCGATTGTGTTTGATTCGCGGCGCCCGCGCTACAGTCCCCGGCGAGCTCAGCACTTGTCAAAGTTATGCCAATCACACGCAAGTATGATTGACTGTAATGAACTTATGGTTTAGTGTCCTTCAGTAAGGTGGTGTTGGAAACCCTATAAAATGAGAGAGAGCTTTTGCTCGTCATTTTACATCATATATTATTGTGTTTAGTATCGTGCGTGATGTATCTCCATGCTAGGCGGTATGAGTATTGCAAGGATGTAAAATGAAAAAAAAAACGCTTTCATATTATAATAGACATGTTTTATGACTACATGATTTATTTATAAAATCAGTCGAAAACACGCTCGAATGAAATGTGAAAGATTAGAATTTCAATTTCGGCTAGTTTGGTAACGTTCAGATTTTTACATGAAACAATTGAGTTCAAATAAAGAGGGGAAGCAGGGTATTAGCATATAACATAGAGATGAGGAATACTGTGCCTAGGTTATTGGGATTTGATATGATGCATAATGTGACACGTTCTTTATGAAACTTGAAAAACAGGTTACAATTTGACTAGTATAGACTTTCGTAAATATAGATGGTACAGGAGGAGCAGATTAGCCGTCTATGCTCGACAAGATTCTCCCGTAACAAATGTGTTCAGTGGTAATTAGCTCTAAGTGAAAGCCGTCCTACACAGTATAGCTTACAAAGAAGGGACATTAATCAATGACCTAGTTCTTAGACGACCCTAATTGTTAGATCTTTTTGTCGTCAGTAAAATTAGTAGGTCCTCCCGCAGGCTATTTACGACCAGTAGCACATTATGTGCCGCAAATGTTGAATAGACTTCTTCCAAGTAATGCTACTAGTAGTGTGCGTCAGAGCTAGTTAGTGTGTCGTCAACGGGGCCGACGGGACTGATCTCGCACGTGGTAGTACTTACTACATCAAATCTAAACGCATGAACTTTGTGACATTAATGTAATTACAGTATATTCTATAAGCTTCTGCCAGCGGAACTACTCGACGCACCCGGATAAAACCTCCCAAGTAGCACAAAACTGCATTATAAGACGTCACATGAGGTAACATCGGTAACTTTAGCACTTATGAAGAGTTATTAGACTACACTCGACCTGCAATAGTTGTAAAGTGAGCTTTCACCTGAATAAGGACGTTATTATGCGTCACGGACACCCCGCTGTAACGCTTGTTGCGTTAATGTAGGTAACAAGTTCAGTTTTTACAGCTTTAAGCAATTTAAAGGATTTGTGTGGACTTTAACTGAGCTATATTTTGAATTGAAGACCACAACNTAAAGTGAGCTTTCACCTGAATAAGGACGTTATTATGCGTCACGGACACCCCGCTGTAACGCTTGTTGCGTTAATGTAGGTAACAAGTTCAGTTTTTACAGCTTTAAGCAATTTAAAGGATTTGTGTGGACTTTAACTGAGCTATATTTTGAATTGAAGACCACAACTGCACACTTAGACCACTTGCGTTATAAGAAAGATC
>NWSH02000605.1:1436688-1447815 GCA_002382865.2 Heliothis virescens | reverse complement strand
GTATTTTTAGAACCGTAAGTGTGATGTATAATTTCCTTACCGAAAGCAGACCACTTATTTTATTTATTTATTACATCATAGATGGAGTCGTGCTTAAATTTTGATTATATTTAATCGTGTTGGGGTATCTTTAGTTTACCTTCCAGTACAGTCATGTCGGCGCACCTCGTCGAGCAACAACGACGGCCACCGAAGGGAGTGCTGCGGAGGCCGGAGGGAAGGCCCCGGCTGGCGAGCCCGCGGCCGCCCTCACCGCGCACTTCACTCATCACCGCGCTTGAATAGGGCACTTACTTGTTTTCTTGTTTATTCGACATTTTAATGTAATTCTTAACGGCATTAAAGCCTATGTTTTATATATATACAGTCCACAAGTTTTATTTATAAGGTCCCGTTAGGGCTCCTACAGTCATAGACAAAAGATTTTTTTGAGAAACTCTCAATATCGAGGGCAAGTGATGACAGTAAAAAGTAGTTGTGCTCTTTCTTCATTCCATAATCTCAAAAAATGTTAAAAACGCATAAAGTTAATATTCATGTTTTCACTTCTGCCAGCACTCCCGGAGTGCAACCCGGTGTTTTTTTTTTTTCAAGTTTTACGTCTAAAAGAAGTGAGAGCATTGCAAAGGCGCCAGCGAAACGGGCGCTAATTAGCTATTTTTTTAGCCTGACGATTAAACGATAAACAAAGATACAGTGGAGGATTGAAATTGCGCGAGCGAAGCGAGCGCGAATTTTTTTTAGTTTGAAGTCTATACAATAAATAATTTGAATAAGTGGCACCCGGGGCATTAGCCCCACATGCTGCGCCAATGATCTCATAATTTCTATCTATCTAAAGGTATGTGCTGCCCCTGTGTTCTCCGCACACTGGGGCGGCACGGCCCTGAATAAGTATAGGGTTTGTTGCCAGTCGCTACAAAATATCATACCAAAGAAAAGGAATTCCCTGAATTCGTCACAAAATAAGTAATCCAAATATAAAATGGTTCAAATATTAACAAAATATTTTTATTATTTATGGTTCTATTTTATGTATTGTTCTTATATCTTATATATAAAAATGAATCGCTAAATCTGTGGCCCTAGTGAAAAGGGGTACAAGTCCGATTTTGTCGAAAACGAGTTAAGTATACCAAAATGATCAGAAAAAAATGCTCTATCGTTTGATGTAAAGAGATCTAAGTTATCTCTAAAAACAAAGAAGTTATTTGGTGCATATGGGTATAACTGACACAAAAAAACTACAAAATTCGGATTCAAGTTCTTTTGTATTGTTTTAAACTGAAAAATAAAAAATATATTTTGTGTTTTTTAATCTAAATTAATATAAGATACCCACGTTTTGATTTCATTGGTGTTTAGCAATACAACAAGAGTTGGTCCTTAAAAAAGGCTTAGTGAAGAATAATATTACTAGACATAAATCTGTTTTCACCAAAATAAAGGCCAAGTAAGTAAGTTACTTTACTATCATAAAAGTCATTCCAAATGCATATTCTTTTTCACATAAGAGAATTCACAATTTACTTATGGGAGAACGGGTATAAGTTATTTTATACCGTCAAAGAATTTATTTTTTGGTGGGTATAAGTCACTATCTTAAAAACGATTAACTTTACATAAAAAACAACTCAATAATAATAAACATCATACTCTGTTTACCTATAAAAAATATCACATGTATTTCTTTTCCTAGCGGTTTAAACGTAACACGAAGACAGGCACGAAATTTATGCGCTCCATGTGATTTTTGCCTCTCCTGTAAAGTTGATTTTTTTAACTTAGATCCCTTTTCACTAGGGCCACAGAAATGTGTTGGTAAGCGCATAACTCAAGAACGGCTGGACCGATCGGACTTATTTTGGTCTTAAAATGTTTATACAGATCGAGGGAAGGTTTTTATATAAAAAAAAACAGGATCCGCGTACGAAGTTGCGGGCAGAAGCTAGTATTCAAATAAATGTTTCTTTCTTTCTTACATTTTGCCGCCCCCTAAAGAGCGCCGCCCGGGGCGGGCCGCCCCCCCCGCCCCCGCCACGCTACGCCACTGAGACAGAGCTTTCATTTCGCATAATGTCCATCGTAAATGGCAGTAGTGCGCTATAAATAACACCTAGTGACGTGAGCACAATGCCGCAGGAGCTTCGGCCGGCACACGTGGCGACTGGCTCCCGACTGGCATGCTGATGCGACTCGCCCCGCCACACAGTGGTCCGGATTTTCAAAAAGGTGGACATAGGATCGAAAATGCATATTTAACTCAACTAAAAATTGTTTCGTATAGGAAATTTAACACTGATTAATACTTATTACTACAACTTTTCAAAAAAACTGCTCCTTCACGTAAAAAAAAAATATCGAAAATAAAAATGTATGGGAGAAAATCTATTTTATTTTTTTTCTCCGTTCAGTATCAAAGTATAGCAACCAAATCTTATATTCTGGTAAGTACCTATTGTTCTTAATACGACAACATATAAATTGCTTGCGTATCCCTGCGGCCTTGACGCCTGCGATGCTTCAAAGTTCAAAATTTTAAAGTTGAATTATCTTAACATTATTAACGAGTTTTTCTGAGTTTTTCTATTGAAATTAATACAAAATATCATTTTTAATAAAAAAAGGCCCCCGCGCGCACCAACCATGTATTAGGTTCGCCCCCTACTACTTGAGACTTAAATATACTACTGGCGAAATGACAGTATACTTTTGTGTAGTATACAACTTTGCCGAACCCTTCGGGGAATATAAAGCGTGATGTTATGACAAAATAGGCATATTTGTTATATTACAAGAAATATATTACATTTTTTATATAACAATCACCATCTTTCGAGCCTTTTTCCAACTATGTTGGGGTCGGTTTCCAGTCTAACCGGATGTAGCAGTGTAGTGTGTGTTTGTTTTACAAGGAGCGTGACCTCCTCAACCCAGTTACCCGGGCAACACAATACCCCTTGGTAAGACTGGTGTCAGAATTACTGGCTTCTGACTACCCGTAACGACTGCCAAAGATGTTCAATGACAGCCGGGACCTACAGTTTAACGTGCCATCCGAAACACAGTCGTTGGTATTCAAGATATACTTAGAAAGTACATACAAACTTAGAAAAGTTGCATTGGTACTTGCCTGGCCTGGAATCGAATCAACACCCTCATACTCGAAAGGCTGGTTCTTTACCCACAAGGCCACCACGACCTAATATTTTTTACGTAACAAGAAATAGATTAAAAAATATATAATTTTTTACTAACTAACAAACTCAATTCGGACAATAACAAAATTACTAAATCTGACACGTTTACATTAATGGATCATGTTCAGGCTGCAACTCCTGTAGATCCATATTCTCTGTTTCTTCTGTTACTACCTCAGGCAACAACAAAAGCTCTTTAACATCTGGAAAAAAATCGAATTGTTTAGAGTTGCTGTATTTTGGGCGAATATGGGATAAATATGGGTCTGAACTAATCAAAAAATTATGGAGTAAGTCCTCGTTGGTCTTCATCCTGTTAAATTTCCTTGTATGATATTCACGAACTCTTCGAAATTCTTTATTTCTTGCTTCTCCCGCTTCTTCGGAAAGAATGCCAATTGGTAGGAGGCCAAAGTGATGACAAATGTCTGCACCGTGTATGAGTAGCTTGTGTACACTTGCGGGCATATAAAACCATGGGTATAAATGCACAAAGATCTCAGCTGTTTCTCTGCAATAAGTCCTGAATTTTTCAATATCTATGGCACATCCTGATGAAATCGTTTGAAGAATAACCGCAAAATGCTTTAGTAGGCCTTTGTCAATTTTGGTTATTTCGGCAGATTTCTCATAATCTCTAAAAAACCTTCTGGCTGTGTTTCCGTCGTTTGTGGTTCCAAAGCCTTGCTTCACAAAATCTACAAGTATTCCCATTTGCTGTTTGAATTCTTCTTGTGTCAAATGTTTCTTCGCAGCTTTTAGTTGCTTGTTAGCACCTCGTGCAGTCCACAACTCAAAGTCCATGTTGTAAGATATGTGTAGAATACACTCCATACAACGAATCCACATATGAAGAGTAGAAAGTCCATATTTATAAACATCTTCTCGAACAGGTCTTGAAAATACTTCTGACAGCTTGTTCATCTCGGTCGGCTTTGCAAGGCAAATATTGCAGGCAGATGCAGACGAAGTATCCGTTATAATAGTGGCCACTTTTCCGTCGATCATTGTCATATGAAGCTCGTGACTAATCTCTAGCCCTGCCCATTTTGTAGAATCGATGTTTTTTATTTCTTCCTTCAATGCAGCTTCTTCTTGCTTGATGTATTCTGCTGTCTCTTTACAAAACTCGAACTTAATGGGCCTGCAATAATGTGTTGAAGAAGGTGCTGGGTTTTCCCATATGGTGCTATTATTAGAAACTAATTTAAGAGGGACAAGACTTGACATAAAAACCGATGAATCACTGAAGTCTACATTTTCAGTCCTTTGCTTGTAGGTGCTTTGTGAAGAAGCTCCATCGAAACCCCATTTGCTGATTAACTTCAATCCTTCAGTTGACGAATCAATCTGGGTACCGGTAATTTGAAGAATCTTCTGGACTGTCAGATCCAATAGGGCTTGAAGCTTCACTCTGGCTCCTCTCTCACTAATTTCTAAATCATGTGGATAGCATTTCTTTTTAGCTTCAAGGAGTTTGTGATACGATGGTAACACTGGAACCTCACAATCTAACAGCACTTTCCTTAAACACAAGTATTTCCATTTTGACAGGTTCAACGATGTATAAAGACCAAGAGCATGATCTTCGTCAAAAGTTTTTTTCCTATTTTTCTTAAACAATGTGGCTTGAACAATAGGAACACTATCAGGGTTCTTCGTTATATGGTCAATAACACAAGCTAAGTCATTCTTCTGGTCTATCTTAAGTCTTTCGACTAATGCAAAAGTAAGTTCTTCCGGCGAATAGTCCAAAAGAGACTCTGAACGTCTTTTCTTCTGTTTGTTGCTGAGGTCAACAAAAGGCTTCCTAATCTGAACTTCGGTAGATGTGCCCACAGTAATACTAGATGTCGACGGAATCACAGCTGCTGTAGTATCGATGTCAACAGAAGTGTTGTCTGACGAAATGGTTTCGATAACTTCATCTTGGCCTTGAAAAATCTCGGTTAAATTAACAGTAGTGCAATTTGGCCAACTAATATTTGATTGTAACCACGCAGCATGTCTATTTATGAAAGTCTTCTGATTTCTATAAGCACTTGCCCATCTGCGATTGATATTGCTGATGTAGTTCTTCAAAAAAGTCTTGATTATTTCTAAATCTTCTGAACATGTTTCAACTGGGATATGTAGAATAATAGTTTCATAGAGTCGTTCCCAATTTTTCAAGTCTCCAGCAACACGAAGGAACATAAAAATGTCCAAGTTTGTAACAAATGCAGCCATAACGAAACTCACTAAACTTCACTTCAACTCACACAGCACGGATAATTAGGTATGTTGCTTCCTCAAGGGGTTGAGAAACAATTACCTTTAATTGTTTCATGCACAACAATTGTTTCATTCAACAAACACACGCGCGCAAGTAGTGACGGACAAAATTAGAACCGCAGCCAATCAGCGTCGTCGATATCTCCGGTGGTGGGGGTAAATTACTATTTTATCACACGAGTCGTTTTAGTCAGTTACAAATAGGCAACGAATCAGCACGTGCCTTTAATTACATAACTAAAGTTGAAGACTTTTATTTCTATTTTTTAATATAATAAAATAAAAAAATACTTGCCAAATGCTTGAATGGCGGACCGTTTTAATTCTTATATAATAAAAAAAATGATATTTTAAACTACACACACTCTACACAAAAGTATACTGTCATTTGCCAGTAGTATATTTAAGTCCCAAGTAGTAGGGGGCGAACCTAATACATGGTTGTGCGCGCGGGGGCTTTTTGTTAAAAATGATATTTTGTATTAATTTCAATAGAAAAACTCAGAAAAACTCGTTAATAATGTTAAGATAATTCAACTTTAAAATTTTGAACTTTGAAGCATCATAGGCGTCAAGGCCGCAGGGATACGCAAGCAATTTATATGTTGTCATATTAAGAACAATAGGTACTTACCAGAATATAAGATTTAGTTGCTATACTTTGATACTGAACGGAGAAAAAAAATAAAATAGATTTTCTCCCATACATTTTTATTTTCGATATTTTTTTTTTACGTGAAGGAGCAGTTTTTTTGAAAAGTTGTAGTAATAAGTATTAATCAGTGTTAAATTTCCTATACGAAACAATTTTTAGTTGAGTTAAATATGCATTTTCGATCCTATGTCCACCTTTTTGAAAATCCGGACCACTGTGCGCCACTCGCCTGCGCCGGCGCCTGCACCACCTCCCTCATGCATGACACAACGCTCGCGGTACATGAGTAATGCGCATGCGACGAATTGCACTTACTTTATTATGATAATGATTGGACTATGAATCAATCAAACAAATTATCATATATTATGTTGAAGGTTTAGGGTCAGTTTCACAGGCTCTAGAAAAAGATCTTGATTTTTTTTAAATTTGACTAGGTACTTTTCTATGGCACTATCTGTCATATAGCTATCTAGAACGTTATTTGGAACCTGTGAAACAGGCACTATAAGCCTAGTATCTAGCCCTACTCTTTGAATAGATGATGGTTCGATAGATGAGTTAAGGTTTAATCATTCCTAAACCACTTCCTCTTTACACACTGAACTTTAGTTATCCTGAAATGAATGATTGTTTGACGCACATTAATTAGGTACGCCTGTCAATACAACAAACGCAAAATAAAGCATATATTAGTATTATTTTATAGGATGATTATTATGTATTATTTTATATAGAGACTGTAGATACCTATTTACCAACATAGTTTTAGTATTAGGCAACTTTTAACATTTTGGACAGAGTGTCAACTTTAGGGATGCGAGTCAGACGCAGCGATGCTTAAACTATATCTACTTTTAAATGTTCAAATTAATAGAAAATATGTCCCCATACCACTTACCTACAAGAGAAGTGCTAACGTCACAGGTCCGTATTGTTCTAACTGTAACAGTTAATTAGCCGTATTCAGTATCGGTGTTACATTTTCCCGTGAATCACAGCGGCGACCGCACCGCGCGTGCGCTCCTGCGGTCGAGATACCTAATGCCTTCCCCACTGTTCCTCGTGTTGTGCAAGTCGGTAAGTCGTCACTTCGGGTTGATGTAATTGTATTATGCATTATATTATTATGTTCGATACTCATGACGTTATTTCCATAAAATCATAATTTATTCATTGGAATTAGCTATCGTAAGCTCGAAGCTGTTTTCGATCGTAAATCATCGAAGTTCTTTTATTACCTACCTTTTATTAATGACTAATGCCTGAAAGACAATCAATTAATTATACATGTCTTTATGCAGAACGTGCCAAATAGAAATAGCTATAAATCCAATGAATGTGCGGAAACGGTTCTGTACATAGTCGGCGAGTGGCGCCTGGTGGAGCTGCTGGGAGATTTACAACCAGCCGACACACAGACAGACATGGCGAAACCTGGGTGCTAGCATAGTGGTGGGATCACAAATACATTTTATTTGAAGTACAAGGTAAGAGATTTGTATAGGACACTGCAGACTATTTGTGAAAGTAAAAACGATTCCTTCGTTATGATTGAAAAATCGCTGTTGAATTTTCAAAGTGCATGTATATTATTGCACGTGACTGCAATACACGCTCCGGTATGTACCCGCTTCCTTATATACTTCCTCATGCTAGATAGGGGATAGATAAGCGTCCTAGCCGATTGCCGGCCACGGGGGTTGTTCTCTTATAAGGAGATCAGCCAGCAGCGCAGGACATACTATAGTACATAAGCATTTGGGCTGACACACGTGAACTCCCTATTCTTCACTCTCATAGCCCGATGGGACAGCAATCCGACAGCACCGGCGAGAGATCAGACGCAGGACCGACATTAACGTCCTCTCCGATGCACGATGCAATCACCAATTTCCAACTCCGGGCTACTTTGTGAAAATTTCGAAATACATATAGTAGATAGTAGAGTAGTCTGTCCCAAATAATAAATGATAATCACACCATAGCGTGGTATACATTGCTGACATTATGTACATACTTCCCCGCAGCATGAGCTGTTCTTAGTAAATGCTGATTGAATACGATACTCTAGTGCACATAAGGCGAGTTTATGGCAAAACAAATAGGTTTCCCTAAGTAAGTGCTAGGGTAACAATTACACTTATTGATGGTAAGTTTCCTATTAGCGCCTCGTGGCAGACGGGAGAGGGGGCGAGGGGTGAGGGAGGGAGGGTGGTGACCTCTGACATTCACCTTCATTACGAACTTGAATAATGATCAGGAACTGCGCTGAACGCGTCAATGTTACGTGCACATAGCCAATACAAAACACAACCCCTCATTTAATGACTCAGCTATGGAATTGTTTCCGACAAACAAAATAATTACATCAGTTTAGATAGCGACCAATTTTGTTGTCTACTAGAGTTTTGTTTTTCCCAACATTTTCAGGATAAACTTCACTCGACAATAATTATAATATTTAGTCTATTTTTTTATAAATGAGCACAGATAGAAAGTCGTACTACGAACAATAGTATCGAGGTTTGCGTAGCGCGTGTCAAAATCTCGTAGCACGCCCCTACTACGATACTATGGCGTACTTTACTTCTCATATCCTTTCCTTTAATCTGATTTCTACTGCGAATATTATACATCAGCTATACATAAAAAGGTTTTATTTTTCATATTAGGTACAAATTGCATCAAACCTTTCCAACACAATAAGTAAAAAAATATAATGTCAAACTTTTCCGCAATTCTGTCATACCTTTCATACACTGAAAAAATGAACAGTACAAGTTCGACATAGTTCCACAATATATTGTTCCGCAATTCAATAACTCCGCATAACAATAACAGTGAGTGGCGCAGGTGGTGGGATGACGTGAACTTCAGACTGGGCGCGAGTCACACACACAACGGCGATAATGTTGAGCATGCGGCTGTTGCAGGCCGTGGTGGCCCTGTGCACCGTGCTGGTGCTGATCCTGCGCCAGCGCTGGAGCTGCGCGGGCCTCCTGGTCAGTACCCAACGCCCTCTCGGTCAGTACCCGCCTCTCGCGCCCCTCCGTGCTCTCCCCCAGCCCGCGACGTAACCATTGCTCGCATTCCCTAGGTCCTGCTGCTAAACGAGCGAGCTTTGATGACCAGCAAGTGGCAGGACAACCTCCCTACCTACCAGCCCAAATACTCGCGGCAGGTGTTACTCACCAGGTCAGGACATCGTCCATTCTGAGATATGATTAACTATCAAACATTATTAGGTACTAGAAACAAAAGCTGTCGCTACTAATTACGGAGCTCCTTCGTTACGTGTTCGATGTAAGCGCAGGAATTGAATACTTATTCAACAAAACAAATTAGCATTTAACTAGGAATGCTGGAATTTGTTAGTGCGCACCTACATAGATAGGTATTACCACAGAATAAAGATGTACCAGTAATGAAGCTAAGCCTTGTTGTCAAAATGATGACGTAAGCACCATCAAAGCCGTAGGGTTGTCATTTAGTAGTACTGACTTCAATATCTGTCAAACTTTAGTTCCTATTTTGGTCAAATGCACAGCTGGCGGGTAGCTTTTGACGCGACAGTCAGTACTGACAGCACTGGTAAAGGTACAGACAACAGCACATCAAGTTACCACAATCTGTCAAATTTCTGCAATCGATTTTCAATCTTATCACAATGGAGGTAGGTTAATGTTTGACTGGTAAAATTTGACAGATTCGTATACGTTGACCTGCTGTCGTCTGTACATAAATGCTCGTCAATGCGCATGCTTGTGTGAGTGAGTCGTTACGAACTTTAGTAGGTAGCTTCACAACTGTTCTACATATATTTAAACTGTGGTATTACTTACCATATAAGGGTTTATCTCACATATGTTCCTAACTGGTTCCTCACTCAGCTAGGTCTTGGTATTTTCAAGACCGTTCGCTTTTACTTAAGTACCTAGAACTATACTGTATAGGTAACCTCTACAACTACTTTTACCATTACGCTAGGAGTCAAAATGTACAGTTTCAAGGTGTCCCCCTTGTTGTGTAGCTTCATAATATGTAGGCTACAACGAAAGTGCTTATTAAGCGTCAGATGAAGCACACCACTCAATTGATTTATGCACATTCGCTTGTCAGGCAAAGAATAAGCACTTGCAGACGGCGTGTCCGTGCGGCGGCGACTGGCAGCTGCCGGAGACCACGGCGCCGTGGAAGCCGTGGGGGCGGTGTCCCCCGTACAAGCGCGACCCCGACATCAGCGTCGACAACGAGTGCATCGGCCACGCCCCGCGCGACGGCTGACCCGCGCCCGCTGCCACCGCACGCACACTCAAGCTGCATCCATTCAACATAATCACTCAACTGTATGGTGTTGTGCAAAAATGTCAATAAAAATTGCTAAAGTTCGGCCGCTCAGAGAATGCGTTTCTGACACATCGCGATTGAACTGACGACGTAACTTTGTAATGGCGTTGCAGTTACGATAAAAAAATATTTTTGCTGATTGTTTACCGTTTTAAAAATTGATGAGCATTAAAACAACATTATTATATCAATAATCAATGAATGTTATAATTTTGTGCCAAACTGAGTATCAAATAATTTGGTAAACAATATTTTTCTAAATCTATACTGCGCTATTACAAGGTTATGTCATTTCATGTTTCATGTCATGTCATCGCTTTATATTTGTAGTGCTGTGCTAAAAATAACAGACAAGTATCGTAATCTGTAACAGTTATACTTGTAATATGAAATAATACGTTACGAATCTATATCTATCTTNTCATTTCATGTTTCATGTCATGTCATCGCTTTATATTTGTAGTGCTGTGCTAAAAATAACAGACAAGTATCCTAATCTGTAACAGTTATACTTGTAATATGAAATAGTACGTTACGAATCTATATCTATATCTTCTATCTATATAATACATATAATAAAACAGTTAAAAAAATCGTGTCTGTACATTAAATATTTTTACAAAACAAAATATGTAGGGTTATTAGGAA
>NWSH02000605.1:1410764-1431986 GCA_002382865.2 Heliothis virescens | reverse complement strand
GCCTCCGTTCTCTATTACAAATGTCAAAAAAACAGACTACTGTCATTGAAAATAAATAGAAGTTGTGTATATTTAATTATGTTATATTAACAACTATTTTAACTTAAAATATTGAACTTATAACAACCGATATCTATGCTTCGACCAGTTGCACAGACAGAAAGAAGTGTAAATTCAGACATTCGTTAGCAGGAATCGCGGAAAAATCGTACGCACTATTTGTTCTGAAAAATCTTCTCATACGCATGAACTGCAGGTTGTTTTCTCCAACAAGCATCAACCATTTTAGGCATCAACTGAGTGCTTTAATCTCGTGTAATGGCGTGTGCAGCACCGCGCACCTTCCGCGTGCGTTCCGTCTTCGGCGAGCCGGTGCGAGCCCTGGCCGACGCCGCAAGCGCAATGAGGAGACGCGCGCGCAGGCGCCGAAGCTCGCCTTCTGCTCACCGCCTCATGGCCTCCACCTTCGTGTGGCCTGTGCTGCAGAGAAGATCATGACGCAGACTACGGTATGTCGGATCGGCAGCACGCACGCTTCAGCGGACTCGGCCTTCCTGGGGTTTCGTTTTGACCGGCTGCGCGCTGCTGCTGGCGGAGCGTGCGGTCTGCTGTGCACCGCGCGGACGCTGGCGCCGGCGCCGCTTGTAACAAGTTCTCGTACTGCCGCTGACCAACGTCTGAGCGCCTGGTGCCAGTTAACAGGCGCCTCAAGTACGTCAGCTTCCCCACGCAGTGGCTGATCCAAGTCTCTGCAAGTCATCCCTCATGCTGATGGCAAGCTGTGTTCGCGCAACAAGTTACGACGTGTACGCGAGTAACGTGACGGCCGTGCTCATCTCCGTCGCATGGTGCTCTTCCATGTTCCGGCAGCCACGACGACAAACATGTGGTCAGTTATACACAACACACCACTAATTTCACATCATAAGGCTGGGTTGCTAAACCTAATGAAACGCTGCCCATTGTTTCACAAGCAACGTAAGGTTAAAGTTAACAGTTAAACATTAAGTCGAAGAACCCAGCCTAATCTACACTAATCTTCAGTAAAAATGCTCAAAAGTTTGAACAATTTGTTAGTTAAACGCGTGCCATATTTCAAGAATGTACATAATGGAATGATTTTGATTACCACTATTTCGAGATTTCCCATTTAATGAGAGATGCATCTGTTTGAAACCGGAAAACAAATTACAGGTGGTGAGTGGTGAAGTGTCTATTACAGGTTGTATGGTTTAAAGTTGAATTTATACAGGTTGAATTGGTATACAGGGAATTATTATACAGGCGTGAATTTTTATACAAGGTGAATTTTTATATCAGTGGTAAATTTTATACAATGGTGAGTTGTATGAGGTGGGCTGAAATGGTTTACTAACAGAATAGTGGTATGAGGTAGGTGACAAATTTTACAGGGGAGTTTATGAGGTGGCGTGAAATATTATACATGTTGAGTTGTATGAGGTGGGTATTATGTTATAGGTACAGCTGTTTTCTAGACAATTATTAATTTTTATTCAGCCCTCATAGTATGTACAGACGACAGCACATCAAGTTACCACAATCTGTCAAATTTCTGTGATAGATTTTCAACCTTATCACAATAGTGGAAGGTTAATGTTCGATTGGTAAAATTTGACAGATTCGTATACGTTGACCTGCTGTCGTCTGTACATACGCCAGCAGGTCAACTTTATCACAATAGTAGAAGGTTAATGTTTGATTGGTCAAATTTGACAGATTCGGGTTGACCTGCTGGCCTCTGTACAGTTGGTTAAGCAGCAGTGTATTGTATATCTGTGTACATCTTCTGCTGCAAACCGCTGTAATTTGCAGGTTTTTCCGTCTGCTGCTGAACCTGGTGGGCTACTCGACGGTGCTGCTGCCCATGTTCATCCTGTACAAATATCTGGACAGGATCAACTACTTCGATAAGATAAGTGAGTACAGTTTGGCCGCACTTGTTAGCGCGGTGACGACTGTTAAGCTGCGTTAATTAGTTACGCTCTATCTGCTTGTTTTGTGTTAATTACCTACCTACAGCGATATGCGAATGTTACACATTTTTTAATCTGGCGGTTATTTAGAAAATATTCCTTTCTATCGAGTTATTACGTTTGTGAGCATTGGTAAATGTATCTGCAGCAACATGATCATGTAGTTATTGTTGAAATTTATTTAGTAAGGAAACTGATTTGAAGTTACAAATTAACTAAAGATGTACAGGAAGTAACTGTAATAAGAAACCGCCGCGTGTGCAAGCGCATGCCGCTAGCCGTCTCTTATTACAAATGTAAAAAATACAGATATGTCATTGAAAATAAATAGAAGTTGTGGTATATTTAATTAGTGTTATATTAACAACTATTTTGAACTTAAATATTGAATATAACAACACGAGATCGATGCTTCGACCGTTGCACAGACAGAAAGAAGTGTAAATTCAGATTCATCGTTAGAGGAATCGCGGAAAAATCTGACACTATTTGTTCTGAAAATCTTCTCATCGCATGAACTGCAGGTTGTTTTCTCCTAACAAGCATCAACCATTTTAGGCATCAACTGAGTGCTTATCTCGTGTATGGCGTGTTGCAGGCAACCCGGGCTACACGTTCCGCGTGCTGTTCGCGTGCTTCGGCGAGCCGGGCGAGCGCCTGGCCGACGCCGGCAAGCGCAAGGAGGAGACGCCGGCGCGCGAGGGCGCCGAGCTCGCCTTCTGCTTCACCGGCCTCATGGCCTCCTACCTCGTGTGGGGCCTGCTGCAGGAGAAGATCATGACGCAGAGCTACGTCATGTCGGACGGCAGCACGCAGCGCTTCAGCGACTCGGCCTTCCTGGTGTTCGTGAACCGGCTGGCGGCGCTGCTGCTGGCGGGCGGGCGGCTGCTGTGCACGCGCGCGACGCTGGCGCCGGCGCCGCTGTACAAGTTCTCGTACTGCGCGCTGACCAACGTGCTGAGCGCCTGGTGCCAGTACGAGGCGCTCAAGTACGTCAGCTTCCCCACGCAGGTGCTGTCCAAGTCCTGCAAGGTCATCCCCGTCATGCTGATGGGCAAGCTGGTGTCGCGCAACAAGTACGACGTGTACGAGTACGTGACGGCCGTGCTCATCTCCGTCGGCATGGTGCTCTTCATGTTCGGCAGCCACGACGACAACATGGGTCAGTATACACAACACACAGCTAATTTCACATATAAGGCTGGGTTGCTAACCTAACTGAAACGCTGCCCATTGGTTTCACAGCCGGTTAAGGTTAAGTTAACGTTAACATTAAGTCGAAGAACCCAGCCTAAATCTACACATAATCTCAGTAAAATGCTCAAAAGTTGAACAATTTGTTTTGGTTAAACGCGCCATATTTCAAGAACTTGGTACGATATGGAAGATTTTGATTACCACATTTGAGATTTCCCATTTAATGAGAGATGCTATCGTTTGAAACCGCGGAGAAAAAAATTAATGGGTGTGAGGTGGGTGAAGTGTTATACAGGTTGTATGGTTGTAAAGTTGGAATGGTTATACAGGTGAATTGGTATACAGGTGAATTATTATACAGGGTGAATTTTTATACAAGGTGAATTGTTATACAGGGTAAATTGTTATACAAGGTGAGTTGTATGAGGTGGGTGAAATGTTATACAGAATGAGTTGTATGAGGTGGGTGAAAAGTTATACAGGGTGAGTTGTATGAGGTGGGTGAAATATTATACAGGTTGAGTTGTATGAGGTGGGTGATATGTTATAGGTACAGGTTGAAATGTCTTACAGAGTTAATTGTATGAGGTGGGTGAACAGTATTTAGGTTGAGTTTTGTATATTATGAAAATGTATCTGCGCAGTATCGAGCGCGATGACGATGTCGGGCGTGGCGCTGCTGGCGCTGTACATGGTGTGCGACAGCTTCACGTCGTCGTGGCAGGGCGCCGTGTTCGCGCGCTACCACTGCGGAGCGCTGCACATGCTCTGCGCCGTCAACGCCTTCTCCTGCGCCCTCACCGCCGCCGCGCATGCGCACCACGCGCCGCCGCTCAGCCTGCTGCACGTACGTACCGCTGCACATGCTCTGCGCCGTCAACGCCTTCTCCTGCACCCACCATAAATGTAAAACTACAAAGAAAATCGAAAAAGTCCGAGTGCACCATGGTAAGCGTGCAACGTTCGAAAATTAGTAAATTAAATATTTTCGTGTTTGCAACGATAGTAAATCGCACAACAAAAAAATATAATTTTGCATATGCAATGTTGGTGTCGCAAACTAAGCTACTGAACATATTTCCTTAGCACCCGGTGTTCGCGGCCGACTGCATCGTGCTGTCGGTGAGCTCGGCCATCGGCCAGCTGCTCATCTACCACACCATCTCGCGGTTCGGCGCCGTCGTGTTCACCATCATCATGACGCTGCGGCAGGTGAGTCACGTCACGCCTGCGCTGAGTGTGGCGCTAGTAAGGATACATGGAACAGAGGCGCGGGCCAGGTCAATTCTAAACTTTTTGTCTGAAATGTAAGAAAATTTGAAAATTTGTTGGTTATAAATTGTGATTAGTTATAGTTTTATTTTAATAATTTTGTATCGTGTTTATCTCAATCTTTTTTTCATGAAATGATCTGGCCCTAGCGGTTTTCGGTTGAGTTCCATAGTGAGCGAATGTGTATGTGGTGGCGCGGCAGGCGGTGTCGATCCTGCTGTCGTGCGCGGTGTACGGGCACGTGGTGTCGGCGTGGGGCGCGCTGGGCGTGCTGCTGGTGCTGGGCGCCGTGCTGCTGCGGCTGTATGCCCGCGCCAGGCGCCGCACGCGCCGCGCGCTGCCTGCCTGAGCGCGTATAACCACGGCTTGCTACAACACTTCGCCCCATTTATAAATAAGATTTCATTATTCTGAACCACTTGTCATGTTCTAACTAGATAATAGTTCCTCGGTCATTAATATCCATAGGGTGAATTCATGTAATTTGTCAAACTGTTTATTAACAGTGCGCCTAAAAGATCATGGCACACATGACGGCACGACACAGCATGGTGCAGCTGTTATTAGGTTAGGTTTGGGGAAGTCCCCGCCCCCTATTCGACGGACCCGAGGTGGAGGCCTTGAGACGATGCACGGGGTAGCTCAACACCTCACTACCCCGTGCAGGAGACGAGGCCCGAACGAGGCGGGCCAGCGGGAGACGCCGGGGTGCCAACTGTCGCTAAGAGTCCGGCACGCGTCTCCGCCTCTACCCATGTTTTATATAACATACGATTTAAATGACAAGTGGTTCATGTGTGCCACGACCTAAAAAAAATATTATTAGATAAAATTGAACAGAATTTTGAAACTATTTTAATGTAAGACACCAAAAAATTAACCATGTCATTCCCTCGAGTATACTTCAAACACATGATACGATCTCAGAACACCAGTGCTCGACAACAACCTCCTACATTCATCTTGTACTCGTTTTCTGACCTTATTACTGTGACCCTAATTAAAATACCTATAAATCCTGTCTTATTGAAAAAAGTATACCAAAGTGTCAGATAGAACAGTCGGTGTTGTTTCAGGATCCAAGCTCTCAGAATAACATTTGGTAGCAGATGGTATTTTTTTTTGCGTTATACCCCCTTAACAGTAGAGTGACGGATTTTAACCTTATTTATCAGTCAATCATGAAATCAGCGCTCGAATAAATGGAAGCTAGTGCTCGAAGCTACTTGTATTATACATGAATATTGTATAGTTCTCTAATGCCAAAATGCAATAGAGTTAGATAGTAAAAATAATTCTTATTATTCTTATTAGAAATAAATCAACGCTTATCTTCTGCATTTTTAATTCAATCTCTTTGTGCTACATAATATTTTTTTATCTTAAACAGTGCGTACGACTAATGTGCGTTGACAGCACATCAAGTTACCACAATCTGTCAAATTTTTGCAATAGATTTTCAATCTTATAACAATAGCAGAAGCTGTAGTCTATACATCCAGTGCAAGTTGGTTCACGAGTAGGTGTGTACAGCGATAGAGCCGCGAGAAATAAGTGGCCCTCATGTGCTAGAAGTTTTCACCTCAATAGCCCAAATGCTAAAAGTTGACCAAATAATAACAACTTTTTAAAATTGTATTTGTCCCTAGAATAAGGGCTAGCTTCTAGATAAAGTTCTAGACGGCTATCTGACAGATAAAGCTATGTAGAACTTTATCTGCAACCTGTGAAACTGGCCCTCAATCAAGTAGTTAGCTTCTAAATCACGTGTGAAGCAAGTTTGTAAACACAAGTTTTCGATTGATTCACATTTGTTCACACACAATTGTTCATTCCATGAAGTTGTTTGATAGAAGAGTATCTCTGTTTCAATTTGTGTAATATTGTTGCTTGTAATACAGTACAGTAATATTACATACAATAAGCGTATGGTGAGTTTTGAAAAATCAGTGTATGTTTTTGGAAACTGCCAGGAAACCAAGCGTTGACAGTGTATTATCTTTGTGTGCTACACAGATTTTGGTCCACAACGCACATAAATAGTATAAAACTCCACTATTGGAAGTTTATGTATTGTCATTTATTTTGTTTGGTATATGAGTGCGTTTTGACAAAAATCTTGCATATTTTTTTGAAATTAAAATGGTTCATTCTGTATAGTGGTAGGTTGTGACTGCTCAATTTGGATAGAGATATGGATTTGACGCTTGTCAATTAAGGCTGAGTTGCTCGATTTGACTAACGATAGCTTAACCTTAACCAGTCGTGACATGGCCGCCCATTGGTCACACGGTTGTCGCCAATTTAACCAGTGGGCGGCTACTACACGGCCGGCTAAGTTTACATGCTATAGTTAAAGTTAAATAGAGCAACCCAGCCTAAGTATCGTTTATTGAGCCAAATCTTGAAATAAAAATTGATTTTGAAATAAATCACTCTGTATACATAAACGTAAGAATAGACGACCAGACTTAACAAAGTAGCTAGACTTTTACATGATGGATTTTAAAGCATCTCTTAGATTATAGTAACCGTGACATCAAGTATTAGATAGCAAGGATGGAAGAATTGTTCTACACGCAAGGCGTGTAAGTAGTTGTGGAATATGTGGGAAACGGGCGAGAGGCATTAATGTTACCGTGTCAGACTGTTGATGGGCCTTAAGGCACTAGTAGTGTAAGAGTATGTCACACGTTGTATAGACAGACGGACTAATGTGTACATATGTTGGCCGACTGGCTGTTACGATGTAATAGACGCGTCGCGCGATCTATAGTGTAATTAAATATTTATTTGTTCGAATAATTTTATTAGTACAATGGCGGTCATGTACCTACCTATGCAATACATATCCTCTAACGACATAATCTTAGGTACTGTTGTATATTTACTTAATCATTGTCTTTAATCATGTAAGTGTAAGTATTACTACTTTACAATCTCTACAGTTATTTAGTTCCTCTTTTTGTTAAGTTTTAATGTGAAATATGCCCATTTTTCGGCCGCCATTGCTTATTTATTGAAATATTGTGGTTGTAATATATATTAACGCACTCGAATGACCCCAACACGTGCTGTGTCATAGATAAGTTGAATAAAGTTGAAGATGGATCCAAATGTTTGTTTTATTTCTCTTTTTGTTTAATTATTCAAAAACCAGAGTGTACAGGGTGACTTTTACTTAGGACTCGCAGTTAATATTGCACATCGAGGGATCGAAAATCAGTTTATCTAATTCATTTTCTCATTCTGTCATTTAGTTAGCAGACAAGAAGAAAGCATGTCGCATGTTCAACAAATAACTATAAAGTATCAGTCTGGACCTACTGCGCAAGTGATGTGAACCCGAAGTAGTAGAGGTACAGACTCGTCATCCTCATCTCGTGCCACATGGAAGAGGATAACGAAAACCTCTTTCTTAAATGGATTTCGTAAAGAGTATTGTATCGAGACACTGGCAGGCAAAGAAAGTAGTAAAACAGAAGGCGTGCGCGTGTCAGTGTCAGATGATCGTCCGCGGCGCCGCGCTCTGTGTCCCCGGTGTGTGTCCCCTCCCCATGTGAAGCATGTTGTGGCTGGCCAACCCCATCAGCATCAACAACTACTATGAGTTCAAGCAGTTCGAGTCCATCCTGTTCGAAAAATAAGTTGCAAAGTAGGTATGACAGGTATACGTAGGCATACTGGAAAAGATCGCTCATGGGTCAGTGGGTATCCTTGAGGTGCACAATGCACATAATAGCAATCCAACAAAGTTCTTAGGTCTTCAGCTATAATATGTGAGTAGGAGGAGGCGAGTTTATAGGTAGGCAATACATTCGAAGTGTTATGTCATGGGAGAGCCTAATTTCAGATTTGATCTACGCACAAACGAAGCAGTCAGTAAATACAGCAGGTGAATCTTAAGTTTGCTTTTGGCTGCATCTGGTTTCTGCTGCCCCAACTTGAGAGCTGGCAATCTATGTTGGATGTATGTAGGTGTACCCCAGGGTGCTGCGTGCGCTCGGCATGCTGATGCAGCTGCTGGCCACCATGGTGCTGGCGGCGGGGCTGGCGCCGTGCGTGCTGCAGCGCGCCTGCCCCGCGCGGCGGCCGCGCCCGCCCTCCACCGTGTGCATGCACCGCATTCCCTCCGCGCCCAATGAGCGCGCTCACCAGTCTGCAAGGTTACATACCACACCTCTTTAACTCATTGAACGCCATCGGTGACTGACACAGTAGAAATTCTATTGTTTGTCGGACACTCAGCGTTCAACGTGTTAAGCTTTTTCACATAGTGACTTACACGTACGTAGTAAGGCCCACCACGCTTTCCACGGGGGGACACTTGACTGACTCGAAAATCAAATCCTCATTGTCAACAGTTCAGTGGACTAAGTTTATTCAGTAGAATGTCTTTAATATCTGAAAACTGCGAAACTGTAAGATAAGGAAGTGTCGGATAACGTTGGAACTAAATACATTAATTTGATCCTATTTTAGAGTGCCAAGATGTAACATGAAGAAGAAGAGGATAGCAGTATGAAGTTAATTGAAACTCCTGCGCATTTTGTATTCAAGAGATATCTTCAAAATTTTAAAGAAATTATTGCAGTGAGTAAAGTTGTTTAAAAAATCAATTAGACTTGCAGTTTTCTCGTTATAAGTAGCATGTTTTTGCGATTTGAAGTTAACACAAATAAGTAGAGCCTTCTGTGAAATTGTAACTGCGACACAATATAGCTGAGACGACTAACAATACTGAGATGTTCCAGAAGTATGAACCTTTAATGATGTTACCAAATGTAAACTTGAAGGCACACAACAACATCCCTCTACTGTTTGTAGTAGAATGCGCGCCAGATATTTGTGAGTGAAAGATATGCGTCAAACAATGGCGTGGAATATTTGGCGAGTGATGTGCCGTGTTGTGATACTGCGTCCGTCCGCTGTTTACTAAACACACGCCGTATTGTTTCATTATTTTCATAATTATTGGACCCCCTACTGTGGAACCCCTTGCGACAACTATTCGACAATCTTAATACTCCCGCTTTTCCTTTCAGCTGCAAGAAAAATAATAGAAAATCGGGTTGGCCGTCTGTTCCGAGGTATAAGATAACGGTAAGCATCCGCCTTTTAAAAGAGACTACCTGAATAATACGTAAGTCCAAGTCTTTACAGCAAATGTAGCTTAATTTTGTGTGATATAGGATTTAAGTAGAGAGTTTTCTTTTTCATGAAGGTACATCTTGTGATCGTCGCAGTCGTACAAGTCCTCGTCTTTTTCCCACAGAAATTGTCAAGTAAACAAATCGTTAGTGTCGCTATCGAGTTGTCTCGTGGTAGCGGCAGAGTGCGATGCGCTCGCGCATAAATCCCGAGTCGCACCGCGACACGCGCGAGTACTCCTGCAAGCGCTGCGTGGGGTTCCGCTGGCTGATGTGCTGCTTCACGTGCCGCTGCGCTTGCCACCGGACCGTCACATGACTTGCTCTCGTGCGCTGGCGCTGCTCGCGCTCGTGGCTCTCACGCAACAGGTGAGCCTCCTGTGATACTCGCTGACTGTGACCTGTGCTGCTTTTGTCAATGGGAATCTATAGCGAGTTACTATCTTGTGCTTTCGATATTCGAGTGCCATTGGCAACTTTCTTAAACTGGAGGATAGAAAATCTATGGTATCATTCTTGGGAAGATTCGGTGACACTATTACCTACTTACATCTTAATGTTGTGACAGCTAGGAAGTGGAATCCACTATCTATACGTCAAAGATGTTGATTGAATCATCAGTGTTCTCTTTGTTAACTATTTTTTGCAAGACGCGGCAGGCAATGCTGAGAATTTTAAGTATACTTACTCACCTTCAAGTTAACAAATGTGAATTATGATATCTTTAAGAGTTAAGATCAAGGCAGATTGTACCGGCACGGTCACGGCACAGCTCCAACCCAGCAAATAACGTGTCATTTGAACATTAAATTGTATGACCTATGATATATTTCATAACAACGTGAGTTGTTAGATAGGAACCCGCGCGCTGAAAATAATGTTCTTTGTATGGCACCTACTGTATATAATAAAATTCCTAACAATATTAAAGAACAACCATTGAGAATACTTATTTAAAAAACATTTCACAAATTTACTGTTAGATAAATGTTATTACTCTGTGTCAGATTTTCTAGCCGATAAGTTACTTACTTAGTTAAGTTTGTTAATATTTAAGTTTTAGTACTTACTATTTTGTATTTTTGCATGCCTTACGGGCAGAATGTAAAGGACCCTGATATTTTTGTAACACCTGATTTGTATACCTACATTCTTTGCAAATAAATTTATTCTATTCTATTCTATTCTATGACAGCCCGCCGTTGGCTTTTTTGTATTGACGTTATGAAATATATCATACGTCATACAATTTAATGTTCAAATTTAAATGACACGTTATTTGCTGGGTTGGAGCTGTGCCGTGACCGTGCCGGTACAACGTGCCATGACCTTTAATGTAAATACTTGTTTGTTTCAGGCAACTACAGGATGCAAGAATTGTATAGTGAGTACCTACCGCTATTATTTGAGAGAACCTGTGCAATTTCACAACAGTTGTGTTGGCTGTCCTGGAGGTTCTTAATCCTTCCATGAAGTTCTTACTAGTCTATACCCATAACCTACTCTTTATGGCCTACTAGTATTTGAACTAGTCAAAGAACAATGGCAAGATCCCATACAACAGTTTACCTGAGATCGATTTGAAGCGTCTACGTACGAAAAAATGTTAAAATCATGGGGTTTCTATTACTTAAGCATAATCATCGAGAATTTTCATTTGAGGAGACTACAAAAAAATATAATTAATATTTTTAGCTTATGAGGTTATGTCACTATAAAACAATAGATCACAGCAGATCGTCCATAAGAAAGCAAAAGTCGTCGTAAAAGGCAGCGAATCAAGTCCAGGTGTATAATGCGAGGGTCAAAACTAAAGATAATTCACGAAAAACCTATGAAAACAACAAGTGCAATATTGCTTGAGCAAAGCGAGCTTTGCAAACTCTTTGCAAAGCAAGCTTTGCAAACTCGTTTTTTACGACTTTGACAGTTTGACATCTGTGCTATCACTTAGTGCTGCCATTACATTTTCTTTTAATTACTACTAATGAGACAATGAATACCAAAATAAATAAATTAAATCGCGAATGATTTCACTCAAAAACAAAACTTAACCGATACTATTCCAATATAACCAATAGTTATATTTATAACATTACAATGATTTGATTCTAGGTACGAACGATTTTAATAACTAATATTATAGTTATATTTTTTTAAATGGTAACTCTTGCAAACACCGACCAAAACTACACCGGAAATAAATACATTACACAATCAGTAACTTATTTTTCAATATGAATACTGAGGCTTTTACACTTGAAACTAAAACCGTATAAAAACAATATAAATTACATTATTATGTTTATCGTAAGTCTCGTTTATAGACGCTTCTAAAACAATCCAGGTATAATGCAGTATTGCGCTCTTATAATCTGATACTATAAAAATACAATTTGCTAATTTCCTTCATCCAATCTAGAAGTTTGGTTGGGCAATATGTAGCCACCGCGTATTAGTACATCCTAATGTTTGGTAAATTGATTATAAGCTCCAATAGAGACGTGAATGATCCTCTAGATGCTGGGTAAGGAGGAGAAGGCGATGTTCCGCGCGCACTCGGCGGCGTGCGCGGAGCAGTCGGGCGTGGCGCCGCGCCAGCTGGACGCGCTGCTGGCGGGCCGCCTGCACGACTCGCCCGCGCTGCGCCGCCACGTCTACTGCGTGCTGCTCAAGTGCAAGCTCGTCGGCAAGGACGGCAAGCTGCACAAGGCCGCCGTGCTCGGCAAGATCGCCGCCAGGCCCGACGCTAAGAACGCTACCAAGGTGAGGGACTGACGATTACTGCTGCAGGAACGGCTGAGAACCACCTGCAATGTTCCGCGTATGGAGAAATATTGATAGGATCAGTTATCCGTTGAAGAGATCAGGTCTTTCGTGGAGCGACTACATACTTGACCATCACAATCCAGTCCCCAGGTACTCTTCCCTTTTGGACTAAAGTTGACAGATTTCTTGATCACAATAACAAACTCATCCGAAAGAACCTTCTCTGTAGGTCGGGTATTAAATGTTAAACTGCCCCAGGTCCTTGAGAGCTGCGCGGATCAGGCGGGTGACACTCCTGAGGACCTGGCGTGGAACCTGTTCCGCTGCGGCTACGACAAGAAGGCGCTGCTCTTCGACTATATGCCCACCAATGTCGGCACCGACGTCGACAACACCTCCTAGTGCGCTTGTTGCTGCATAGATGGCGCTGTTCGTAATTTTACTTAGTCATATATTTAATTCAGAGAGAGCGCTGTGAACATAGTTTTCATCTTTTCGAAATTATTCTTGTACCTTTGAACCATGTTTCAAAAACATTTTCGTTATATCCTTTATTATACCGTTGCAACGTTTCCCATTACATATATATTTACTAACCCAAAGCACGAGTTTCATTTTGTACTTACATGTAGTTTGAACGTCCACGTCAACGTTACAAATTATTATCCTAAAGGGAATCACGGTGAGCGCCAAACTTCAATGAGTGAGATACTTTAGGGTTGAGTGTATCATAATAATGTATTCATAAATAATTCATGAGAAAACTTCAAAATGCTCGCTGCCGATGGAGGACTTGTATAGCCTTATATGGTTCGTCAACAAAAACATTGCGGAAATTCCTCACATTCCTGATCACTGGTAGTTTACGTACTGCGAAGTCAATCTCAAATTATTTCGATATCCTCGACATTTCTCGGAAGGTTAACAGGATGAATACGAATTCATCAAACCGTAAATACTCAATGTAACAAAAAAAATTGCTAGCAATTTTTCTTCATATTATAATAATTCTACATGGGTATAAAATTGCTCTACATTACCTGCGTATTTTGAAACAAATTACTGCCGTTATATTAAAAAGGTGAAGAGTTTTCTTAGTCACGACCTTGACGAACTGAAGAAAACGACCAAGAGAATCTCAATAAGTAAATGCTTCTAAGGTAGATACCAAGGAATAGGAAACTTATATTTTTTCAAGTTCTTCTTTTAAATTGTTTATACATAAGGATGTTTTTTTGGTAAATAATACATTTCTACCACTTCATTAAAATTTAGTGTAAGTAACACAAATTCCGCGCGAAATACTTATTACCTGACAGTGATGGTCATTGCGCGCGCGCAGGTGAAGTCATCGATGTCGATAATGTGCGCTTGCCGCGTAAGGGCGCCTTGATACTGGCCATGTAGCTTTTTTGTGATATTTTAATAGGTAAAACATTTGTATTTTCAATACTTCCGAATATCGAATCGTGTGTATTCCGAAATGTCGTTGGCAAATTAAATTGTCAATAGTCACTGACAAAATTAAGCTGAATGAACTGAGCTTAAATTCTTTTTAAAATTATCAAATAAAAAAAAAATTGGTTAAATTTGGTTTCTGTGCGTGTGCAGTGAGTTGGTTGTGCGCGCGCCCTAACGAGGGGCGCATTATCTAAGCCTGATGCGACGGATGACAGCAGTAGTGACTGGTCCAAGGCGAACGTTACATAATTTCGCACATCTCCGCACACACTCAATGCTAGGGGGGTCAGGCACGCTAGACAATCAGGTTTAAATAACAATCGCTGATGTTTCGCTGCATTTACTTAGATGCACTTGTTAGCTGAAAAGCCATATTGATTATCAGTTGTGATAAGTTTTCGTAAGAATTTGTGAAGTCAAGTACTAATTTGTCTTTCCGCTGACCTCGTATCGATTCACGATAAGTTGGTGTTGTACCATGCAATTACAAATTACTTGTGTAGTGTAATGAATGCATTTTTAACCGACTTATAAAAAGGAGGAGGTTCTCAACTATTTTAAGTTATAGCTGTCACAACTTCTACCGTCAAGTCGTAGGCTGTAGCTCTAGCTGCTTACCTACTTGTATGAATTGTGAGGGTCAGCTAGCCAGAAAATTATTTCATTACATGAGTATTTTACAAGATCCTACTTAGATTTTTTAAACTTACAAAAAAATCATTTGAATTGTCATATTTACTTTAGTTACAAGAGCTTACTTAACACCTACCACAGTTTCTCACGGTTAAACCTATCAGTTGTACCTACTTAGCAAAAAGTAAGTGCCTGAGTATTGGCATAATTATGTAAATACTGGGCGAGGGAGGCGATACGCGTTAGTTGCACCGAGTTAAGTGTAAATGATATTCGAAACAGCTTTATGATCTCATTGCTTGCGGTGGGCGGTGACCCACAAGCGTACAGCCTCACTGGCAGTATGATGCGTGCCTTTGCCTGCCCTGCGCCTACTGACTTGTCTGACTCGCGGATATTTCGCGCGCATTTCATTTGAATTTAGAATATCGTGTTGTTATTTAGCAGTTGGGATTGTTCATTGTTTCAAGCTGTGTTTGGTAATATTGTCATGCTATGTGAATTAATTAGTGGCCAATTATTGATTAATAGTAAACAACTAGCTGTCGAGTGATTGTGTGAGTACAGTGCTGATGGGAATCGCATGGTGTTTTGGATTCTGATGTGTGGACTAAGGAGTGCTGACGGGAGCTTCGTTAAACGTAAGTTTATCTAGAAATAACCTTATACCTAGCTCAATAACTTAAAATGGATAAGTAGTCCTAATCCTAATTTTTCAGGAGTATCTTTCAGTTTTGGGTCAGTGGGTCTTCTTGCTTACTAGTAGTAAGTACCTAGGTAAGTAATAGCAGCTTTGATTAAGTAGACTCTGTCTGACTTAATTCGTCTTTTATTGTTGTTTGTATTGTTAACATGCTCTGCAGCCGACGTTGAACATTTGATACCATTACAAGATAGATTTACGAAGTTCAGATCATAAAGATTTGAAAATATAAGTAGAAAGATTAACAACGCTATCCCCATAATCACAGAATCTGTCTGTGGCATTTCACATAAGAATTAGTTTACAAAACAAAGAAGAAAAGATTTACCTACTTACTCAAATAAATTAGGTATAAAGTTAATAATGACTATTAAGTACAAAGTTCATTGCGCATGCGTCCTCGTTTACCTGCTCTATGTTTAGACAACTACAGGAATTTACGTATTATACTTACGTGCGTTTGATCACTAATTATAATATTTTCCTTTTCACTTTCATACGCATGGACGCGTTTACCGAGGTTTCAATTACCTGCTCATTCTAACTAATAAAATTTAATTTGTTCGTTATGTTTTGCAGTGTTTTACTGTACCTACCTAAGTACTTATCGTTTCAGTTTATGATACGGCTTCTACTCGCTTTAAACTTAAGTAGGTACTTATTGGCAATGTTGAGTGCATATGAGTTGAGTAAAAGCAATGCAATTTCTAAAATTGAGTCTTAGAAAGTTGTTAAAACTTAGTCGTCTAACAATATACCTAAATACCTAGTACAAACATTAGCATACCTCAGATAAGCGGAATAGTTGCCTGTATTGCTAGTTGTGTCCATGTTTACCTCCCACTGCAGCACTATTACTGCTGCATTAGGCAGGAGCTCCTTGAAGCGCGGTCATCGCGACTGCAAGGACTTGCACTCATTTGCATAGCTCGAGTCGTGGTGGCCTAGCGGGCTAAGCACTAACCTCTCAAATCAGTAAGTATCAGTATGAGGGTTCGATTCCAGGCTCTTATTTTAGAGGGTAAAATGACTTTGACGGGTGAAACGCAATTTACTGGGTGAAAATACTTTTGACGGGTGAATCATACCCAAACTGGTGAAATTACTTGTGGACGGTTGAAACGAATACACTCGTTCGCAGACTTAATCTGTGAAATTAATATTGACGGGTGAAACGAATGCAAAAAAAACATCACGTGATTAATGGACAGTCCCTATTAAACATTTTTCCTCAGCGGTTTTAAGCTAAATCAACGATTACACCTCTCTAAACTGTAGCTAACTCTAAATATTCCGCGTAGAATTTACCTATCTGTGTTTTTATTCACGGAATGTTAGGAACCTAGCTGAACTAATAAAATATTCCCTAACTAATTACTCCTCTTCTTATGTCATTCATTTAGTTAGCAACACCAGCGATATACATATCAAGCAAAGTATCATTTAATCCAAAACAGGCGTTAAGTAGTTCCTAACTCGTAGTATGTCAATATTGTCAGGTGGTTGCGTAGCCTTTTGAAGAAATGTCGTCAAAATATACCATATTTATAGTTTTGCACGCGGCTCCGCTTGCGTGGGAGATCCGCTTACTATAGCAAATTGGGCAAGAAACATCATCGATTTATCATTTTGATGGATAGCTGTAAAACTCGTAAACCGTAAATAGCGATTGATATGGAAAAAAAGCTGACTCTAACCATTTAGGATATTGTTGTTAGGTCTATAGCATTTACAGTCGACTCTATTCTCATCTTAGCTTTTATTCATACATTCCATTATTTCCAATATCGTTGGGACTCCAGCGTTTTAGCTTCCGTTCTTCTGTGTAAGCCGACGAGAGGCTCACATTCTTGTCTTCATTCAGGCTATCTATCCATCAACTCTTTGGTTTATCGTTACATCACATCAATCCGCATTAATACGTAACAAAAGACCAGCGTTACTCCAAAAACATTTCACTCTACTGATTATAATGATCAGCATCGATTCTTAGGGATGTAGCGTGTGTCGACCGGACCGCCGGACAGCCGGACGCATAACTCGCAATAGTCCGGTCGCCATTAAGATTGCACAGATACCACTACATAGTTAGATTTGCGTAAAATATTCATAGGAAAATCATGCATACATGATGAAGGAGCTAGTATTACTATTTTGTAACAGAATAACGTGCGGTAATAGACTTGACAATTTCCTTTTTAATGAGATTGTTTTAAATATTTAAACTTTTAAGCTTTAGATTAATACACGCAAAATGAAATGAACCTAAGTACATAATATCTGCATAAAAGAGGTAACTCTATACTCTGATATCGCCAGCTATCTATACTAATATTATAAAGAGGAAAACTTTGTTTGTTGGTTTGGTTGTAATGAATAGGCTCAAAAACTACTGGACCGATTTTAAAAATTCTTTCACCATTCGAAAGCTACATTATCCACGAGTGACATAGGCTATATTTTATCCGGTTACGGGCAGTAATTCCCAGGGGTTGCGAGTGAAACCGCGGGAAAACGGCTAGTATTTGTTATTAGAACAACACATGTCACAAAAATGAATCTATGGTGATAAAAAAAAATAGGGCTAAATACGTAGATCACTCAACAGTTTATTCAAAGAGACAAAATCGTGGCTTGCACTTGATATTAAGTGAATGTCCCTACACCTGCATTCTAAAGGTACGAAATTATTATAACTACATATTTCAATATAAATATTATCTACTAGCCGTTTTCCCGCGGTTTCACTCGCATCCCGTGGGAATTACTGCCCGTACCCGGATAAAATATAGCCTATGTCACTCGTGGATAATGTAGCTTTCGAATGGTGAAAGAATTTTTAAAATCGGTCCAGTAGTTTTTGAGCCTATTCATTACAACCAAACAAACAAACAAAGTTTTCCTCTTTATAATATTTATAATAATAATAAGTATAGATTAATGATAACAGATGGTAATGCATGTACGTAATTGGAAATCTAGGAAAATCCATAGAATAATTAGGTGTAAGCGTGGGCGATGCGCAAGCGACTGTAATGAGGCTGCCTCATGAATGTAATGCTAGCGGGTTCGAGTACAACGCGAGTTTACCTTAGCGCAACAATGCACGTGGAATTTCAGACATTTTAATTGAAGTATTAAATAGTTGTACAGTTATTGCCTGGCTGGCGGCGAAAGTGAGTGCATTTTATTTATATTTTATTCGTAATTGCTCATCATAAAATCATATTGTGATACAGACGAGTAAGTTAGAGGCTATAATTATTTTTATCCTAAAGAATGTTAGTTTCACATGTATGTATGTACAGACGACAGCAGGTCAACGTATACGAATCTGCCAAATTTTATCAATCTAACATTAACCTACACCCATTGCGATAAGGTTGAAAATCGATTGCAGAAATTTGACAGATTGTGGTAACTTGATGTGCTGTTGTCTGTACTTGTATAATCTTTAAAGGGCTTCAGTGTGAATACTAGCTGTATTATGTTATTACTTAATTCCGGCACAAAGATAAACACTCAGCATCGGTCTCAAATGATATTGACTCAGCTCTTGTGCTGACAGTTCGAAGACTCTTGTGTCGGTGTGACAAGACATTAACCCGCCTGTCGCCCACTGGCGAGTTAATCAACTGAATACGTTAGCGATCGGTGTCACCCGTGACAAGCGATATATAGTGCAGACAACACCTCATTACTAAACATTAACACATTTTACAGTCTTACATTATCAACTAATCAATCCGTCGTTGTTTTTGCTCAATATTATTTATACCGCGCCATATCTGTGTGCGATGTGATTCATAACGCCGTGGGTGCTTCCCACGTGCGCTCCGCATAATTATTACAATAAACACAATAAAAACACACGTTTTGGTCGGTAATGTCGGTGCACATTATGGCGTGCTACAGCGAGGCACTTGATCTCCGCCTATAACAGCTGACAAATTGATTTTTTCGACAACTTGTAATGATAGGGTCTGATTGTTTTACTGACGGACGCCTGGGCGAGGCGATAATTTATGTTATTCTAGGTACCAGCTCATTATCAAGATCTGACTCTATTAAATTATCGGCTAAGTAGATTGTAGTGTAGCGGACGAGACCACCGAGACTTGTTGTCGCCGCTTTGCAATTACTTACTTGATAGATATGCAAAGTTTTTCACAAGCAAGCGAGATATAAACACTGTTGTTTGATGTTTCAAATGCAACTCGCATGTTAGTATTGATTTACCAGTTGAGTTGGCAATCTCTAACAAAATAATTGCTATTTCTCCAAGTGACGTCACTCTTGTGTAACCGATGTAAAGTATCGTGTAGCTGAGTTTGTACTACATAGGTTTATCTGCAGGCTATTCCATTAGCATGGAAATTATTTCCTTTACTTAGTAGCGGGCGGTTTGGCGCATAATAATTGTAATACGCGGCACTCGGCAGGTATGCGCCCACGCACCGCTGCAGTACCTACATTTGACATTAGACACTAGTGATTGGCGTGGCATCTGATATCTTGCATTTGTAACATTTAGTGTCACAGAACAAGTACAGCTTTTCATTTCGAGCAGTTGGTGTCAAAAGCTTAGGCCAATACATATTTTCAGCTATGATCTGTAGGCAGAACAAACGCTTTACTTGCGATCAGATAAAGTAAGAAAACTATACATTTTCCACATGTCATAACATCAGGTAGAGACAATTTTATGTATATTTAATTCGACTACCTATTTACTTACTTATGTATCTAGGTATTTACTAAAAATTTAATATCAATGTTTATGGGGAACTACATAAATGCCTCTGTGTAATTCCCCATAAAATGTAGCGATTACAATAAGAAATGTTTACAAGTCGGACGCTTTCAGATAATAATAGAATCCGAATTGAGTCACTGTTCCTTGTATAATGCGAGAGATTGTTGATTTTCGTGCCTGTTTGTGCGAAGCTTAGTTCAGTCAATATCTTGTATTATGTACTGCATACCCTTCCACACGTACTACACAAACTTTTTAGTAGTTAATTTACTTATAACCTCATGGGCCACTTTCAGAGAATCCAGATAAAGTTCTTATTAGCTATCTGACAGGTAACATCTACCATAGAAAAGTAATCAGAATTACAAACATTTCTGTAGCATTATTTGTCTGGAACCTCTGAAACGGGCCCTAAAATCTCTTTGTTTATAACGTTGTGACTGTCATTTGAATGTAATCATTGAAGTGCAAAGACCAAAGAGTTATATCTGATGTCATAGCTGCTCTAACAAATTCTTCCAGTATATTTATGGGTACATAAAAACACGTTATTTATTTCGCCCTCTGGTTCTAATGTTGGGTAAATAAATATAAACTGCGGAAAGCCGTGTCACAGGTCGCGCGGGTGTCGCACTAATGGTCGCCGAAGATGGCGCGCCAATGTTAGTGATATCATTTGCACTAAGTGTTGCTCTCGGCATCACCTCCACTGACAGCTTCATTATAAGTCTATTACTAAGTTCCATGTCTGGTAGTTTTAATTGTAATGTAAAGGACTTGTTCTAAATAAACTATGTAGAACCACGGCATCTTATGTTTACAAGTTTGCTGAAGGCAATGTTGTTGGCTGCAAGTTTTCATTAAGCTGGAAAAATATTGAAATTCGCCAGCGAGAGTCAGTGTGTCCCGCGCTAATGAACAGCATTCCGAAGATGGTGTCGATGTGAACAATAACCGAGGCGACAATGCCGCACAAGTGCAACCAGCAGGGCTGCCGTAGTGGTGTACAACTTAGCTCATTCATCCTTACTAATATTATAAATCGGAAAGTGAGTTTGTTTGTTTGTTTGTTCCGCTTTCACGCCGTAACTACTGAACCGATTGCTTTGAAATTTTGCAGACGTAAAGTTAGAAGTCCGGATTAAATAATAGGGTACTTTTTATCCCGAAAAAAATAGATATTCCCGAGGGAAAACAAAAATATTGTTTGCTTGATGGATGGATTGTAGATGGCGCTGTGTGTCGAACCGAATTCCACGCGGGCGAAGCCGCGGGCGGAAAGCTAGT
>NWSH02000605.1:1395066-1409040 GCA_002382865.2 Heliothis virescens | reverse complement strand
TGTTTGTTTGTTTGTTCCGCTTTCACGCCGTAACTACTGAACCGATTGCTTTGAAATTTTGCAGACGTAAAGTTAGAAGTCCGGATTAAATAATAGGGTACTTTTTATCCCGAAAAAAATAGATATTCCCGAGGGAAAACAAAAATATTGTTTGCTTGATGGATGGATTGTAGATGGCGCTGTGTGTCGAACCGAATTCCACGCGGGCGAAGCCGCGGGCGGAAAGCTAGTACCTACTAACTTAAAGTTGTAGCTGAAGTTTCATTTACTTACTTCCTTTTGTGACATATCTGTCACTGTTGGGATCACCTAAATAAACGTTGCAGCTTTCTTTCTTAGGTCTTGTCTAATGAAGCGATGTGAGTGCTTAAACTTTCCTTCGACTTTAACAAGGCAGCCCAAAATCAGCTTTTAACAAAACATAACCCCCATGAAATCCACCTCCGAAACGGGTAATTGAGTCTGAAGTGGAATGGTTTCATAAACATTCCATATTGGTTGACAATCGCGCCGCTTATTCGGAACAACGAAAGCGTCAAGATACGATATTCGGTACACAACACAGCCCTATTCCGTGCTCGGTATAACTGCTTTAAGGAAATAACGACGAGGCCGCTGGGCCTTTTGGGGCAACAACTAAAATGTATTTATATTTATTGGTTCCTGGTTTTGGCCGGAGCTGCGTACGCGCAGGCCGGATCGCGCCAATATGGCGTTTTCATCGATCTGCGATGGCGATGGCGGGTTATTTAAATAAATTATAGCATATTAAGACAAAGTCAGAATGTCTTTATGAAATCGTTGGAAAATTGCTGATGTTTGCCTCGATGCGTTGTACTGTAAAGCCAAATATTAATATTTATGTGTACCTACCTACTTCCTACTGTATGTGTCCCAAAACACAAAACACTAAATCCGTCATCGGTGATCACTGTCGTCCTTTGTTTCAGGAAAGTTGTTGGTGGTTATTTGTATTTCCCAGTCGGGAGATTGAACCTATTATGACACATCATCAGATACTCATACGCATTTGTTCTTCGACTGTGTTGCCGTCAATGTAGGTTCAACGTCCAAAATAGATTAAAGAAATAAAATACATGAAAGCCGAAAACCACCGGCAAGATGTCATGTAAATAATGTTTGTAATAAATTAACTCTGTCGCTGACCTTACTACAATATCTACTATTTCAATATGTATTTGAATCAGACGAAAGAATAAGAAACAACTCTTGTTTTTCAATGGATGTCGCAGTGACATGATCACTGTAAGTATTTGTTTCATAAAATATATGAAATGAGTGTAGTTGGGGGTTTGCCAAATATTACGCGACAACAGCCCTTGAGTGTGTTGAGGAAGCTCACACAAAACAAACAATTACTTACATAAGTAAAGTTTTATGTTATGGCAAGATCTAGTGCAGGTGCATAAGTATGTAAAATTAAGGAGTTATTTGAGCACTTTATGCTAAAATTCACTCGTTGTCCCACTCGTTGTTGTTCACTCGTTGTGCATCCCGATGCTTGGAATGGCGTCCCGATGATCGGCGTCTCGACACTTGGCATATTTAGGCTTGGCGTCCCCGAGCAGTAAACTTTATAAATAACAATATAAAAGTTTTTTTCTTTTTAGCATTTCGCTTGTTTTTTTTTCAATGTTTAACTAACGACATACACTTGTTTGTCATCGGCGTTCTCTCTGCTACAGTGGTTATCAAAGATGTTATGACCTTTAACGTCAACAAGTTAAAGGCACTCCTACAAGAAACAATAACCAACAGCGCATATACTTAGCAGAGCCTACATGATACATTAGCCCACATATCGTTATAATACTACTAATAAGGCGTACGTTTTTGCGGTAGTGTGGCGTGGGCAAGGGTTTTGGGCAACGCGTGCCTGCTAATGATGGAGGGGCTACGTCGCAGGTCCATCACGTAGGAAGCCATCAGGTAACGTTGCCAGTATCTGGTAATCTGAAACCAGCCGCTTTTGGGCAAATATGGCTCTTCATACGATATTTGGATGTTTTACCTCGGTTCGTCAGTTTGTTGACATTTTGATGTTTGGTCTGTCACCTACTCAAGTACTGCTCTTGTAACCCACACTATCGAGGATTTCAGTTTTTAGTGAAAAGAAAATACTTCTTAATTAATAATCTCAACTTAGTACTTTTATACAGGAGATACATATTAGGACTTTTTGTAATACAAAGGCTAAAAAACTGTTATCTTTCAGTAGGGAATTTCCCCTGAATCATTATGTGCTAATTACACAAATAATTGTTACGGTTGTGTGCGTGGGCGGGTAGTACAGTGCGTCTGTGTGCGTTCGCGGTGGGAAACAATACCGCACTCAAATTTTCCCGCGTGGGTGGGCAGATATATTTATGTCTAGGAGATTCGCCGAATTGCAGAGAATAAATGACAGGCTGGGTAGTAAATAAATAACATTAAGTAAATGTAGAACCGTATAATTATAGGTGTGTAGGTAAATTTGTTTTTTATATTAATAGAAAAAAAAATGTATAGCATAGGTAACTATTTACAGTATTTTAAATATTACATAGTTCTATTTTTGAAGTTATTAAGGCTAAGTACATAATCTACCATACGCTGAAAATCGGGAAAGAATTTAAATGTCCAAACAAAAGACTGCCCGTATATCGTAGTCCGTAGATTTTCAGAAAATTTGACTATTTTCCTGAAAAGTGTATATTCTTACTTCTTTGCTGTATTTTTTGTTTATCTTTTCTTAAAATTGCCATTTATATTGTATATCATATACTTAGGCCTTTACAATGAAATAAGTCGCAGTGAGACATTTGACATGAACCAGTAAATCATAATAGAAAACAATAGAATTGAGCCGGGCCAATAATATCAATTAATTGAATGGCCGATCATCATCAGTCAGGTCGCACATTTGTCAGGCGGGGTTCGTGGACCGATGGGCCGGGGCGTGGGCGCGCGATACACCGATCAATAACCAACATCGCTATAATTGGCGACATTCAATGAAGTATTGTTAAATTGTCGTGACAGACTTCATGTGGGATGCAAGTGCTCAGCCATTTTTTTCGCAATTGAGATATTATTCACCAATCATCCTATTTCTATGACGAACTCGGCTACAACAGCACCAGATCATTCCAACAGATAGGTATTTGGCGCCGTCATCTTAAAATAGGAATAGAAGTGAAAATAGTTTCGAATGTGAGTTACGAGTAAGTACGCGAGATGCCAAAATAACTAGCTCGTGACTAAATATATTGCCACATTATAACAATATTCACAGTAATGAAGGCAGAAGTAATGTTTCGCTCAATACGCTTATTATTGTCGCGTTAGATGTAAGCAGCAGTACAAATGTCGCGCGAGTCAGATGCACCGGCGCGATCTCACAGCATTTGATCACACATTATGATATTACAAAAGCTATTTGTGCGAGTGTGGCTGCGCCAGCGCCGGCAGCGCGCGGTGAAACCACGCGGGGGTGTGCGCCCGCGCCCAGCACGCCGGCTGCGCCCGCGCAGTGAAAGGCCTACACTCGCTATTACGTATCTATTTACAATTTTTATAGCGCAATAACAATGCAATGAGATTTATCTCAACGAGATTATTTTTGCAAGGCATACGGTTTGTTTACTTCTAGTGTACATTTTATGGTCTTCTTTATGGCTGTAACGATTGAAATGTTTGTAATTTAATGAATTTATTGGTGAGTTGCTCAATATTACAGTACTTGAAGTTATTTGTATTGATACGGTTGCACATTAATCTTCACTTGTATAACGAGTCAATTACTAGCGATAGATCAAACTGTCAGCTTGCTGAGATCCTGCAGTATGAATTTCCTCATAAAAGGCTGCAATTATTTATTATTCATGACAGCTCATTAATATGTATGCGCTTAATTAAAATAATTGACACCTAAATGCGAGAGTGGCTCCTAGTGGCGGAATTGGGTCAGTTAGCGAACTGTGGGCGACAGCCGCCTGCGACCACCGACGACCACTATACCATTCATTTTATTAAAAGTAGGTACCTACCACCTAAGTGTTTTATATAGTTAGATCACAAGCTACTTATACATTTTTTATTGTCGCGAGATGAGGCTGTCTCGACTCAGTGAAGACGACAACAAATCGTACGCAATTACGTATACTTATTTTTGGAGGTTAGGTTATATTGTCCCGAGCCTAGGTCGTCAGCGATCGAGGTCCAGACCATAGCATCAAGACGCTGTTCCAGTACTCCTACTCAGCGTCCCGACGCGCATCGTCCAAATTCCCACTACTAAAAAAACCCTTTTTAGTGGTCATATATAATATATATACTTACTTAATACTTCGTTTTTCCAAATCGCCAACTAACATAAAAAAGATGACATTCAAATTGCCCAAGCTTGTGGGCGATTGACCAGTGCAGCTGGTCTGCAGAAGATCAAGACAAAATAATTATTTTATGAAAAGACCGCCTTCTCGGCGACATTTTTTTTATGTCACTGAATAGTGAATATGTATAATTATTGTGTTCTGACGTTGTCGTGCGCATGCGCACTCCACCGAATATTTTATCTACATAAAACAGTCAGAATAACGTGTAAATGAGCAAAAGCTAGAATCGGTTTTTCTCACGATTCAAATAATATTTATGTTGTATTTCGACGGAATGTTCGGATTGAGCAGCGAATAGCGAGCAGCTTGAAGTGCTGCCAATCACGACTCCTCGCCTTCCGCTCTTCTTATAAAAACAGTATCTACGTTTACATCTAAAATAAACATTTACTCCATACATCTAAAATGTTTTCTCAAATGCTTACATAATTTATGGACGAGCCACAGTTACCGTGGCAGAATTAAACAATTAGAAAATCAGTTGCAATTCCAGAATATAAAATAATAATGAATCCAGAACTTCTTGCTAGAGGTCATGACAGCAAAAATTCTTCGCCAAATAATTTCTGTTCAAATTATACAGCTGACGCGCTATTACCTACGTGCTATTACGTGCTCCTGAAAAATAAGCACTAAACCATCGAAGCTGTTGCAATTATTTCCTCGTGCGACTTCTTCGAACACTCAGTTAACAAAAAATACCGTTAGTATCAAACACGGTATTTTTGTTGGTCAATTAAATGCGTGTCAAATACATTTTCCTATCGCAAGAAAATGCTGAAAATGTGTTTCTCTTCATAGATGTTGGAATAAAATGAGTTGCTCAAAATATTTTACAGTAGGTACTGACTCTGCATATCTAGAGGTTGAATAGTTTCATTACTGGGGCAGTAAAATGATAATTCGGTTATATTGATAAACAAACCACATCACTCGTACTCTCGAATTGCGAAAAACTGAGTAATGTGTGGACGCGTGCGCATCCGACATGTTACAGATTTATTGGAATTGAGGTTGAGGAGATGAAAATAACGAATGTGTGCTAATCACCTCATTTTACATCTGCAATTCAGTCCAACCTAATACATAAACAAGTACAGACTATAATCCAGAATGTCTGTACCGCGAACTGACTGGAGCGGGTTGAGTCATGCGCGAGCGCCGGCGCGGGGTGACGTCCCTGTAAGAGAATACCATATATGGCAGGCAGTCGCCGGCAGGTAATGCATCCCCGATCAGTGAGCGATTATAACGCAACGGAAGCGGCTGAAATTAGCAGCGCGCGCGCATCGGGCGGACGGGGCCGCTGGCAGCCGGGCCGCGCCGAAACTAAATACCCAAAAGCGTTTGTGATCGCGCGAGCGGTTGCCAAATATGGCACGAATCTCGGGTTTCGCGAGGCGCGCGCGCCGCCGAGCTGGCACTACACCAGCCACTGCAAAAACGCTCTCTGTTCCCGTCTAAAAACACGTAAAAAACATTTTTATTTCTGTAGCGAGCGGCCTCTAAATTTAGGCCGTATGGAAACCGAAAGTAATACGAGCGATTTTGGTTGGGGCCGCGTTGTCTGTATTTAGATTAGAGCGGCGCGGGCGCAGCTCGGCGCAGTGCGCGACTCGGGAGCCGCGCGACTCGCGACCTCCGCCTCCCGCGCGAGGACTGACGGACATGCGCGCGCGCACGCGTTATCAATCGACAGTTTTGTGATATTAGTGCACAATATAAAGGATTTGGATGTCACAAATGTTACCCGAGGGCGGAGGTAAATACCTGTGTTTTTATTTTACAAGTTTTCATTCACGAAATTTAAGATATTACAGTGTTTATTGTTTATACTGAAAGAAAATAAAATCATCGCCTTTATAAAATAAATGAACCATTATTAAATTATAATAAAATATATTTTCAGCACACATTTTCCGTTTGAAAAAAAGAATACTTAGTGCGACTGCAACAATGACTGAAAATTATTTAAAATTAAATCGGATATTGAACATTACATTGCAGTTGGAAAATTATAAGTAGTCAAACTAATAATGATGTACACATTTTCTCAGTAAACACTTTAGTTGTTATCAGTTAATTAGCAGCGAGTTGTGTCAGTTAAAGTAACCCAGTGGCTCCGTTATCTCTCTGCGCGTTATCACGACGGTACGCGCCGGCTCTGTTGATTAATAACCTTATCACTCACTGTTAACTCAGTCAATAGTTAATTTTAACTGCGCTACTAACAGTAATTTATTGTAATTAATTAATTTCATTCATTCCATTAATTAACTAGCTGAAAATTAATGTGGCGTTTTAAAGTTGTGGGCTTCTGTAAATAAAGTTATAATTTTGTGCAAATAATTTGGTAAGGGTTGTTCAATGTACCTTCAGTGTACTTTTTATTTTAAGAATGCAATTCGAAAATATTTGTATGGGTACAATTAGGATGTTATAGAATATCTAGGAAATATGTAATCAAATAAGGAAATAGTACGCAGCAACTTGATTATACAATGAACTATTATTGCTATCAGATGATAGATAAGTAAGGGCTGAAATCACTGTGATAGATGACCCAACTAATCAGTAGCTGTGTAGTGTTGTACCATCGTTACGTGCTGTGTCACTCTATGAAGGTGAGCAATTAAAGCAAATTGACAGTTGTTACCTATATGCTAAATGAATGCCATTCTCACCAGAGTCATGTGAATGAAATTCTATGAAAGAAAGCGGGGCGTTAGTTTTATCACTTATGTCATAGAGTCACATCTTTCTCTTCTCCTTAGTCCGTTGTTATCTGTGTCATGTTTGCGCAGCCAATCGCTCTGTGTGCGGTGTCACTTACCGCGGGAAGCTCCCTGTGCGCTAATCCTTATACGGCAAGTGTCAAACAGTGCGGCGCTCGCGCATCTCGCGTGCACCGTTGTGTCAACAGCGCCGAGGTGCTTTCTGTTATCACTCCGGTTTCAGGCATGTCGAGGTGATCGTAGTCATTGTTTGTCATATTGCGATAGCTCTCAGGGTTACATATAATGAAATCTTTAAACTGAAAGTTACGGTTCATTTGTCTGTTTTTCAGTAGGCGTTGTTTCAATAACTCAAACAAAGAATATAGCTGAATTGACGTTGGTAGAGTTACAGTTAATATTTATGAAAGTAATATAATTATTGAGTCAATGTCTGATAAAGATTTTTATATGGACATCTAATAATAGCCTGCCACATAAATTATGAACTAACACCAAAATGTGCGGATTGATCTGTTCATCAGATTCAATGTGTGCGCTATGTGTGCTATGTGCGTTATGTGCTTGCATATGTGCAACCCTATAAACATCTTTTAGGATTCTTCCTCCTCAAGTTCTTTAGTAAGCCATTCTTCATGAACTGTGGAATGTATCATCAATCCTTTTGTATTGTATGATATGTCGATGGCACGATGTCATTACCTTCTTAACATTGATTCCTAAAAATGTTAAAAGGCATTTCTCCTTTTCTGACTAAAAACTATCTAAGAGCGTTAGGTATTATGATATGCAATAAACATTCATGCATGACAGCATCTCCATTTGGCATCACAATCCACGAGCCTATCTCCAATAAAATACGCCTAAAAGCTTAATCGTCTAAACTGCTAAGATAGCCAATAATGTTCGCTGACCATAAACTGTCGGCTGTCGGATAGTTAATATTATGTAAAGCTACAAGAGCATATCGTTTGTTTTGGTCAACGGTTCGCAATTCGTTTCCAAAACGGTCATAAATAAGTTCGCGTTGGTCTCGTGCGCTCCTACGCGCGCCGATATGATTCACGCCCGCGGCTCCGCCTGCCCTACATGGCAGCTATTAGCATTCCCTTTATGCCGATCTCAAATTAATAGCTAGTTGTTAAACAACGGCTTCACTCACAATTTGGAAAGCGAAAATATAAAAATGTCCATGTTTGTAATTATTTATTTATGTCGTTAAAATGTATCTGTTGTGGTCCAAATGACAAATTGTGCCTTATACATAATGTCCGGTCATTATGAAAAAGGCCCAATCTGAGAGAGCAATTTAATAATGTTCGTTCAAATAATCAAATTAACCGGGCATTCTACATATTGTACTTCGCTCTTTGGGCAGAGTAATACAAACAAATTTAATTAGTAATTTTGCATTGCCATTGTTACTCAAAATAAACTAAATGTTTAACAAAATAAGTAATCAGTCAGATTTTGTAAAGCTTGGAACGTCATTGAGGTAAATTCAGTTTTTTGCAGCAGGCATGATTTCTGTCACGGCTCCGGCGCTGCGGCTCCGCGACTACGCGATTTTGAATTACACTCTAGGGGTAGGGCAGACAAGACTGCGTGGAGTCGGATTTACAGCAATTCGTTTCTGTCATTAAAACTTAACTTTCAGCTAATATTCTAGGATANCCTGCTCCTCAACTCGCGGCCCGCCTCGCCCCTCCGCGCCTACGCGATTTTGAATTACACTCTAGGGGTAGGGCAGACAAGACTGCGTGGAGTCGGATTTACAGCAATTCGTTTCTGTCATTAAAACTTAACTTTCAGCTAATATTCTAGGATATATATTTTTTGGACAATTCGCTTACAATGCAAAACTAAACACAAACAATAGCGCCCGCTGCACGAGCCGCATGCTGAATAGCGAGCTCTGATTGGTCAAACCGTGTCACGCGTTCTTCCCTCCCCGCACCGCGTCAAATTTTGCTTTATTATCAAATTGCCCAAATGTCATGTAGCAATATAAAAATGACCGTGCAATGCGATAAATAATGAAGTTTAGATAGTACTTAATCACTCAGCCCGATAGAGCTAAACATTATTCAAAATGCTCGCACATTATGAATAATGCCCGCATTAATCACCTAGTCCATAACATATCTACTGCTGACTTGTAATTGGTGATGTAAGTAAGTAATTGTTTCTTTGGAAACATATTGTTACCAGCTGTTAGTAATGTTGATGTGTAAAATGATTTTTCAGAATTTCATGATTCAGTGTTCTGAACTCGTATAAGTCATCGGTCCCAAGTTCGTCGACCAACACTCGGTACATAGGTACCTATAGTAGATAGTACGAGCATCGCTTGTCAACAGTCACAATTAAGTGAGACAACAAGAAAACAAAACATAAATCAAGTTAATTGAAAACATGTAAAGGGACAGCAGACATGATAATGAACTGTTGGCACTCCACCACGATAGCGCCGGAGCTCATTCAGGTGGCGCCCTCGCACCGTGACATATGGCGCTCGCCTGAAAAATTCTTTAGAAGAGAAACTTTTTGCCACCTATTACAGCAATGCCAAGAACCTGTAATCACAAGTAAATGAACTGTTAAGAAGAAGTGCGTGCGCGCACATGGCACAGTTGGCGCGTGTGACGTCGCCTGGCCGCGCGCCAGGGCCCGCGTGACGTCACACGCGGAGTAAACACGCTGCGCCCGCGCCGCCCCGCGCCGACGAATGTAGGTGACGATGACTCAGGGAGACAGAAGTCGCGGTACGCTTCACAGTGGCTAATTGAGAAATTAAATTAATTTCCAATTATAACAAATAACTATAATGTTAAAACAACAGTTTACTTTAAACATTGCGGCTTAATTTGCAATAACACAAGAACGAAGGAGTGACCAATAAATAATTCCTTTTAAAATTATTCCAAATTCATTATTAATGAGGATCATTCATAACAAGGAATTCCATTAGATAAGTTGGTACCTATTAGGTAAGTGCCACTTTGATTAAAGGTTTTCCGAGCCAAATGTAAAATTGTCCTAAAAGAAGTTTTATATTAAATTAAGTTAATTATAGCGCCACTGTAGCATATTCTTTAGGGTCAACTCACACGCCGAGACGCGACGCGACGCGACGCGGCTTTGATTCAGCGCTGTGCAGCGCGCAGCCGCGCGACGCCTCGCGGCGTCGCGAGACGTATCTTAAAAATAAAGCAAATCGCGAGATGCAGCACCGATCTTGCACGCCGCGCGTCACCGCTGCGTCAAGATGCGCCGCGCGGCGTCGCGCGGCGTCTCGAGGTGCAGCCCAACGTATCTGAATTCTCACAATTAAATGTGTATCGTTTCGTGTAGTGAATAAAGTATATTTTGAGTCGCTCTATGTAAAATCTGCGTGCAGCGTCGCGTCTCGGTGTGAGTTGAGCCTTAATGAATTATTTGTTAGCAAACAAGACATTTTATTTTCCGAGTCTGTGGTGTCTGCGGTTACATACAGAACCACAGCGAGTAGGTTACCATTTCTTCATCATCTATCTAACAGTAGCCTACCGCCGTGTTCGTGGTGCCGATGACTGAGCTGTTGAGGAAACCGATTGGTTATGACTAATTATTATGTTAGCGCCTTGTTAATAACCTCCTCCGTATTTCCGTGCTCATCATCTCTATATTTGTTTCATGAATTGTGGTTTTTGTACCGTCTATGATAGTTTAAACTAGACTCCAATTATACCTAGTCAATTCTTTGGAGATAGCTTCGTCGCTAATATAACGTGGGATTACAGCTTTTTCACACTGGCGTATTTTCCGCTTGGTTTTTCCAAAGGACACGATTCTCTTCGTGCCCGTACGAAGAGAATTGGGCGGTGCCGAGAGGTTTTTTTTTTGCAATTGTTTGTTGTCGTGCGATTGGTTTACCAGTGTGAAAAGTCTGTTGACTAGTCATTTATTATGGTAAAGATTCAGTAACGAATGGGTCATGACTTCATTCACCCAGCGGGATTTTCCCGCTTTTATTGGTCTTTGTTTCTATATTTTCCTTATAAGGATTGCCTATTGGAGTAAATTGATGAAAAATCTCATTTGCCAACAATGACTAGCTATTTTACCCGAATGCCAACAAGGATTATGTTTTTGTAATGAATCACTCACTCATAAGTTCCTCTGATTAAACCTATTGTGAGTTCGAAAACTTCAGGAATAATAAATAAATACTTACTAAACGCTGGCCTGACAAGATCTTTAAAGCCTAACAACTTCCGTATGCAGCAGATTGAATGCGGATACAGGATACTAACGCGTGCGACTTACTTTCTCTACTGTGTAGTGTGTAATGCGTTTAACTTTACCACATAAGGATTAAAGGATCATCGCTATATCTTATCAACATGTAAATTACTAATACGTACAAGTGATTAGAACAGAAAGAAAAAAGAGATTTTGAATGTTACCTAATTTTTTATAGGATGGTGAAATATGTTGTACAAACATACTCTGTTTGGAACTAATTTCTATGAAATTTTTTGCTTGAATAGGTTTACCATGATTAATGTCGCCCGAATTAAGTCGAAGACAAAACAGCTCATTCTCCAAGCCTGCTGAAAAGGAAGCCAATAACAATAAACAAATATATATTATGGCGATCACAATAATCTACCTAAATGTAGCGTCTGCCTTAAAAGTGAAGGGTTCGGTGTGAGCAGTTTATAGCGTTTATAGCCGGCACTCAGTTGTTATGACTCACTCCGTATTGTTGTGATTCGAAGCGCATACCTAAATCTTACTCGCATCTTCAGATTGTGTATCGTAACGTTCGTTATTTATAGCACTTTTGTACTAAACACTCGCCAATTTTTATGCAAGATTTCTTCCTTATGTTTGACTGGCAGACTGCCACCGACTGTCACTGTTGCGAGGTGCCATTTTATACCGTAAATACTGAATTTTATTGCTTAAATTAATTATTTATACAGTAAAGACCTTCGCCATGTACGGATCATATTAAATCTATTGGGTAATAGGTAATTCTGAGTAGATTCGCTTCACAGAGCGGCATGTGCACGAATGCAGCGAAACTGTTGAGCTCGTCGTTATCCGTCACGCAGAGTAAATTATTGTGAGAACCGCCGCCAACGCACGCTCAGTCGGGAACGCTGTGTAAACATGCTTAGGATTTTAGCAGAATGGTCACTCAATATTACAAAGACCAAATTAAAATATTTCTTTGACAGAATTATTGTGTCCATACGTATGCCACGGTCTATCTATTCGGTAACCGGACAAAGGCCCTTCTTCGGCCTTCTATGTCGGATGGTTTATGATTACGATCGGATAGGATTCTGAAGCCAAATTGCAGAGTGAAAATTCACAGATATATTCTCATTTCATTATCAGAAACATTAAGCCAATGTGAATTCTTATCCATATCCATATGTTTAATTTTCGCGTCATGCTACCGAAAACGCGCATCAATTGGCTGTCCTCCGCGTTTTCCAAGAATGTTAAATATCTTACTAATTCCCCTCCCACGCATACTGCGGGTGGCACCGATGACAACATTACATTCTTGTTAAACACCGCTCGAATTAACAAGATTTGTCTATGTTTTTATTGGCTCCGTGGTTGAGGTATGAATGCAGTGCAGCTCGCTCTTACGTAAGCGTGAACCTGAAGTGTTCCTGAATTATGTCATAGTGTGAGTGTCATCACGTTTGAATTAGGAACGTAGTGCGTGACTCACAATGGCCATGGATTTTGTGGAAATAAAAATTTTCTTTCCAGTGTTTCATTTTAAGGACATTAATGTTTTTGGGACTCAAGTGCATTGCGAAAGAGAAGTCTTTTTTTAATACGAGGTTTGTAAAGTAGGTACTTACTTATTTAAAAATCGTAGCTTTTCTTAGTTTTGAAATAAGTCTCTACATCATGATATTTACCTGACCCGCACATTCACAGCGATCGCAGCGTCGTAATTACTCAGGCCTGTCACGATATGACAGATGTTAAAACATCTATTTCTGAAATAAAAGAAAACGTCCACATTGGAGAACAAGTGCGTGTTGTTGCGATTACTCGGTGGCATCAGCTGAAAGCTTGTTGCGAAACCGGCGCGTGCGCAGAGTGGCGCGCGGCCATTCCCGGCGCGAGTATTTCGGGCCGCACTCGAGCCGCCTCGGGTTTCACGCCTTTCTGCCGAGCCGACGTACCCACTGACACACAAACATATTGTATTTTCAGCGTGAGGCTATGATAACCACGGCTGCGATGGTTTAGATGCCCTAATTCCTACGGCCTAGCTGTTAATACACGTTTCTGGCGAATGTGGTAATATTTCGCTGTCGATTTCGCGACTGTAGGTAACTAAGCCCTGTAATTTTCTGGAAACTCCTACAAGATTTGATACCCGCTGAAAGACATTTACTAGTTTACTGACCACTTGTGCATTTAGCATTCAGATATGTAACAAAATTTGTATGTAAGGGATTTGATTCTTGATGTTTATATTATGGCTCTAAATATTCTTGCATAAGTAGTTTTTTTAGGTCTGCGACTAAGTGCATATTCCGACTATACAAGAAGTTCGCCAGTTCAATACACGATATATTGCATTAGCGTGTAATCTACAATGAGATGACGATGATCTCGTACGCATGCGTAGTAAACACCAATGATTTACGATTAGATACAGCGCACCTAATGCCGGCCATACACGCTACGGTCTACCGGAGAGGTCCGCCTGTGCAGGTATGCCTGCGCAGGTAGACCGGAATGTGTGTGGGAATAGACCTGTGCAGTTTTTTTAACCTGCACAGGCGACCGGCGCAAGATCGAAAATCGATTCTTTT
>NWSH02000605.1:1381385-1391792 GCA_002382865.2 Heliothis virescens | reverse complement strand
TCATAGGAGTAACCGTTTCAAGTAATTTTAGGTATGTTTTCTCGTCCATTCGAAGATAGTTTTTAAAATCTTCTGGTTCAAATTTCAATTCATTTAATAAATTAACATGACTATATTTTTTCCTTTTCAATAACCAATGCTTACACCACTTTCTTCGCTTGTTTTTCGTATCATTTTTCTTCAAAATTAAAGCAAGACCTAGCAACGCCAGCGTATCATCGTCTACATTCGATGCCATCGTAAAAAGAACTGAAGACCGCTCCGATACACCGGAACTTCCCCACACACGCTACCATTGTTCGGTTGACCTGAGCAGGCATACCTGCACAGGTGGACCTCTCCGGTAGACCGTAGCGTGTATGGCCGGCATTACGCTCTCACCTGACGTCGGCTGTACAAGCTAAACACATTAACCATTTGTTTACGTTAACTGTGAGCGCTTCATGATGATGATGTTTCGTTGCTTCTGACATATAAATAGGTAATGAAAGTTTTCTATGATAGGGTTATTAAAAGTTATTGAGCCTCGGTATGTAGGGTCAGTGTGCCGGTAACGCGACCACCTCCAGTAACGCGACCACTTGACGGGTTGAGTCTCTTTAATTAAAGATAATAGCTCATTTTCAGGAGAAAACAATAAATAGTAAGCATTTTATTGTAACTGAATACTTATACGATAAGAATGTCATAATTTTGATCCTAACCGATTCACCCAAAACAAGAAAATAATGGTATTTAGTGTGCGGCATGACACAGTAGTGAGTGGAACTATCGCGTAGTGCAAAAGAAATAGCGCGTCGGTCGGCAAATAAAGATAAATTTTATTACTTTATATTAATGTTACATTCGGTCAAAAAGCATAATTACTTCAATTATAGAGCTATGCTTCATAGTTTTAGTTAGTTTTGCCATTTTTCATTTAAAATTTAATTTTAATACTGTGGTCGCACTACTGAATTACGTATGAGTGATATTTTTGTCTACGTGTTTTGTCCTAGGTGCATACGAAGCCATATATGACTGAATATTAGTTGGCTAGAAGCATACGAGGCCATATATGGCGTCATTTAATAACTTTTATAATATAAGTCATTATTTTTTTTTTTCACCTTTATCTCTTTATTTAAGCATAATCAAACACATTTTCGTTAAAAAAAAAATTTTGTTTCATCGCATTCATAATTCATGCATTAAGGGGTTAAGGATTTTTTCAAGTTTGAGTTTGTCGATAACTGCACTGTCTGCTTTAGAAATAATGCGCTATAAGTTGTGCATTATTAAAGTACAGTGCTATATAAACCTGTGTGTCGTACTCACGCGGCCGCTGTCGGCCGGTGTGGGCAGTAGCATTCAGACAGTCGTTTTAGTGCAACTAAGTATATAATACCAACTAATACCTAAGTATGCCATTAAATTGTAATGAAAACCATTACGCATTTATCTTAGACATCGACAGTTAGGTATTACTTATTGCTCAACTTAGGATTTATATCCTGCAACAAAGGATACCAAATGTCGTTGGATAGTTAAACATAAATAAGTCCCTTCTGTTATTGTTGAAATTTTCAACTTTTACGTACCTACCAAGCACCGAAAAAATTATATTGTGACAAATACCGTTTCATGATATAAATGAAATATCCATAAGTAGGTAGGTACTGATTATCTCATAGAAAGTCCTTGCGTCCCCTATTTTGACCCAATTCCTTTGTATAGTTTCCCGAGCACATTTAACTTTAGTATCAGAAGCAGATTAGATAAGTAAAGCTGTTGTGTGGTTGTTTCAGAAGTGATGCGGCGCGTGGCGTGCGGCGACGTGTGTCCTACGCCGCCGCCCGCGCACCCGCCCGCGCCGCAAGCGCAACAAAGGTAAATATCTACCACATATCGTATAATATACGTAACACAATCTATAAATTAGCAATTCGATCGAGTCCATGCAAAGGGGACGGCAGTCAATTCCAACAACAATAATCCTGCATTGTCAATGACTCGTAAACACACAGAACATCGGTGTAACAGGTGCAGTTGTGGCGCCTGCCAACTTCTGGACACGATTGTGTTGTTTCAAGTCATGACAGCTATGACGGGAATGTTATTGTGGCGCACATGCTCCGAATATACTCATTGTTTGCGATACAAATGTTGAACCATCTTTGAACCGTTATAGATAACATTTTTTCTTATCTTTTCCAGGACATCGGAGAACAAAGAGCTGTTACGCCAACAGCTCCTGTCGGCCAGCAAAGAGCGCCTTGAGAAGCAGGAGTCTCCCAAACCGAAGCACGCTCGCAACAGACAGAAGAACCGATGGAAGCTGAAGTTCCACCACCAGGCGCTGCCTCAGGAGTACCTCGACCACTACGAGCAGAGCCTGCAGAAAGCCAACGCCGCTAAGCAGGCGCAGCAGAAGCACAAGCCCGCGGACAAACCCAAACCGGAACCAAACTTTGACATCAACAACTTCACCAACGAAACGTTCAAGATCTGGGCGCAGAGGCTGGCTGGCATACAGAATGAGACTGGAACCCTGACCGTGCCACAAGTGTCTTCCATGATCAACATGGCGCCCAAACCGCCCAGCAAGGACGACAAGAAAAAGAAAAACCCCGCCATAGCTCCCAGCAAAATTGTCACGTACGACGACTTGCCGTACATGGGAGAGATGACTCTGAACAACTCCAAGCCGAGGAGAGGGCGGAAGCCCAAGAAGGCAGACATCTGCCACCTAATATACGAGAACTACGGGACTGTGGTGCCGGGCCAACCACCGCCCGCGCAGGACCGACTGAACCAGCTCAACATGTGCCCGCCGTTCAGGGGAACTGACAATCCACCAACGAGCAGCCCCAAAACTGACTTACAGAACAAAATTATCTCTAGTTTATTAGAGAGGAAGTTGTCGCAAGAAAACAAAAAGCGACTAGAATCAATGACGCCACCAAAATTTTCCAGTCCGGACGAACCGATGCCCGAGGCGCCGGTCACTATCGCAGGACCACTGCACAGTGACGACGAGCCCCTGAACCTGTGCATCAGAGACCTACATGATCTCAAGATCCAAATACAGAAAAAGTTCGGGAACATTTACTCGTCCCTACCTGAAGTTAAGACTGAAGTAGAAACTGAGAGTTCGGAGCAGGACAGCGTAAAGGCCGAGCAGCCTCCCAACGCGATCTCTGTGATACAGAGGAACACGAACCTGTCGCCGCTGACGGCCAGCAGCTCGCCGGAGCCGGCGCGGCGCGGCGCGTCGCCCGCGCTGTCGGAGCCGGCGCACGGCTCGGGCGGCGACAAGTTCCCCGGCTACGTGTACTGGCCCAACGCCGGCATCTACATGCACCCGCTCGCGCTGCAGACGCAGCTGCTGTACTACCGCCGGCTGGCGGCGGCCGGACAGCTCCCCTTTTCCGGCGACGCGGAGAACGGGGGCTCTCCCTCCACACCGAACAGTGTTAGTGAAGTGTCAGAAAACTCTTCGATAGACGATAACAAAAATAAATTAGTGCTCAAACAAATTTCAGAACTTCTAGACCCTAAAGTGATAAAGCAAGTGGAAGAAGCCAAACGGAGTCCAGACCAAACCAAAATGAAGCGAGTATCTCCGAACCCCGTGCAAGGCCCAGTGAAAAGAAAACGCTCGGCGATATTCATCCCGCCGATGCCGAGCAAGACCAGCTCCACCACGCCTACCACGGAGGTCAGCATCTGTAAGTTCAAGTTTACCGGAGGCTCGAAGCCTTCGCTACAAGAGAAGAAAATGCTATCAGTTGACTCCGGTGGCAACTTCAGATATTACAGTGGCACGGGCAACAAGGGGAATAAAGGTTACGAATATTTACAACGGGACTCAAATCAAGGCAAGAACGCCAACGCCTCAGCGGAGACGTCGACCTCGCAGCCGAAAGTAGAAGAGCAGAGTACGGCCCTGAGCAAAGAAGATTTAAATAAAAAGAAGAGGAAATCGAGGAAAAGTTTACAGCGAGAGAAGTTGGAGCAGACGTTCAAGGAGAAAGGGTTTCTAATACAGACGCAGCAGCTGCAGTCGGCGGAGGGGGCGACGTACTGCAAGTTCCGGCAGCTGAGGAAGTTCACCCGGTACCTGTTCCGCAGCTGGAAGGACTACCTGCCCGGGGAACTGGAGGACGCGGCGCACGCGGCAGGGGAGCCGCCCGCCGCGCCCGACGCGCAGCCCGGCGCCGAGTGGGGGTGACGTCACGCGCCGACACGCTGTGACGTCACCGGCCGCCCGCCGCGGGCACTCGCTCTGTACCTATATGAGGGCGTTTGTACCTACTTGCCGTACGAGGAATTGAACCCTAAGATTTGTATATGTACATAATGTGAAGTAATTCGGACGCTGGAGAATTAACCCGGCCGTCGCTGACGGTCGAATAATGCATTTAATAATCGTGTTTAGTGAGATTTTAAAAACTATTAATTTGTGTTGTTTTGTTCTTGATCGCCACTCCGTCCATATTGAATGGTTATTATCTTCTATCGTATCTTCGCTTTGGTTTAAATTATTTGTTGTTTATTATTATTATGTAAGTAATGTATAACTGTATGGCGTTTTATATAAATGTGTACGAATTTATCTATATAATCCTATAACGGCCTGGGTCGTTGAAAGTACTGAACTTGTGTATAATGTATCATATCGTGTCGATGATGTAGGTACTATTTACAAATGCCTAATATTTATTATTTTATAGTAAAGTTTTATGACAAAGCTGTTGTAAAGACTAGATAAGACTACGTTGGGCGCTATTAATGTTGTTATAGTTGAACACTGGAGTACTAACATAACTAGTCACGTGACACCTCTAACTTAGCTGTACTTAGCGTAGGTCGATCGGCAACCTGTACATATTGCCAACCAGAGGCATTCTAGTCATTAATGTTAAGTTTTATACATCGTTGTTATTAACTGCTGCTATATTGTAATATTATTTAAAATGTTTTCGTAATTTTATAAAAAAAAACACTGTTTTGTATACAATAAACTTTATTGCAAATAAAAAAACCACTTGATTCAGTGATTAAAATATAAAGCAAAATAATGAAAACAGGAATGTAATATACCAATTAAAACATTTAACCGAATCAATATTTTGTTTGATTTTGATAAAGAATCCCAAAAACTCGTCATAATTGTGCGACTGCTACCCAGTACACTTGATCACAACACCGTCGCCGTCGTACAACCACGCGAGTAATAACAATGTGAGTGAACAAAATGCACTTTATAAAGCCTTTGTTGCCGAGAATGGAACTCTATGTACTTCTGTGATGACAAACAAATAGTGATTTATGTAGAATATATAAACTTAAACAGGTCCACTGTCGGCAACAAAGTAACCATATACCGATTAACAACGGCTCGCTGTACCGGCGAACCTACACGCTGATACAAAAATAACTATAAAATATCTCTTACACGCTAACCTTCAAAAATCCATCTAAAACTCGACCGGTGGTCGCAACTTGTGCGGACACATCACAATAAACAAAGGCACGGATATATAATATTTTATATAAAGTATAGAAAAAAGATCTATATTATGTTTCTTCACTTAACTTTAGAATGTCCTTAGGAACTACATAATTTTCTCAAGCTGTCTGCTCAGAGTATTGGACCTTGTATAAACATAGACAATCGGAATGTCTGCCTGCAGGAATGTTAATTTTGATTCTGATTGTAGAGCAAACATTTATGATTGCGAATAGTCGATATAACAATTAATCAATAACAAGTTTTGTGCGCAAACCATTAATAAGATAACAAGTCGTAAGAATGTAACAATCGGGTATCAAATCAGTATAAAATTCGACAAGAGACGACTAATACACGTATGAACTGAACTTCATTACACATCACATCAAAAAACGAATTACTGAACACTCCTACTACCAGTACACGTAACAGTACTATAAGCAAATCACATCTATGCATTTGTTGCTATAGGAAATTCATTATATTTTTGTTCTTGCGTTGAATTAATACAGTGTTCAATGTGCAAGTACTAGATGCCTTGGAAGAAATACAAGCTATTTTTATGCAATGAAATTCAGTTCAATTCAGTGCATAACTCCTTACGCCTTGAGCACGGCGAGCGCGGCCGCGCGGACGTGCGGAGCGGAGATGCCGAAGTGGTCGAGCAGCACGGCGGGCGGACCCGACCGCGGCACCGCGCGGACGCACACGTGCTTCACTACCACATCGCGTTGCATAGCCAGGGCGGATAGCACTGCCTCGCCCAGACCTCCTGCAATGTTGATAATCATTCGTTAACGATGTGAAAATTAATTCTAATAATAAAAGAAGCATTTCTTTTCAAACAAGATAATCTCTAATAATATAGTGCAGTACTGACCGGCCTGGTAGTGGTCCTCTACGACGACGACCCTGCCGCCGACCGCCTTGGCGTGCTGCTGCACGGCCGCCTCGTCCAGCGGCTTGATCGTGAACGGGTCCAGTACGCGAGCCTCCACACCTGCAGACAAGACAATTTTCAGTAAATACAGTTGAACAATGGTCTATTTCTAAAGACATACCTATTTTTGAAAAAAAAAGTAGTTAATATTTATTTAGACGTGGTACAGGTTATGAATACAGTTTTGAGCAAGAATGTAGTCATAAATGCTCACGAATTTTCTTCATGAATCCAACGTCTACCCACGTCTAGAGTTGGAAAAGTAAAAAAGACTAATGATATTAAAATATCTTGAACACATGTAGCGCTCAATAAGTTTCAAACACTTACTTGGGTCATTCTTCTTTTTAACCTACAATAGTTTGTCTTCCTTTCGAAAAAAATGATTATTTTGATCAGAAATATTTCGTGTTTTTATCAGTTTTCTAACTTTTTCACCTCTGTATACTAAACATAAAAGATTAGAAACATTTAATAATAATTCATATCGTGAATAACACAGAATATTTTAACTTTGATATTCGTGTGAGAAAAAAATTACCACTCTGTCACATTTTTATATTAACTATATTTTTTAATATTTTTAACAGCTAAGAGTTTCTGTTTTTTTGAGCTAAAGTTAGTAAATATTTGTTATTTAGTTAAGCATATGAATAATAAAAATATGAAGATCTGACCTGATATAGTACAAAAAACTTGTTTGTGACGTAGGTGTTCAAAAGACACGTTTCATTCTGATAAAACTTTGAAATTATGAAAAATAGGTAAAACTTTAATGAGCAGGTTGCTTTTGGAATCCACGATGATTAAATGATAGTTCGAAATGACATCATTTAACTTGAGAAAAATATCTATATTTTTTTTAAATCATTTTTTTATGTCAAAAAGTCCTTCGTTCAAATTGTAGGTTAAAAAGAAGAATGACCCACTTACCAAACCCCATATTTCCTTTCTTCCTTACATTCCAGGACTGATTAATACCAGTTCAATTGATCAATAACTTAATTATTTATTAACAAAACTAAGAAACAAACCTTCAGCCTTGAGTTTGTCGGCAGCGAGCAGGCACTCGTGGAGCGTGACGCCGGCGCCGATCAGCAGCACGCGGTCCTTCGGAGACTGACGGACTATCTTAGACCCGCCAACCTGGATATATACACTTTGTGTTAGATATATTTTTATTATTGAATTAAACTGCTATATCGACCGTTAAATAACTCGAAAAATGTTGAGTGACGTCTTAGAAGAATATGTAAAAAAACCGGCCAAGTGCGAGTTGGACTCGCACATGAAGGGTTCCGTACCCCATCCTCCTTAATATTTTTTTTCATTTTTAGTATTTGTTGTTATAGCGGCAACGGAAATACATCATTTGTGAAAATTTCAGCTTTCTAGCTATCACGGTTAGTGAGATACAGCGTGGAGACAGACAGACAGACAGACAGACAGACAGACCGACAGGGAGACAGACAGACAACGAAGTCTTAGTAATAGGGTCCCGTTTTACCCTTTGGGTACGGAACCCGAAAAAACCAGGAAAGTACCTACTTGTTTATTTTACACTACATACTTAATTTTTTTTAAACGGTTTTATTTAGGTCACCCCGTTTTTTCTAATTTGTTGAAATATTGTCATTTTATGCAAAAACATACACAAAACTGCCAATCTTGCGAGATCTCGGAATTGAAGAGATCTCGCAGTATTGTTATTCATAATATTGCGTGATCTCGTTGAAACCCCAATCTCGCGAGATTTGCATTTAGACCAGGGTCGATAATTTTTGACTAAAAAAGAAATTATAGTAGAATGAAACCTATTCCAAAAGGAAGAGAATATGATAAAAATGGAAGAAAAAATAAATTCCACTCCATTCGTGGTCGGGAAGTGGGAGGGGGGGAGCTTTTAAGGGTAAAAATCGGTTTATCGCGATTTTCGGCGAAACTACAAGTCCTATAGAAAAAAGTTGAATGACGAAGTTGTAGGTAATAAAAAGATCTACAACTTTTGTATTTCAACTTTTTTCACATAACTTATAATTTTTGTAGAAAATTCAAAAAACTAAGATTTTGGTTTTTTATTTTTATCTTCTACAAAAAAAGTTTTTTTCATACCAAATTTGGTGAAAACTTGTCTTTGTATGTACCAAACACGCTCTAATTTTCTGGAATTTAAATCTTTATTTTTTCACCTGATATTCATTTAATATCAAAAAAGTACCCTAATTTTCAATCGAAAATTCTCGCGTCAAAATATAAGCTTTTTTAAAAAAATCGGTGGGCTTTTTGTTCTTTGATATCTCTACTTTTTGATAGTCTAGAATAAAATAAACGTTACTATGGAAAATGTTCTCATAAAACGCAATAAACAAGAAGTCGAATCGATTGTTTTTGTTATCATTATGCACAATTTTAAGCTATTTATTAAAAATAAAACTATAATTACACATGTAGTGTAAGATTTCATGGGATTACATGAAAAACAGTATAATACTGTCACTCATGTCTTATCAAATATAAAAATTATTAACTTATCTGATTGTTAAATATTTTAAATTATATTTTTTTTACTTGTCAATGTACAGACGACAGCAGGTCAACGTATACAGTATCTGTCAATTTTTACCAATCGAACATCAACCTTCCACTATTGTGATAAGGTTGAAAATCTATCGCAGAAATTTGATAGATTGTGGTAACTTGATGTACTGTCGTCTGTACCATGAAATCTTACGGTACATGAGTAATTACAGTGTTAATTTTAATAAATAGCTTAAAATTGTGCATAATGATTACAAAAATAAAATTCGATTCGACTTCTTGTTTATTGCGTTTTGTGAGAACATTTTCCATAGTAACGTTTATTTTATTTTAGACTATCAAAAAGTAGAGATATCAACGGACAAAAAACCCACCGACTTTTTTAAAAAAGCTTATATTTTGACGCGTGAATTTTCAATTGAAAAGTAGGGTGCTTTTTTGATATTAAGTGAATATCAGGTGAAAAAATAAAGTTTTCAATTCCAAACAATTAGAGTGTGTTTGGTACATACAAAGACAAGTTTTCACTAAATTTGGTAAGAAAAAAACTTTTTTTGTAGAAGATAAAAATAAAAAACCAAAATCTTAGTTTTTTGAATTTTCTACAAAAATTATAAGGTATGTGAAAAAAGTTGAAATACAAAAGTTGTAGATCTTTTTATTACCTATAACTTCCTCATTCAACTTTTTTCTATAGGACTTGTAATTTCGCCGAAAATCGCGATAAACCGATTTTTACCCTTAAAAGCCCCCCCCCTCCCACTTCCCGACCACGAATGGAGTGGAATTTATTTTTTCTTCCCTTTTTATCATATTCTCTTCCTTTTGGAATAGGTTTCATTCTACTATAATTTTATTTGACTTTTTGCCTTGTTGAAAGGGATTGGCACTGGTCTAATTCCCTAGTGATGAATGGTAACTAAAAAATTATATTGCTAACTTTGCTAATTCCAGTATAAAAGATATAAAATGACAGGTCGTACCTTGAAGACCTCGTCGTTAGCGTAGAGTATGGCGGTGTTGGGCCGGGAGGTGCGGATGTAGCAGATGCCCTTCGTGTTGGCCGCCAGCTCCACCGCTCGCTCCGTCGACACCGCGTCACTGGACAACACGTAACACTTCATATGTACAGAGTATAAGGTAATTTCATTAGGAACGACTGAACTAAAACGGCTTGTTTTACACCATATATATATTCATAGGTGGGTGAATAGAATACATTACGAAAATTCCACGTCCTAGAGTGGACTACTGTAGATTATTGTAAATAATAATTACGTATGTAAGCGATGAGTTTTTAGTCAGTCCTTTACACCACATATATTATTCCATTACCTACATTTTCAAATACTAATATTTCTTTAAATGTAGGTATACATACGAGGGGTAGAAGACAGTGGCGGTGGGCACGGCGCGGAAGGTGCAGGTATAC
>NWSH02000605.1:1366006-1381285 GCA_002382865.2 Heliothis virescens | reverse complement strand
CGCGGAAGGTGCAGGTATACATACGAGGGGTAGAAGACAGTGGCGGTGGGCACGGCGCGGAAGAGGGCGAGGTCCTCGAGCCCCATCTGGCTGGGGCCGTCCTCGCCGATGCTGACGCCGCAGTGGGAACCCGCCAGGTTGATGTTCGACTGGCTGATCGCACCCATGCGGATCTGTAAAACAGATATTACTTACTAAAAATGCATTAAAATGCTACGGTAAAAAGTGTAATTATTTTAAATCAGATATCACAAACAAGTAAGATAACTGACCTGATCGAATGTCCTGGTGAAGAAGGCAGCGAATGTGGAGGCGAAGACGACGGCGCGGTCGCGGCAGGCGGCGCCGGTCGCCACGCCAACCAGGTTCTGCTCCGCTATGAAGCACTCGATATATCTGTCCAGACAACATGTTAGTTACACACTGATATATGGGTACGTAACACTAGATCGAGGTTGATTAATAATTGCGTTTATAAGCCAATTATTATAGATACAAATAACCGCATTTTTTAAAATAACAGAAAAATCTTTCAAAATCTAACTTCTGTACCTCCTCAGTACTATGGAATATTTCATTTTCTTGATTCTGGCAATAAACATATAATTGAATGAATGTCATACCTTTCAGGGTAAGCGTTGCGCAGTTTGTCACTGAATGTAGAGTTCTTTGTGTCTCCATCCAGAGCGATCACACTGTGGAACAAATAATATATTGTAATGTAACAGACGATGCTGAATTTCATCTATATCACACTAATATTATAAAGGCAAAAGTTAGTGTATGTATGTTTGTTACTTCTTCACGCGTCAACAGCTAAACAGGTTTTGATGAAACGTAGCAGTAGTATGGCTTATGCATAAGTGCTTGTTAGGGTCTAAATCAAATAAAGGAATCGACTTTGAATAACATAAAAGCTACATTTTATCCGGGTGTACAAAGTAGTTCCCTCCGGATGCGAGCGGAACCGCGAGTATCAGCTAGGTTAGTACAAATGTATGAATGCTACTGCCCACATCGGCCGACAGCGGCCACGTGAGTACGACAAACATATATGATATTGCACCGTCTGTCTGTAGTGCACCACTATAGTGCACTACTGAATAATGTAGCCGATGCACTGGTTTGAGGTAGGTTAGTAGGTTCAATCAGGTTAAGAGTATCCATGGATGCCGGTTATTTTCCATGAGACCCATCTTTGGGAATAATGCAACTAGTGTGACGTTTTATAAGAGCCTGTAAAGGCCTATTTGAAACTAGCTTCCGGCATTGGTTTCACCGGCGTACCGTGGGAACTACTCCGCGCAATCGGATAAAAATTAGCCTATATATAGTCTTCCTCGATAAACGGGCTATCTAACACTGAAAGAATTTCTCAAATCAGTTCTTGAGATTAGCGCGTTCAAACAAACTCTTTGGCTTTGTATTATCATAGAGTATAGAAAAAACATTTGATTTTGATAGTAATTGTTCTGTGACAAATGGACTGACAACATTGGTTTAAAAATTAGGCCCATGTTCACCAGGACCCCAAAGATCTGCTTGTTTCATGATTTTTTTTATTTATATGTAGCCAGTGAATCTGTGCACACGTCTTCTCATTCCCAGAAGACGCAAGAGTTTATCATATTACAAACATATCAAATAACGCCTGAAAAACAGGTTGACATACCGCATGTTGGTATCAGCGATCTTCTTCAGAGCAGTGCCGTACGCCAGTCGTGTGGCGACGAGCTCCCCCGCCCTGTACGCGGGCGGCGCCGACAGCGTGATGTCGCCCAGGTGCACCTTGGGTGCCTCGGCCAGCGGGGCTTTGGGCTTCAGCGTGATTGTGTTGTTCTTGATCTGGGACTGCAGGTGCTGTGGGGGAGATTGGAGTTTTAGGGTTGGTTTTGCCGAAAATCTTGTAAGAACTTTGCATGTTCGCATTGTCTTTGTCTTTGCATGTCTAATAGTCGCCAGCTGACCTACCAAACTTTGTACCACCTCGTATCATTAACATTCTCGACCTCTATAAACATTTTAAAACCGAAGTAAGCCCAATCGATCCAGCCATTCTCGAGTTCTAGTGGTACTAACGAACAGCAATTCATTTTTATAAATAAGAAGAAGATTACTGCATGCACAAAGCATGAAGTGGCCAACTTTCTAAAAAGCTATTGAAGTTAGTTGTAACATGTATAAACAATCACAGAACTCTTACAGATTATCTGTACTACTAATCTTGGAAATAGAAAATATATTCCTAATATGAACAAATTAAAATGTATGAATGCTACTGCCCACATCGGCCGACGGCGGTCGCGTGAGTACGACAAACTGTTGATGTTGCACCAACTGTGTATAATGCACAATAAATCTGTGCACTACTTTAGATCACTCAGTGCTGGGTTCATTAATATTAAGTGTATTTAAAACTTTAACTTAAACAATAAATTACAAAGAAAAACTATGTGACAAACGACATCATAAGTCATGTTTCTAGTCCAAACAAACTAATCTGTACAATACTCTTTCACTATTAAAAGAGAAAATTAATTATTTTTATTTATACAGTTCATTGCATTCTATAATATATGCACCATCAACTCAACCTACCTTAATCTGTCAATTTATTTCAATAGATTTTCAACCTTATCAATTAACCTTTCACTAGGTTAATGTTCGATGTTCGAAAGGTTGCCCTGCTGTCGTCTGTACATAAGGGGAAATTTAAAAAAGCTGTCATAATTATTGCTTACCTTGATGATCTTATCACCGTCAGCACCCAAGGCCTTGCCGTGCCAGTTCTCCAGATCCTCGATGCCGGGGAAGTTCTTCCCCTTGAAGGTCTTGGCGACGATGGCGGTGGGCTTGCCGGCGACGGAGGCGGCCTCGTCGAACGCCTTCACCAGCTCCGACACGTCGTGGCCGTCCACCACCAGCGAGTGCAGGCCGAACGCCTTCAGCCGCGCGTCGTATACGTCCAACTATGGAAAAAAAGGTGCGTGGTGAGATACGCATGTATAAATTAATATTTCTGAAAAAAAAGGATGGTTTAGTTTTGATGTTGTTATCGCGGTAATCTCAGAAACTACTGGGTCAATTAGAAAAAATATTTTAGTGTTAGATAGACCATTTATCGAGGAAAACTAAAGGGTACTTTTTATTCGGGTGCGCGGAGAAGTTCCCACGGGACGCGGATGAAACCGTTGGCAGAACTGCCACAATTTCAGTCAGTATATGAGGATAGGTTCATTTAAATGATTAAACAATTTAAAAGGCGAATTTGTAAAATACTGTTAAGTGTACTTTTTGTTTCGTTTGAATTCACAGTTCAATACTCTTCCATGCAACAAGCAAACTTTATTTTACAATAGAATGAAAACAGAATACTCAAATAGACAGCATCAATTGGATGAGTCATTATCAATTTTCATAAAAAACACCAGCTAATTAACACGATCTTGACTAAGTTCTCATCTCATACAAGCACTTGATTTTTAGATAGATTCGATATTTTTCCTAAAATGTGAGATAAGGTGATTGCAAAAGTGCGTTGTCATCATTCAAGGCCACATTTTCCCGCTGATGTAATCGAGCACTGGTCGATTAAATCATACCTATTCGATTACACGTTATGAAAGCCAAATATTCTGTATTTGTACGCTATCTTATCTGTATCGTATGCGATATCTGGCACACTGGGTATTGCCGGTGAAAGCGTGTTACTATGCTTATAAACACTAGTTTCAGGTAATGAAGTCGGATGAAAGGCTGCTTACTAAATAAATATTCATATCAATACTCATTGTTCTACTCTACTCTAAGATACTCTACCATGTTCCGCCAGGAACATGGTAGAGTATCTTGATTTAATCTTGTTAATGAGCCCATTATGTGAATTCGATATCTAATGGGAAGTAAGATACTAGTAATTTAAATAAGTACAAGATATTTCTAAGTAGTGTGACCATATATTTTTATTTTCATCACATCTGTAGTCAGACATATTAAAATTGTTATTATAGAGGGACTAGCTTCCGCCAGCGGTTTCACCCACGTCCCGTGGGGACAACTCCGCGCACCCAGATAAAAAGTAGCCTACAGCCTTCCTCGATAAATGGGCTATCTCACACTGAAATAATTTTTCAAATCGGACCAGTAGTTCCTGTGATTAGCGCGTTCAAACAAACTCTTCAGCTTTATAATATTAGTAAGTATAGTAGTAAGATAACTTACCTGGTGCTGCAGCGAGGTGGGTTCGGACTGTCCGAGACGGTTGACGTCGAAGATGACCACCAGGTTGTCTAGCTTGTAGTGGCTGGCGAAGTGCAGCGACTCCCAGATGCTGCCCTCGGCCGCCNACAGGTTTTGATGAAACGTAGCAGTAGTATGGCTTATGCATAAGTGCTTGTTAGGGTCTAAATCAAATAAAGGAATCGACTTTGAATAACATAAAAGCTACATTTTATCCGGGTGTACAAAGTAGTTCCCTCCGGATGCGAGCGGAACCGCGAGTATCAGCTAGGTTAGTACAAATGTATGAATGCTACTGCCCACATCGGCCGACAGCGGCCACGTGAGTACGACAAACATATATGATATTGCACCGTCTGTCTGTAGTGCACCACTATAGTGCACTACTGAATAATGTAGCCGATGCACTGGTTTGAGGTAGGTTAGTAGGTTCAATCAGGTTAAGAGTATCCATGGATGCCGGTTATTTTCCATGAGACCCATCTTTGGGAATAATGCAACTAGTGTGACGTTTTATAAGAGCCTGTAAAGGCCTATTTGAAACTAGCTTCCGGCATTGGTTTCACCGGCGTACCGTGGGAACTACTCCGCGCAATCGGATAAAAATTAGCCTATATATAGTCTTCCTCGATAAACGGGCTATCTAACACTGAAAGAATTTCTCAAATCAGTTCTTGAGATTAGCGCGTTCAAACAAACTCTTTGGCTTTGTATTATCATAGAGTATAGAAAAAACATTTGATTTTGATAGTAATTGTTCTGTGACAAATGGACTGACAACATTGGTTTAAAAATTAGGCCCATGTTCACCAGGACCCCAAAGATCTGCTTGTTTCATGATTTTTTTTATTTATATGTAGCCAGTGAATCTGTGCACACGTCTTCTCATTCCCAGAAGACGCAAGAGTTTATCATATTACAAACATATCAAATAACGCCTGAAAAACAGGTTGACATACCGCATGTTGGTATCAGCGATCTTCTTCAGAGCAGTGCCGTACGCCAGTCGTGTGGCGACGAGCTCCCCCGCCCTGTACGCGGGCGGCGCCGACAGCGTGATGTCGCCCAGGTGCACCTTGGGTGCCTCGGCCAGCGGGGCTTTGGGCTTCAGCGTGATTGTGTTGTTCTTGATCTGGGACTGCAGGTGCTGTGGGGGAGATTGGAGTTTTAGGGTTGGTTTTGCCGAAAATCTTGTAAGAACTTTGCATGTTCGCATTGTCTTTGTCTTTGCATGTCTAATAGTCGCCAGCTGACCTACCAAACTTTGTACCACCTCGTATCATTAACATTCTCGACCTCTATAAACATTTTAAAACCGAAGTAAGCCCAATCGATCCAGCCATTCTCGAGTTCTAGTGGTACTAACGAACAGCAATTCATTTTTATAAATAAGAAGAAGATTACTGCATGCACAAAGCATGAAGTGGCCAACTTTCTAAAAAGCTATTGAAGTTAGTTGTAACATGTATAAACAATCACAGAACTCTTACAGATTATCTGTACTACTAATCTTGGAAATAGAAAATATATTCCTAATATGAACAAATTAAAATGTATGAATGCTACTGCCCACATCGGCCGACGGCGGTCGCGTGAGTACGACAAACTGTTGATGTTGCACCAACTGTGTATAATGCACAATAAATCTGTGCACTACTTTAGATCACTCAGTGCTGGGTTCATTAATATTAAGTGTATTTAAAACTTTAACTTAAACAATAAATTACAAAGAAAAACTATGTGACAAACGACATCATAAGTCATGTTTCTAGTCCAAACAAACTAATCTGTACAATACTCTTTCACTATTAAAAGAGAAAATTAATTATTTTTATTTATACAGTTCATTGCATTCTATAATATATGCACCATCAACTCAACCTACCTTAATCTGTCAATTTATTTCAATAGATTTTCAACCTTATCAATTAACCTTTCACTAGGTTAATGTTCGATGTTCGAAAGGTTGCCCTGCTGTCGTCTGTACATAAGGGGAAATTTAAAAAAGCTGTCATAATTATTGCTTACCTTGATGATCTTATCACCGTCAGCACCCAAGGCCTTGCCGTGCCAGTTCTCCAGATCCTCGATGCCGGGGAAGTTCTTCCCCTTGAAGGTCTTGGCGACGATGGCGGTGGGCTTGCCGGCGACGGAGGCGGCCTCGTCGAACGCCTTCACCAGCTCCGACACGTCGTGGCCGTCCACCACCAGCGAGTGCAGGCCGAACGCCTTCAGCCGCGCGTCGTATACGTCCAACTATGGAAAAAAAGGTGCGTGGTGAGATACGCATGTATAAATTAATATTTCTGAAAAAAAAGGATGGTTTAGTTTTGATGTTGTTATCGCGGTAATCTCAGAAACTACTGGGTCAATTAGAAAAAATATTTTAGTGTTAGATAGACCATTTATCGAGGAAAACTAAAGGGTACTTTTTATTCGGGTGCGCGGAGAAGTTCCCACGGGACGCGGATGAAACCGTTGGCAGAACTGCCACAATTTCAGTCAGTATATGAGGATAGGTTCATTTAAATGATTAAACAATTTAAAAGGCGAATTTGTAAAATACTGTTAAGTGTACTTTTTGTTTCGTTTGAATTCACAGTTCAATACTCTTCCATGCAACAAGCAAACTTTATTTTACAATAGAATGAAAACAGAATACTCAAATAGACAGCATCAATTGGATGAGTCATTATCAATTTTCATAAAAAACACCAGCTAATTAACACGATCTTGACTAAGTTCTCATCTCATACAAGCACTTGATTTTTAGATAGATTCGATATTTTTCCTAAAATGTGAGATAAGGTGATTGCAAAAGTGCGTTGTCATCATTCAAGGCCACATTTTCCCGCTGATGTAATCGAGCACTGGTCGATTAAATCATACCTATTCGATTACACGTTATGAAAGCCAAATATTCTGTATTTGTACGCTATCTTATCTGTATCGTATGCGATATCTGGCACACTGGGTATTGCCGGTGAAAGCGTGTTACTATGCTTATAAACACTAGTTTCAGGTAATGAAGTCGGATGAAAGGCTGCTTACTAAATAAATATTCATATCAATACTCATTGTTCTACTCTACTCTAAGATACTCTACCATGTTCCGCCAGGAACATGGTAGAGTATCTTGATTTAATCTTGTTAATGAGCCCATTATGTGAATTCGATATCTAATGGGAAGTAAGATACTAGTAATTTAAATAAGTACAAGATATTTCTAAGTAGTGTGACCATATATTTTTATTTTCATCACATCTGTAGTCAGACATATTAAAATTGTTATTATAGAGGGACTAGCTTCCGCCAGCGGTTTCACCCACGTCCCGTGGGGACAACTCCGCGCACCCAGATAAAAAGTAGCCTACAGCCTTCCTCGATAAATGGGCTATCTCACACTGAAATAATTTTTCAAATCGGACCAGTAGTTCCTGTGATTAGCGCGTTCAAACAAACTCTTCAGCTTTATAATATTAGTAAGTATAGTAGTAAGATAACTTACCTGGTGCTGCAGCGAGGTGGGTTCGGACTGTCCGAGACGGTTGACGTCGAAGATGACCACCAGGTTGTCTAGCTTGTAGTGGCTGGCGAAGTGCAGCGACTCCCAGATGCTGCCCTCGGCCGCCTCGCCGTCTCCCACCAGGCAGTACACCCTGGAATAAGACCATATTGTTGTAAAACGTCACTTGAATGAATTAAGATATACTAGTAGTATGTGAGTTGTGGACTAAAATGGTGCCTGGAACAATTTTGATGGGAATTTCTTTGCAGATAGCTGATGAATTTACACTGGTTCTGGCACTGGCACGAATATTCAGATACGAACGAACAGTCATAGAGAACCAATAAATCAGATTAGAACAGAGTTCCAACATAGCTGGAAAAAACCTAGGCCAATCGTAAGATGTGAGAAAATACTCTGGATATCCTTTAGTATGAATAAGTTTCTTCTAATATCAATGTTATTAAGCCTAGAAATAAATTACGTACCTGTAAGGTGCCTGGTCGAAGTACTTGCCGACGTAGGCCATACCAGCGGCCACAGCCAGCCCCTGTCCGAGCGAGCCGGTGCCCACGTCCACGAAGTTGAGGCGGGGGGTGGGGTGGCCCTCCAGGTCAGAGTCCAGCTTGCGAAGGTTCTTCAGCTCCTCCACCGGGAACAGACCAGCCTCGGCCCACGCCGCGTATAGGATGGGGGCTGCGTGACCCTGAACAGAGTAAAAATATTGATCATTTATCTTGCAAAAATAGTTCATACTCCTAATAATTCTCACGGGAAGTTTCGTGATTATGTGGGTAGATATACTTTTATTTATGTTTAAGTTTCGTGTTTCTAACTGCAGTGCGACGAAGCAACTTTTGCAATAAGACACGTTGGGACATCTTAGCATGCCATATTAAAAGTTTTGCAGTGAATTATGGTGTCGTATTGCGCTTGTCAATACTTCAGACTTGCACCTGACCTAGTCACTGTGTTTGTTACAGACCCTAACGCCTTCAACAGTTTTTTTTTTTCAGACAGAAAATGATCAGACGACTTCTCACACCGTGGATGAAAGTGGAGGGAACCTTCATACTTTTACTGCATACAACCCATTTGCTTTCTGAAATTCTTTTGTCACAGGTCACGTTTTTTCGCATTTTAATGTTAGAATACGCTGGTAAAATGTTAAACGGCTTATTTTGTTTACCTTGGACAGAATGAACCGGTCGGCGGAGGCGTCCCTGGGCGCGGAGATCTTGTAGCGCATCGTGTGGAAGAATAGCACCGACATGATCTCCGCCATGGAAGCGCATGATGTTGGGTGGCTGCAGACAACACCGAAAATCAGTCTTAACGTCCTTCACATAGGGCTTAAATTGCTATGAAGATTTAGAAGTGCACTACCACCAAAGAAAATTTTACTTTACAATTCTTGGTATAAGGCTCAAATTGGATATTGTGACTGAGAACATGATATGTGGAGTAGGAAGGAATGTGATATCTTTTAGCTTGGGTATTTGGTTTGTCTGTGTAGTTACATAATTTTATATTTCAGCATTAGGTACCTATTGTTGTGCAAAGGTTTTAACCATGACCATGTTATGTAGACCGAGACTATTTGAATACACTAGAATAAAATAAAAAGACTAACTAATGCAAAAAACTAGTTTCTACATCACAAATTAAATACTAAAAAGAGATCAACATATTTTCGGTCCTTCACCTTGTATTGGGGGCCTTGAATAGATAAGTATCTATTATAAAAAACATACGTAGGTAGAAAAAAAAAGGTTGATCATATATACTTCATTGCAAAAAAACGTAGGGCACATCTACTAAGTCCTGTTACAGAACACATGGTCAATAATAATTTACAAGTACATAGTATATTTAATGATGATCTACAGTCAATAATGTATGAATGCTACTGCCCGCGGTCGACAACTGGTCGGCGCGAGTACGACAGACAGCTTGCTATAGCACTAAACTATACACTCATCTATTAATTTCAGATTTTGTGTAGGAATTAGTTTTCGTGCTGTGGAAACATGGAAACTATGTACATACGTTGCCAGCATATAGACAATCCATGTAATACATTTTCAACTTTATACATATACAAAGTTTAAGTTTAATGTTGATTGGGAATCGGTTGAAGTAGTTTAATTGGTTTTGCATTTGGACTTAGTTTTAAACGTCATATTACGTCAGTCTCTCGTAATTTATTGACGTGCAAAAGACGAGGACAAGTACTGCTACATAAATAAAATTGTTTCAATAAATTAATAGGTAATTAGGCTTATAATACGTAAAGAAGAAATTTAATTATCAATTTACCAAGTTTGATATGATTATTCTCTAGTTTTTTACTCATTTTAAGTCAGTTAAGATTAATTAATTTAAAGTATAATATTTATAATTCTTGGCCATACTAACAATCTTAGTTTGTATTACAATAAACAAAAATCTATGCAATAAGTTCAGCTATCGTTCATATCATATCACAGTAAAGATTTGTTTTATGCTGTAATAAGATAACACGCACTGATAAATTTGTTTTGTATGTTTGTAGGCCTTTCTATGCTCTTTATTGCATGTAGTACTATGTAGCTATTTCCCAATTGCACCTGCGTCCCAGGGGGAACTTTTTCATGTGCATGGACAAAATATAGCCAATGTTACTCGGAGATAGTGTAGCTTTGCAACAGAGATTGACTTTTTTTTTTCGCTTCAGTGGTTTCGGAGTCTTTAGACTTTAGGGGAACCAACAAATAAATATTTCCTATTTATTATACTAGTGTAGGATGAGTAGTGAGAGAATTGTATGATTATTGTAACTGTAACAGTTGTTATGCAATTGTAGGGGAAATTCTATATGACCCACAAATAGATACAGCTAGACAGTTTATTTGTATTCGTACTACAAGGTTTTCAAATTGGTGTGAAAATTAATAAATCTGGTAGATCAATGGTTAGGATTTTATTAATATTGTATTAAAAAGGTCTTGCTTTTGAATTAATTTTGAAGCATACCAGTCATTTCTATTAATTGAAATATTTACTATACACACAGTCTGAAAATCCTTTTCACATACAATATACATAATTAATTTTAATAAGATGCAATGTTAAGTTATTTTAATAAAGTTTAACATTGAAGCTACATAGTTCAATCAATATTAAGTAACAGGTGCAGCTGATAACAGAGATATTTCAATTGAACCAGGCTGTCAAATTAATAGATATTGTCAATAACCTTTACTTGACTTTACTGAGCACCTTGACGTCTCATATCAGTTGACCCTAAGATTGCCGTAGCGACTGAACCATTAGTTATGTAACTGGTTACATGACAGTTATTTTTAACTAAAGTTATGGCCAGTTTCACAGGTTTTAGATAAAGTTATCTGTCAGATACCTATCTAGAACTTTGAAACTGGCACATAATCCATCAAGTATGTTGAAGCATTTTATTTATCTTCATTAGAAACAAATTTCACATTTTCTATTTATTTAAAATATAGTTTCTTTTAAAATATTAAATAAGGTCAATGATTGCAATTAATTGAGCAAGAAATATCTTGGAAATTAGCCACAGTTTAATATTTATTAGTCACTATGACTTGTAGAGGCAAGTCATGATTTGGCAAGTTTACATAAACACATTCAGAATATGATCATCATGACAGATTATGTACAAATAGACTTCTTTAGAAATCTGATTAGTTTTTGTGTAATAATAGTATAGTGCTTCATTTTCAATTTTAATTATCAACTTGTTTGTTCAGTAAGTGCTAACTAAATGGTTAGTTATTGTTCTCTCTGATAAGATTCCTATTTCAGATTGCACTATTATACTATTTTGCACACACACAATGACATATTAAAATAGTTAATTAAGTTGCCATGCATATTCAACTTGTAACTACCTACCTACATTAAAAAGTTACACAATATAGGCCAACCTTCATATGATGGAATATTCTTACTAGCATTATTACTTAATAAGCATATCGGTATCACAATAAACAATCGATTAGCTATGGTGAGTGAGCTTCGAGGGCGATGACCTTGGAGCCATGGCGTGATAGCAACGAGTCACATGGCTGCGTCATAACCTCCAATGGGAGATCGCGCGACAACCGGCGACTCACGCTACTAAAGTTCACCAGAATTGTTAAGTAACCGACCTATGAACTGCAACGACTTGTTGCCGGCCGGCGACTCACGATAAGCCCTTTACTAACTCTAATTTACGACAAAAATAATAAAAAAGTATAATGTCAACAATGTTGCATCGACTCATTCCGATGCTCAAAACTAAGAAACTACTAAGAATATGATCTATAGGATTCTATTAAGCTAGGAATCGGCACAATAACCTTCATAGGACCTTCAATGAAGCGGCGAATGCATTAAGGTTATCCACTTACCCGGACTTGGAGGCGTTAGTAGCGACGATACTGTCGATCCTCAGCTTGTTGGCGATGTCTTTGAGAGCCTGGATGTCAACGTTCTTGTCGCCTTTCATCTTGAATGTGTTTTTTAGTTTATTTTTGAAACAAAAACTATAACCACGTTGTTTACGACCGGTCGCTAGCCCGCCGCCGGATTCAATGAGAATGACAAACGCCAAACGCAATGACAATCGCTGTCAGTAAACTTCGGATTTTTTATCGGCCAACGAACCGCGTTGTGCAACAGGTCATCTCCTTGTTATTTCCCTGTTTATTTATTTTTATTAAATAGGAATCCTTTGCTGCTTTTATTAGTTAGTAGTGCGTATTTCTACAGCTTATTGGAAAATATTGCAACTCAATTTACAATTGACTATGTTGCCATCTATGGTACGTTTTTAGAAGTTTTTATTATCAAGTTCTATAGTTTACCAACAGATGGCGCTGTAAGTACAAGAGGGACTGTATTTCAGGAAATCGTAAGTAAATTAATGGGAAAGCATGCTAAAGGTTGAATTTTACAGGTTGGAATGCAAAGTAAAAAAATAATCACTCTAAAAGTAAAAAAAAATCAATGATGAGAAAAAAATGCGTATTCAATTAAAAAAACAACCACAGACTTAAGGCCTTAAACAGCTAGAATATCTATCTGATTTGTATTTCATTTCTATTAAGAAATAAAGAAGCTTGATCAAATCATTCTCTAATCGCCAATCAAGAGAATCAACAGTTAGTTTGTAAATGAGCATTGAAGGTGAGTTGACGACATAGAGTAAACATATACTAGAGAGGCAAACCTCGTTCGAATGCGTCGTAAGAAGCGATGCCATTTTTTAGACGCAACGACGTAGCTTTGAAACTTTTGACATCCAAATGACATTTGAACCAAAAACGTATATCTGTCTCTGTCACACAAGTCACAAATACATAACTGTCACTTTGATTAGACAAAGATGGCAATCTAAGCTTCCAATGGCGATATGGGGTGGCCTACCCATGTGAAATGTTACCCATTTTTTTTAAATATAAAAATAATTGATAAATATTTAATATAAAATAATTTAATATTTTACTCATGAATTTCTGATGGGAAGAATGAGAATTTTATTATTAGTGAAATTATTGAGATAATCTCATTTTGAATACTTATTATTTATTATAAATCATACTTCGCTTTGCTAAATCATATATTTCTAAACGGAAGTTCTATTAGTTCCACTCATTTAATACGGCAAGCTGCATCTTCATCCTATAGTGTGATTATTGTTACAAAAATATTTAAAATCACTTATTCAATAAATAATCATCATCTCCCACAAATGTGGGAAACTCAAACGACCCTTCTTAGTGGTAACACTGAACCCGGTATAAAAATCTTACATTTTATATATTTAAAAGTATTTTTAAGTCAATTTAAACAACAAGCTCACGCAGGAAAAATAATTCCGTTTAATTTTGTATAGATAAGTGATTTTTAAGCGCAGTATTTTACTACGAATTCGGCCATTTTTTCCCCCCTGTCAATCAGTTGGCGTCCGATAGATGACTGATTTGACATGACACAAAACTATGTCTTAAGACATAGATAGAGCTGTCTGACTACGACGCGGCCATTGCTTCTCTAGTATATACCTCTATGGTTGACGACGTTAGGCTCCCCGATTGCCCCGACTCCCAACTTGGTTGCGGCTGAAGTTGAGAATGTTAGGTTATGCTTTGTAAACCACCATGAAAAATAAGCCCCCAAAAACGGGGCTCCGTCAAACTTGGGACTGCAGGAGATTGTCTATAAGTGCCCATTTTCAGGCGAACCATTTGTAGTTTTGGGCAAAGAATATCCTGACGATATCATACCTATCCATAGGTAAATCCAACCAACCAGGTAGTTAGAATAACAAGATACCTGTTTAAGTTACGAAGAATCGGCACTTCTCATGTCCTGCAATCAATAAAATATGATACAAAGCGTCAAATGTGTTGGACATCACAGACATCAATAGCGCTTGTATTAAAAGCACTTGAACATTGTTTGAGTAATATCTGCAAACGACGCGATCAAACGCCTGTCATATTGAATTGAATCCGAACTACCGATGCGGGGACATCACTGAAACAACCTTAATATTACACCCATAATAACTCCTGTTACAATGGAATAGAGTTACAAATCGAACGGCACATGTTGATTTAAACGTCATATACATGTCAAAGATATACGTGCAGTCGTCTTAGTTCTTATTGCTGGGTAGTAAGGTCGGTTTTGCAATGGCGGTGGGTGATGATTAAGGTGGTCGAGTTTACGATAAAACGAGGGTGGCTATTCTAAATCGCGCTGACGTATCAAGCCGGACCTTTGTTCACCTGACTCCGTTGGCGTAGCGAGGATGTGACCATCACGTCAGGGCTCGTGTAGCGATTGATTTTTGATGTAGGGCTAATATTTTTCGAAGCTTTTATAGTGGAATTAGCGGTTAAAAAGTTTTTTCAAATGTTTAATTTTTCAGCATTTTGTAAGTAGGTATGTAATTGTTTTCTTTGGAAATAAAACGAATTACTCTGTAAATAATATGGGATAAGCTGGCAAGCTTATAAAAATAATATGATTTGCATCATGTAGGTGATAGTAAACGTTTATACAGCAATACGCTTGAAATCAGCTACGCGACTACAACGCTACGCAGCTACGACGCTACGCTGCTACGCGCCTACGTAACGCCTAATATCGCAAAAATGCCGTCTGATAAATAAATATAAAAGCAATAAAAGTGTTGTCTATCGGCAGGGAAATGGCCGCGCTGGGCACACGGCAGCTACGGTGACCATGATGTAGCTCATAATAAGACATGTGGGATATAGATAAGTTAACTCTATAAAGTTAGACAAAAATGTTGTATGATACGCTGCAAGTCCTACTAATAATATACATGCGAAAGTTTGTTTGTAGAGCAAGATCCCAGGGCCACCAGACGTCACGTATTTTCTGACGAAGGAAATGTGGACGATTGAGTAGTGTTAGTATGTACTAAGAACGCATGCCTATCGGCTAGCTTGCTCAGACGGCCAATTTTCAGGTATCGGGTAATCAAGGTACAT
>NWSH02000605.1:1321365-1344925 GCA_002382865.2 Heliothis virescens | reverse complement strand
CCCCCCCCCCCCGCCTCGCACCGCCTCGCCCCCTCCCTCGCCCGGCGGTTCATTACGATGTTTTTACAATGTCGCACTTAATTTAATTGTGACATTTGTTGGAATTGCCGGTGAATTGTAAGTCAAAGGGTGTCTTAATGTTCTGCGGAGATTTCATTCGAGTATTATTTGGGACTTTAATTTTTATGAGTTCTTTACTCAGATTGTAATGCCTCTGGTGGAGTTTTGCAATTGTTTGCGTTGTCCATTTTAAAAGCCTCGTTATTGAGAAATACAGTATTTAGATAAGTTTGAACACAGTAACATATTTCAAAATCACAAATGCCGTTACTTTTAAATCGAACTGTATTATATGCTAGTTAATAGATACGGTCACACAATCACATGCAACAATTTAATTTGAATATGACATTCCGGTGCCACTAGATCATATCTCCTGAGACCTGATTATCACAAAAAAACGCAACAAACACAAATCAATTAAACCTAATCTCGAACAAGATGTCTAAACGAACGAAATTAACTCTCCGCTAATAATGGTAGCCGCCTATCTGACCATCGGTTTAATATATCACTGGCTAAACACGGACAATCTGTCCGTCCGTCCGTCCGTTCGACAGGCCTGACAAATGAAAGCAGCCGACTGCCTCATCGAAATAACGCCGATAATTATCTACACACATCTGCAATCTAAATTAGACCTTAAACTGTAGTTTGGACAGATTAAAATAAATCACTGTATCGAATTTTAAAATGTTTTCAACGTCTTATAAAATTGTCTGCACCATGCAGTCAATTCTCAACTCTATGTTGTGGATTATAAGGCTAGAATTGCTTTGGTGGTGTTGTGTAGTTAAGCTTGGTGTAGAGCATCGCGGCTACGGTCGATTGTGGTGTCAGAATGGTAATGATGGCAGGCGACAAGGCGGAATGGCGTTCGGTAGCGGCCGACGATTTCATTAATGACATTAGACACAGTAATGAGAATTTAAGTCGGCTCCCGGCTAAACGCGCGTGATTGAGATAAGAAGCTAGTGCCTTAATACTTGTACAACATGCCTTAGCGGCTTTCTTTGGGCTTAGAGAGGATCATTACACTTAAATGGAGCTTTGATTTTAAGGATTTTTAAGTTTAATTTATTGGCCATTGTGAACCTAGGGCTTGACTTTATCCTATCACTTTATGAACTACAAAGTTTATTACGAGTATTAGGCCTTATTAAATATTAAATACAGCATTTTCCTATAGGTTCCAATCATTATTTATCAGTAGCAATCTAAAACTTAGTTAATCACAGCTACTTGTTCTAAAACATCACCATTAATATCTGTAGCAGGCCAGTAGCTCGGAACTCGTCTCATCAATAAGGGCTCGGACTCACGACAGCGTGAGACTCGACACGGTCGCCCGTGTGTCCACTCATGCGCCGGTGACGTCACACGCGCCTCTCACGATTGTAAGGGTGGTGGAACACTTGTGAAATATCTTCGTCCAGTGTACAGACAACAACACATCAAGTTACCACAATCTGTCAAATTTCTAGAATAGACTTTCAACCTTATCACAATATTGGAAGGTTAATAGTCCATTGGTAAAATTTGACATATTCGTATACGTTGACCTGCTGTCGTCTGTACATTTGACCACTTGGCGACTGTACCAAAGGTGTTTTCAATAACACCGACATTTAGGGCCAGTTTCAGAGGTTCCAGATATAGTCCTAGATAGCTATCTGACAGATAATGCTATAGAAATGTTTTTAATTTTAACTACTTTTCTATGTCAATATCTGGCCTTAATGTTGACTCCTGAAACTGCCCCTTAATCAAAACATTAATGATATTTAAACCAAAATGTCTGCAAGAAATGTATCGTGGATAATTTCTATGAACACATTTTTATTTAACAATTGATTATAAAGTTGCACCAAAGATAGTTATTTGAAAAGTGTGATAACACCTGAATAAGTCTCTCGCTTGATCTGATCGCGACAGATCTAATGACGAAGATTTCATATCTCAACTGTGATCTTGATATGTATGGGAATCGCTGGATGGTTTAAGTTGTTAACCTATGCTGTTTTTTATATGTTTAACTATTAGATATTTTCATGTTCTGTCGAATATCAAATGAGTCTGTTTAAAATCCTTGCCCGTAAATTATGTATTAACGTATTTTTTTTTAAAAGTAATTTTATGTTTGTAGTGTTAACTGTAGTTTATAATTTATACACAATTTCAGCACAGTATTAGGATGTAAACACAACCCAAATACAGTTTATTTCTAATACAGCACTAGAATAAGATCGAATAAGTGCAATTTCCGTACAAAAGTATCACAGACAGTAGTGTATAGTGGTGCACACAATCGATATCCCATCACCCGCATCGCAGACCTCTACATACGTTATCCCAGGAAGCTATGGCAACTCACTTGTTTACAATAAGAAGGCATAAATGAACAACAGATAATAGCAAGGAAATATATAATGCCTATTAAATATCGTGTTTGGATAGATTCTCTGTTGATCTCGTTTAGGAATTACTGAAAAATAAAGCTCCATAGGTAGGAGCAAAATCGATTTAATTAGAAAAATAGGATTACATACTTAAAAATTACTGCAGAATTTTAAACCTCACCACGTGACGAACGTTTCGTATTTTATAGTAAATATGTGAACATAAGATCGATAGTGAAGAAAATAATATGACGTTAAAAAACAATACATTGACAAATGAATATCTTCAGAAAAATGAGTTTCAGCTGATTTATTGCGAATGTCTACAACAGTGTTATACCTAAATTGAACAAAATACAAACGCCAGCATCCTCAATACTTAATATTATGCATTCGTGTAAAACTGAAGACGCGGACGTGGCGGCGAGCGCGGCGAGTGCGCGCGGTCACACAATCGATACCACATTAGTCATACGCCACGCCACGCACGCCGGCTCACCGCACAAAGACAACAGTGGAGATACTGGCACGATATTATTTTGTCTTTCAACAGATAGACTCTGCCAAAAGGAAAAGCACCTCATAGGGAAAAGGCAGTTGTTCATTTCACCATAAAAATAATGGACAACTTTTTCAGGAGGTTGAAGTTTTTATAATTTATCTCGAATTCAAATTGCTAATTTGCAACCCAGTTACCCATAGTTATTATAGATCTCTATGGAGTTGACTTACAGCCATTGCACGTACGACATATCATTCGGTATAGACGACAGTATATCATCCGACCTCAATCAGTCAAATTTAAAAAATGGTACATTAACCTTATCACTATTGTAGTAAGGTTGAAAATCTATTGAAGAAATTTGACAGATGGAGGTAGGTTAATGTGCTCTCGCCTGTACTTTTACATTCAAACTGAATGATAAATGTAATTGCAGTGACACACGTTTGCAGTGTCTCCACAACCAAGGAAAAGAGCGCACTCTTTTATAAAATACCAGGAATGTGCTTGTAACTCATCTTTTATCGCGGGTGATCATGGGCAGTTATAGGCAATCTGCTTACTCATTTACCACATGTAAAATATCGGATAAACAAAAAAAAATAGCTGACAATTCTTTAAAATCAATTTAAATATTATGAACACCGTAGTTTTTCATTTGTTTCGACTCCATTCTATCCGTGTGCGGCGCTGAAGTTAGGACGATGTCAGGCGCTCGCGTCTGCTGGCGCCCGCGACAAATGTTACCGCCTTATGTACTCGACTTTATATCATTCGCGATTGCTATACTTTTGGGACTACATACATTACAATATTAGGTACTCGTTTCTCTATCATGGAAGATTAACGGCCAGTTCCAAAGTTCTAGATACCTATCTAAGAGATCATGCCTTAATAAAGTCGTCAAAATTAAAAAAAAAATATGGCACTATCTGTCTAGAATAACATAAGGTTCTTTTTCCTGGAACCAGTGAAATTGGCCGTTACTGTTTAAAATTATTTTGGGTAACAGATTTGTTATCCAATAATAAATTATTATATCGTTGTCATCCGTAGTAAAAATGAACAGCAGTAAAAATTCTAAGAACGAGATGTCTACGAGTTAGGTTTTTCGTGTACTATTTGCTTTTTTTAACCATTTGAACATGCTTAATATTTGCATAAAATTATTTCTACATACTATTCCTAAAATTAACTATTAAATAAAAAGAAAATTCTTATCACTGACCACATCATTGAACAACAATATGATAACACAACAACACTTACTACGAATGACATTAGTGTAACATTCACAAGGCGTGGCGCACACTGCGCGCATCTTCTTCGCATTAGCCATCGATTCGTCCACTACACGTGTTCCCTTATAGACAGCGATATGTGGGAATAATCGTAAAGGCGCGGGATCGCATACATATCGACTTGTTATCGATATAATAGCGATGTATCGAGACTTTAACTCAGTGTTGCAGGTTTTTTCAAGTTGTATGATAATGAGTTTATATTCTCTGTTTCATTTATTTGATTTAAGATTTGTTGTTTTTTATTTTACTTATAATGGTCTGGTTGTTCTTCGAGCATTTTAAGTTTCTTGAAAATAATAGTATGATTATCCTTCAACCTTATTAATACAACATTTGTCTTATTCACTTTATTTTTTAAACAAACAACAACAATATCTATCAATAACGAAAATAAAATGTCTCGGAAGCAAATATAATTCGCATTCAATACCTAGGCAACAAAACAATCTTTTACCAATTCCAGAATCAGAATTCAGGAAAAATCTATATGATATCCCATGTACATCAACATGGCAAGAACATGAAAATCCGATGAGGCATCATATCGATATTAGGGCGTCGACTCGATGCCATTCGACGGCAATCGGTTCATGAATACATATCGATACTTGGCCCGTGCTCACGCTATAATGAATACTTCGGACTGATTACGTTCCTCGAGGATCATGTTGGACGAGATTTAAAAGGGGAAGAATATCTTACGATATTAGATCCCAGAATATTTATTGGAGCTTCATAATCTTTGATATCATTTGTTTTTATTGGATTCGTTTATTTATGCGATGCTCTATTTTTGAAACAAAGACGCATGCTACTATTCTCAGTTTGATAGCAAGTAATTTGATCAATCATTCCGTGTACAAACACAGGAGATCATTATGGAATGAACTGTACTACGCCGTAGCACGGTACGCAAAGGATCCTTCATTTATGATTTAAAAGTACACATTTTTAATTTTAAGGTTCCACAGGTTCCAAGTACATTTCTAGGGAGCTATTTAACAGCTAATACCATATAAATGTTTTTAATGTCGACTACTTAACTATAGCATTATCTGTCAGATAGCTATCTGGAGCCAGTGAAACTGGCACTTTACGAATAGTAAGAACTATTACATGATATTATACTACAGTTACTTTGATAATGGAAAACCCGTAGCAATGCTACGGCGTAGCATTCGTAGCGGCCTACGAGAGCCGATACCAGTGGTTCAAAATACACTGACGTTACAATGTGGGTGTATATACACTGCGCTTCACTAAAAGTGCTGCCGCTATAACTTGCAAACTGCGCACGTGTGCCGTACACTGCCGGACAAGATTGTGGAGCCAGCAGAAAATATGATTCTTTTAAATATTGTACTGTTTAAGTTACTAGTTCAGATGTGAAGTATTGCTTGTAATACGAGCAAATTATTACTACATATGTGATTTTTAGAAAATTCCTAAAATATATATTACAGCGAAAAAGGCTCTTACTTAAGATTCCGTAGAAAAAGGTTACAGTAACCCCAACCACGAATAATATACAAGAATCCTAACAAACTAGATTTTATCGCACCCCTAACTTTCCTAAGTAAAAATAAATAAAGCGGTATGGTGTAGTTCGCGTGGCCCGAAGTGTAATACGTGTGTTAGTGATGATATTGGAAAACTTGGAGCTGAGCGCTATACAATGTAGCCGGGATCGCTCGGATCGCTCGCATCGCTCGGAGCGCTCAGGTCGCTCACATCGTTCGCTTAGCTCATCGCGGTCACTCGCTTCTTTAATAACGCTGTTTGTATGCTAATGTTTGCATTTTTAGTTGATTTTGGATATTAGGTGCGCTGTTTTATTTAGAGTTTTAAAAAGTAATGGTTGAGAATTTTCATAGATATTTTCAGGTGTTTTATTTATTATAAACTGGCTTTATAGGTTTCAATTGCCAGTGTTTGATGCTATAACTAGCTTTAACTAATTATATAAAATAAGGTAAATAACATAAGGTACCTCAAATGAAATCATTTTTTATTACAAATTCTTAGGGACATATTATTTACGAGGCAGGTAACAAAAGAATCCCATTGTCCGTCGTATAATCGTAACATGTAATAAAGTACAGAACACGCAGCAGTAAGCCAATCGTAAATCCCTCGTAAAATTGTTGCTGAGTGTGCGATATGTTGGGGCGGACTTGAGCTACTGATCTGCTTGCACTGTGGCAAAAAAATAATGATTTAACATTGTTGATACTTATCCAACTGAAAATAATCAGGTCCTAATGCGTAGTACATATTTTTGAAAACAAAAATTATTTCAATGAGATAAACTTTTTTCAAGACTTATTTCAGTTAAATTACAGCTTTTTTTAGTTCGTATTTGTGATCTTAAAAAAAATCTTGCAGAATAAAGTCTCGTACACAAAACCAACACATCAGAAATGTTGTGTTATTCCAGCAATATATCGATACTCATACGCTATCGGGCAACTGTCACGTTTAACAAATTTGTTAGGCAAAAAAACTCGGGGCCACATCCATTTATTATCCATTTTGTCGTGTGTATCGCGGGTCCATTAATAACGAGGACTTATCCTGCTCTAATCTGCCTCTCATTGCTTTCCGCGGCTGATTCTTTTTCGCGCCAAAAACGCCGCCATATTGGTATCCGAACAGATTTATGGCGCGGATTAAGCGTTTGATAAATAATAAAACAAAAAATACTCTGCGTTTTGTTTAGTGTTAGAGTTCAAAGCGAAAAGCCATAAATAATAATGAGAGAACTCCGATTTTTTTTTAATGTTATGTATGTTAATCTGAAAACAATAAATATTTGGAACAACCTCCACGCTTTTTAAATGTGTTACTATGTTAACAAAACAAACGTCTTTCAAAAATCAATTAAACGAAAAAAACAAAAGAAACCGAAACCGGCAAAGTGATTCACAAAAGAATAAAATACGTGGAGAAGTGGCACCGCAAACAGGCACACAACACTTTACATACATATGTGTAAGATTTTCAATTTGTACCGGCTTGATCCCATTTTATCGGGGATTCCTCTGAGGGATCGAGGGATAAGGGATGGAGGGAGGATGTTTTCCCGACATCCGAGGACGTTATGCGATGCCAAATGAGTGATCGAAGTGTTTGTTCTATAGTTAAGATAGGGTTCCAATGTTTTCGCGAAAACTATTTATGTTGCCTATCGGTTTTATTATGTTATTGTGGTTAGTGGTGTGGGATGGGGTCTATATTGCTCTGGATTGCTGTTTTTTTGTTAGGGAGTATTTTGTAGAGTATTTTTTATGAAGCAAAAAGATTAGGTAAAAAAATAATGACTTAAAATCGTAGATAATAATAACACTAGAAAGTTAACCATCATCCCCAAAAAAAACTTCAACACAACCAGATTAATCAAAAGCCACCCTCGAACTAAACCTTAAACCGAGCGGTTAAACAACAAAATCTCCCATTAAACATTAGTACACAAACAAAGCACTTAAACCATCATAAGGCTGGTTACACACAGTTTAAAATTCCCGCAATCGCCGGCGGCCGATAAGACAAACGAATGCGCATTAGCAAGCCGGCGACGCCTCATAACAACGTAGTAATACCTTAATTTAAATTTAAATGACGTCTAAGCCCCGGCCGATAGTATCGCGTGGTGGGGCGAGCTGATCATCATCCGAATTGGTTTGTCTGTTTTGTGTGGAATATTGATGGTTCATATTTTTTTGGGGGCCGGTTTTTGGTATGAATTATTTTTGCATTTTTTTTCTATTCATAAAACGAAAGAAATACACGAAATCATAACGGTCCCTGTGTGTTTAAATTAAATATATGATTCTGTAGTTAAAGTCGGTTATTAAAGATTCGACATTTAGATAAAAAAATACACATGAAACCCATAAAAATGCACTAAAATTGTATTTTACCAAAAAATTCTATAAAATATCGCAACACAAAATCACTTTATTTCCAGCAAATTATATTCGGTTATGCTCAATTTATTCCCCTCGGCTAGGACAGTGGTACAAGCGCCTGATGAGAGGCTTACACGGTCGATAAGCGGGATTACCGCCGTGTGCGCCCACCCTAACTTTAAACTTTCCAGATATGTTCGCCGATAAGGAAATAAAGTGAGACCGTGACGTATGTGTTTATCTGGAATTTGTTCGGTTTAACATTGCTGTAGATATTTTTTTGCGATATAACATGTAAGCTGTGCTTTTTAAATAATAATTCTTCCAAGTGATTTCAAAGTTAATGGAGACTTTATTTAATATTTACCGGTAGATCCTTTTTTTGGTACCACCCTGTCCTACAAAAATCAAATTACACACCAATTTAAAACATTAAAAAAACTGATAGCAAACTTTTACAATTACAGAAAAAGTAATCACAAAAGAAACTCCCAAATTAATAACAAAGGTAGGCAGAATTCATTAGACGCCTCCTATCAAAAATCTCTGCCGTTTCATTAACTTGAACAAAAAAAAAACACGAAAAAAGTGTCACCGAAAGAGCACAGATTAAATTTTAAAGGCACTTTTTCTAAATTAATTAATAAGGGTGAGGTGACCGAGGGAAAAAATTAAATGTCAAAATTACAACAAGATTCGCCTTAATTATGTCGGCGGGGCTGCGCGCACTAATTACATTTTCTTAATTTGCAAACTTTCTGGCTCTTTGTTTTTAGCTGGTATGATATTTTCGTATAGTGCGCTGATTTCAGGTAATTGTTGTAACATTTAGGTATTAGAACATGTGGGCTTTAGAACTTCACATTATATAGTATGTTCAATCATTTTTAAGATGCACTCTTTGATCTTTGATGCCGTACGAAGTAGCATTTTACAATTGTCCAAGAATACTCAATCAGGTTTGATAAGTCCTTTTCTGCCTAAACCTTTTCGTTTTCAATTCACCAAGATGATGACTGTGAAGGGTATTATATCCGTAACACGGAGAACATGAAATTGTGCAACAGCAATATCTTATTACGAGTACAATATTTTGAAACGATCACTTAAGCGTGCCTTCAGTGATTCCGTGCTCCTCGGTAGCGCGAGCCTCCTGGAGCACATTATCTGTATAGAGCGGATGACACCCCCGCGACTTTACGGCCGGCGGGGCACGCTAAACGCGCCACATTAAAATTTTTATTTTCACTTCAAGTTTGCACAAAAAGGGGTGTATTTTTTCTCATTGCCCACCGGGGACGGCCAAATTGAAGATAATTCAGTTTATCGCTTTAATATCTCTTTGTCTTTCAAAATTTGCAAATGAGTTTTTTTAATAACGCCGAATTTGTAGCGGCCGTGCCTTCCTCTAATCCTTTTATGATTTATAGCCGTCATGCGGATAGAGACTTGCTTAATGAAGTTTCGGATTTCATTTTTTTGTTTTGTTTATTAGATTCAACCCCTTATTTTTTAATCGTAATCTGCTGTTTTTACAGAATCAGTTTTTTGGTCACATTGTATTATAACGTTTGTTTAGTAAAGTGTTCAAATAAGTAATAACAGTTTAAAAATATGACTTCAAAAGTCCATTTCCGCGGCGTTGTTGGCAAATACTGCAAAAAAATCCCCCGCACACAGAATAAAAAATAAAATACAAAACAGAGCCAATAACAATTCAAAAAAACAATGTTTGCATATCAATAGGTTGCATCGGATGCGTTTGCCTTTTCCCTCGTCCATTAGTGGCGAGCCATCGATCAAACACACAATTCCAATTTACCCGAAGCCACAAATTCTTCAAAACGACTGTCCGATCTCGCGCAAATAAAGATAAAAAATAAATTGGCGCGCCGCGGTGGTTTTTGTTGCTCTATGTTGTATTCGTGTGTAGATACGTATTGCAATGTATGGGCGGGGCGATTGCCTTTGTATGGGCTGTCCTTTCGGGTGATAGCGTCATGTATATTACTTAGTACATTCTGAAATACCAGACGTAGAATTCTTCAATTTATATTGGCTGCACAAGTCACAAAGTGCAGTTAGTGTGTATTTTAAAATATTCACAGTGTAAATCTATGCAGCCTTCGTTAGGTTGATCAGTTCATACAGCTTACCTCATTTCAGATGGAATTAAGAAACCGTTTGTTGTTTCAACGTTGCGTTGTCAATTTAAGCCTTTGTTTTTAACATATCTGTAATCAACAAGTACCTATGTAAGTAAACTTAATAGCGCATGCTTCCCGACGATGTTAAGCAATCGTTTAACTCAAATAACGCCAGTTTAGTTATAAACCGCGTTGTTAAAGTGATTACAGCTACAATTAACATTCGACCGCAGTTCAATTAAACTAACTGTTGGTAGTTAAACGCACGTTTATTGAGCCCTGTGATTTATTTTTGACTTTCTTTTTAACCTTTTTAGCTATGTTTATTAAGAAGATCTACACCTCACTTGTTTTTTTGAAAGGCCATACGGATTTTCTTCTTGTAATCGTTTCGGATATCTATTGGTATTCAGTAGTAGTTTAAGGCCCGTTTACACATTGCGATTATATTGCCCGTTGCTTGCCATTTTATTGCAGGCNACCACCCTGTCCTACAAAAATCAAATTACACACCAATTTAAAACATTAAAAAAACTGATAGCAAACTTTTACAATTACAGAAAAAGTAATCACAAAAGAAACTCCCAAATTAATAACAAAGGTAGGCAGAATTCATTAGACGCCTCCTATCAAAAATCTCTGCCGTTTCATTAACTTGAACAAAAAAAAAACACGAAAAAAGTGTCACCGAAAGAGCACAGATTAAATTTTAAAGGCACTTTTTCTAAATTAATTAATAAGGGTGAGGTGACCGAGGGAAAAAATTAAATGTCAAAATTACAACAAGATTCGCCTTAATTATGTCGGCGGGGCTGCGCGCACTAATTACATTTTCTTAATTTGCAAACTTTCTGGCTCTTTGTTTTTAGCTGGTATGATATTTTCGTATAGTGCGCTGATTTCAGGTAATTGTTGTAACATTTAGGTATTAGAACATGTGGGCTTTAGAACTTCACATTATATAGTATGTTCAATCATTTTTAAGATGCACTCTTTGATCTTTGATGCCGTACGAAGTAGCATTTTACAATTGTCCAAGAATACTCAATCAGGTTTGATAAGTCCTTTTCTGCCTAAACCTTTTCGTTTTCAATTCACCAAGATGATGACTGTGAAGGGTATTATATCCGTAACACGGAGAACATGAAATTGTGCAACAGCAATATCTTATTACGAGTACAATATTTTGAAACGATCACTTAAGCGTGCCTTCAGTGATTCCGTGCTCCTCGGTAGCGCGAGCCTCCTGGAGCACATTATCTGTATAGAGCGGATGACACCCCCGCGACTTTACGGCCGGCGGGGCACGCTAAACGCGCCACATTAAAATTTTTATTTTCACTTCAAGTTTGCACAAAAAGGGGTGTATTTTTTCTCATTGCCCACCGGGGACGGCCAAATTGAAGATAATTCAGTTTATCGCTTTAATATCTCTTTGTCTTTCAAAATTTGCAAATGAGTTTTTTTAATAACGCCGAATTTGTAGCGGCCGTGCCTTCCTCTAATCCTTTTATGATTTATAGCCGTCATGCGGATAGAGACTTGCTTAATGAAGTTTCGGATTTCATTTTTTTGTTTTGTTTATTAGATTCAACCCCTTATTTTTTAATCGTAATCTGCTGTTTTTACAGAATCAGTTTTTTGGTCACATTGTATTATAACGTTTGTTTAGTAAAGTGTTCAAATAAGTAATAACAGTTTAAAAATATGACTTCAAAAGTCCATTTCCGCGGCGTTGTTGGCAAATACTGCAAAAAAATCCCCCGCACACAGAATAAAAAATAAAATACAAAACAGAGCCAATAACAATTCAAAAAAACAATGTTTGCATATCAATAGGTTGCATCGGATGCGTTTGCCTTTTCCCTCGTCCATTAGTGGCGAGCCATCGATCAAACACACAATTCCAATTTACCCGAAGCCACAAATTCTTCAAAACGACTGTCCGATCTCGCGCAAATAAAGATAAAAAATAAATTGGCGCGCCGCGGTGGTTTTTGTTGCTCTATGTTGTATTCGTGTGTAGATACGTATTGCAATGTATGGGCGGGGCGATTGCCTTTGTATGGGCTGTCCTTTCGGGTGATAGCGTCATGTATATTACTTAGTACATTCTGAAATACCAGACGTAGAATTCTTCAATTTATATTGGCTGCACAAGTCACAAAGTGCAGTTAGTGTGTATTTTAAAATATTCACAGTGTAAATCTATGCAGCCTTCGTTAGGTTGATCAGTTCATACAGCTTACCTCATTTCAGATGGAATTAAGAAACCGTTTGTTGTTTCAACGTTGCGTTGTCAATTTAAGCCTTTGTTTTTAACATATCTGTAATCAACAAGTACCTATGTAAGTAAACTTAATAGCGCATGCTTCCCGACGATGTTAAGCAATCGTTTAACTCAAATAACGCCAGTTTAGTTATAAACCGCGTTGTTAAAGTGATTACAGCTACAATTAACATTCGACCGCAGTTCAATTAAACTAACTGTTGGTAGTTAAACGCACGTTTATTGAGCCCTGTGATTTATTTTTGACTTTCTTTTTAACCTTTTTAGCTATGTTTATTAAGAAGATCTACACCTCACTTGTTTTTTTGAAAGGCCATACGGATTTTCTTCTTGTAATCGTTTCGGATATCTATTGGTATTCAGTAGTAGTTTAAGGCCCGTTTACACATTGCGATTATATTGCCCGTTGCTTGCCATTTTATTGCAGGCATATTTGACAGGCGACCATTTACCTATTGCACGATTACGTTTACACAGCGCAAGTAGCATCTTGTTGCAATAAAATGGCAAGCAATAGGCAATGAAATCGCAGTGTGTAAAGTGTTCAGTTCTTGTATAAATGTGTAGTTATTAGTGAGTTTATTTTGGGAGAGTGTTTGTTTTGATTTTAAAGTATTTCAAACCTACAACATTTCTAAATGTCGTTTTAACTTACCAGTAAAATCCGGTAAACCTGAAACAAAGATACTATATTTTAGTAATGTAAAGGCAGAAAAACGTTCTATATACCATCTTTTTTGCAGTGTAGATGCCAACTTTAAATACCTAATCAATTATTATAAACCACGTTCCAATTCGCACAGTAGTTGACAGACATGACACGCAGTATAGTTTGTATTGAGTACAAACTATACTGCGTGTCATGTCTGCTGCGCAGGCGCATAGATGATCTGTTAGATGTGTAGCAATCACTGGACGATAACTCGGCATTACCGTAAGGTTTGTAAGTCATAAGCGGTAGCGGGTATCAATTGTAGGCATAAGATTACTTAAATCGAAACATAATAAATACTGAAAACTAACTTATTAATTTCTTAAGACGGTACACTGTACTTATTTGAGTACTGATATAAACATTTTAGCATTATTTGGTATAATGATAACTGACTAAGAGCAGGTGAAAAAAAATACTCGCAGGTGACGCCTTCTGTCTTCTCATTCTTATTTAACTACTCCTTCACAATAATGTACTAAGCTATGAACTATGCGTATCTTAATCCGCATTTATCTCAAAACTCACACCATATAACAAAACGAGCACAACTTAATGACTGCAAGTGAAGCATGAACCTTATTAATAATTATCATTTCGCTATTAGCACCGACAGACATACAGACCGATCTCTTATTGATTGATACGTGTTATGTAAAAAATTACTCTTAATCGCTCCTGAGAAAAATGATGAAATACTCACCGAGGTTCTGCTCCCACGCAGATTATGAGATTAAAGATCAGAGTGTAGACTAAATTGTCTTTGTTTTGATCTAAGATTATTTGACGTCTTTGTCTGGATGCAGCTAGAATATTCTAGAAAGTTTTACACTTATACTGTTACAGTAAACTAAATGGTTATTTTTTTATTGAATAATAATATGGTGTGATATCAACGAATAATAGAAACGCTAGAAATACTCAACTTTTAAAAGCAAGATGTAATAGACCTATTAGTCTTGTTCACAATGGCAATAGCACTACGGATTCTTATAAAAATGAAAATATTTAATTCAGGATAAGAGAATTTAACAGTATTACAAATAGATTTATTCCTCCTTAAGTAATATTGTAGAACACTGGCTTCAATTAGAAAATGTTGCATCCATACCAGATTATATTTGACTATCAATACACGCTACTTAGTTAAAATCCTTTCTTTCTTAAAGTTTAAGCAATTAGCGTACAAGATGACACGCGAAAAAGTCCCGGTGATTAAGGCTGGGCACACATTAGGCGACGCGACAAATCGCCGCGACTATTAAGTGGAGCAAAGGGTGCGATAAGTCGCGGTGACAAATGACGCTGCGACGCCGCCTAATGATGTCGGATTTAGTCGCAGCGTAACGTTTGATTACATCTGTTTTACGCGACTGCGTGAATACTGTACGTGGGGAAGACGCGTGTTCTGAACCTAGCTGTGTGAATGTTATAATAATGGAATATATTACGTGTTAACATGGTAACGTATCGTAGAATTTGCATTTACTGCTTGAGACATGGATTAGAGCAAATAAAATAACATTTTCCATAGGAAAACCACGAAAACTGTATTCAATTTTTGTATTTAATAATATGTGCGTAGTTTCACTATGTGACGCATGTTTAACACAACATTGCAACGTCGGTATGATATTTGTGAGCTGTCAATTCGCGTCTATAAATCACTCATCTTTTGAGAGAAGTTGAAACGTGACGTGACTAGCATTATTTTTACCTTAAACGGAGCAAATTAAACTTGAAATACGATGCACTAGCTTTTACATGCTTCGTCCTTTTTATAACACCAAAATTTTATAAAATTGACAATAAAATACGAGCTGAATTTCATCGTATTAATATCGCTAAACTCTTAAAATCTTTGTAGTCCAGGTAAAATTATCTACTTTACCTGCCCATCAAAATCGAGTCAAATACTCTTTAACAAAAGCTTACTCTACTACGTTAATACACACACGAAGCGAGTACACCAACTCAAAAGCAACAAACATAATTACACCACGCACAAAAACATCAATTCATTGAAATTAATTACCTGTATAACAACATGGCCGCTGTTTATTCGACATGGCTACTGAAACACCATTATCCCTATCAAGCCATTACCGAGCTCTCTTGTGAAAAATAATAGTTATTCACATAATTACCCGACCCTACCCTGAGCGAGCAAGACAGAAACATTCCATTCATAGGTTGAAGAGAGACGGGTGTATTCTCAGCGGCCCGTCTTCGAACACTTAAGTAATTGAATGGTACGGAGGGTAAGACGGGAATAAAAGTATGAACGAAAAATGGAAAATAATATTACAAGTAAGGGTATCGTGAAGGGGTCGCCAGTTGTCGGATTGCTCGTAAAATGCTTTGATGAGCGTATGTTGGGCCGAGGTGTTTACTCGTAGGCTGCCGGCACTAAATATACACTTAAGTAAATGACACATTCTCAAGTTCTGAACAGTGTCGTATATATTTTCAGTAAGTATGTAATATAATGTTGTTGTGAAAACAATGTTTTGGGAGACTTGGTAACTTTTTTTCAGAATCTGGCACTTGATAAAACAAAGAAAGGGTTGAGGCGATGTTTCTTACATTAAACACAGTAATTTTGAATAGAGACTTAACAATTGCTTATATGTGAAACATACTTTTAAACATCCTTTCTTGTTGATGTTATTGATATTGAATATACTGTGAAAATAACAACAACCAATCGTCCAATTATTAAATTCTACAATGATACCTACTTTTACCTAATTCCAACAACTTTTCCCTCGTCAGCATGTTGTAATTCCGCCAACACAACATTAGATTCATCTCCATTGATCGCAAGTTTTACCAGAGACCGTCCGTCAAGACGAGCGAAGTCGCGTCATAAACTTAGTCCGCCATCAACTCTGCGAATATAAAACCAAATGGTCCAATGATAATACGTATATATTACTATTGTGTTGTTTTGCCGTCGCATATTTTTTATTGCGACTGTGTATCGAGTCGGCCGATTTATTTTTATAACTTTATGTAATGTCGCAGTGTCGTAAATGTGTAGCGGGACTTATTTATAGTGTTACTTACTGGAGCAGGTTTCGCGCACTACTTTGATGTTGTCGGATTATTTGGATGTACGCAGTTCTTGATACTAGTCTATTTGTATGTTACAGTAATGTTACATTACTTTAAAATAATAAGGTAACCATTCACACCAATCACAAAGACTTGTCTAAAATATTTTTTCCATCTCTCAGACGACTTATAAAAAACAGGTTATCTAATTGTGTCCTAAACTACATCGCAATTTTATCCCAAACTGTATTTCACACAAACACGATATAAATCAAGACACGTTAATAATGTTCGTAGTGAAGTATTTACGACTAGTAGCAGCCCTTGGCGTCGCCTGCTAATGAACAAGTGCTGTTAAAGCGTCGTTATAGCGCTATTAGATGTTATAGCTTGCGGTGGGACAATGGTTTTATGAAGAGTTTGTTGTAATTGAAACATTTAGCAATAAATACAACCATCATGATTATTGTTAGTTATTTAAGGTTTTCAGATCTCCAAAACTTTTGGAACAATAGAAAATTTTAATAAGCTTTATACACACTGATATAGAATTATTTTAACGAAATTAATCTTAGCCTAGAAGCAGACAATGATTTTTCCAAAAAAGTTTCCTTAAAATAAGTTTATTTGTTACACATTAATTATATAAACAATCGTTATCTTAGCACTTTAATGTCTGATATATTTACAGTAGCCATTAAACTGCTGCTACAATGTTATAGTCTATATTTTAAGCGTTACAGTAGACAAATATATTATGCAGGGTCATGTTAAACAGTATCAGTAGGAAAGTACTAAAATGTTATAAATTGTGGTAGGTAGATCTTAAATCATCATAGTCTAGATTCAAATTATTTTATCTTAGAGACTTGGGCTTAACAACTTCTAAAAATAGACTAGAACAAAGGAAACTATAACATGCAATTGTTTGAGTTGTGTGAATTGTAAGGCTTTTATAACGTGAAAGTAACAATGAGACATGAAATAATTTCACATATTTTGTGTTTATTGTTCGCAAAATCATGAGAAGACTCGACGAATCTTTCAGTTTCATAAACCGGAACCATAGAAATTGCAAACAAAGCATATATTACGACAATATAATGAGATATTTCAGTACATCCACCAAACCTCGCTACAGCTAACACGGAATATCATCGATGTACTAAAATCAACTAATATTTGCTCCAATTAAGTGCCGTTGTTAACATAACGAGGAGAGCTAATTCCACGCAGCCATGATACCCTTATAATGACATCGACATCTGGTCGACCGGCCTCATCGACAACCGTCCTCCGGCTAATCATGAAAACCTATTTATGACCTAATTAAACTGTGTCAGCCGCCTGAACACCCGCGCGACCGGGACACAACATATCAACCCACACGCGAGAGAAAGAGACAGCCCACTCCCCAGGCCAGTGATTAATGATTGTTATATGGCTGGTTAAGTACCGTGTAATTTGCAAAACGACCCTTAATTACCGTAGAACACGGCTACTATCGCCGTCTTTGTCGTCCGCGAAGATTTAGCGCGCGTGCGAGCGGGACGGCGAGTCGTTCGTGATGCGACTTTAAAGGCGGTATTTAATGAGGCATTATGATGTCGACCGCGCAGATTAGGTCCTCATAGAGATGGGAATTGTTTGGCGTGCTCTTTATATTTGGCCTGGCTGGCGAGCAAACATGAGCGCTCCGTGTACACTGCGGACCAAGACCGTCTGTGTTTGACTTGCAGTCTACTAAATAACCGGCTTTTATATTTGCGCTAAGTTTAACGCTTTGCCGATGAAACTTGTATTTTCAAAAGTGCAAGTTTCTGCAGAATTTTCTTCATTTCTATTTTTTTATGATTTAGGCATTAGGTACGTACTAAACGCATTCAAAATCAAATAATGCTCTTATAATTAGAACGAACTTATAAGAAGATAGAACGTTTGTGTATCTTTCTTTCACTTCAACTAGCCATCCATTTTTCCTGAAATCAACCACAAGTTTCTCAACTGTCAAATATTTGACTAACCCTCTGTTTCTTCCACAGGTCTGGTTCCAAAACAGAAGAACAAAATGGCGGAAAAAGCACGCGGCCGAGATGGCGACCGCGAAACGCAAGCAAGAGGAGCTCGGCGAGGAGTGCGACGACCAGGAGCAGCATGACAACGAGTGCAGCGACGAGGAGGAGGCCAAGAGGCCGCGCCTCGACCTGCACCACATGCACCACCAGCTGCCGCACCGCCAGTGACCCCCGGGCCAGGCGCCCGACACCAACGAGCCCCCCACTGACCCCCGCTACCAGTACCCCGGCTACAAGGAGGAGGAGGCCCCTTGCGACCTCTCCAACTGGCAGGTGCGGCGGTACGATGACGTGACACGCTCCGACTGCGAGCAGCCCACCAGCGACGCCGTCAGTGTCGACGACGACCAGCCCATCAACTTCGCGTACTACCACTTCTAGTGACGTGGGTGTAGTGCACCAGTGTGTCGGTGACAGACTTTCTGAACTTTACTATTATTAACTATTCTATTGATATCTTTTTACAGTCACATTGTTTCTTAAAACTTTAAACGTGTGTCGACGGATACTGTAAGCGCTATGTAAAAACAATTATATTTAACTAGCTTTATGTAACTGTAAATATTTACTGTATAAGTAGTCATGTGATAAATTATAAGTAATTTATTGATAATTTTAGATTTTACATGTACTTTGTGAGCATAAAGTTGTAAATTGTATGAATCTTGATACCGGTGCCAATTTCCTACATGTAGTTATACATATTTCGAGTTAAACGAAGTAGATGTTATGTTAAAGTTGTAGAATTGTCCTAATTTCCGCTCAGTGCCAGGATAAGCAATAGTAATTGAGAATATAGTGCCATAAATATTAACTTGCGCTTGTTCAGACGTACTTAAATAATTACCTAACTTTGGTCTTAATCTCAAATTAAATGACGACAGTGAGTTGAACGACCTCATTCAAACTGTATAATTTTGCAGACGTACATTAGCATACAGCAAAAACAATGACTGACACTTAATTTAACGGTGTTTTTTGTCAGCAGTCATTATTTAAAAATATAAGAACTTGAAAAATATGAATACGCTGAAAGATCCGGACTGCCGCCATCTTTAAAATGCAGCCGCGCGTCGGCCGTCGGGTGAAAGCTCACAAGTTTTCTCTAACGTTGAAAGACATTTTAGATCTTATTCAAATAATTAAAATAAAATGTATCTCAACCTTTTTTATTTTTGTAACATTGTTTTGGCAATTTAAATCAGCAAAATTTTCAAAAAGACACAGTATTATCAAAAGTTAGGTTTTGAAAAAAAAAATACTACTTAACAAACATTTTTATTTTTAAGTTTATTGTACGATCATACCTGTAGGGTACGACAAACATTTGTACAGATTTCCTTCTTATTAAGTAATTGTAAATATAACTGTATTTGTAACAATCATGTCGCTGGAGGCATCGCAATATGTATATTGTACATTTTAACTTTAAAGATGTAAATAGATATTTAAACGAATTTAATTATTGTAACTAAACTACTAGTAGTGAACACCACGCGACAGTATTACTATTTAAAAGCTAAATGTGCATTATTTGTCCCGGAATGTTTTACTTAAAGCTTATTATTAGTTTTGTTACTGAACATAATGTAAACTATTTGGTTTTACACACTCAAATTGATGTTCCGTGTAAGATTTCATTTACTGGACTATTAATTGGAATACAGCATGTTGTATTTTGACACGTCCTTGACCTTGAAAAAAGCAGAGTAAATACGATATTTGTGATTGTTTAATGCTTAGTTAATGGTTTTCAATCAGGTGCAAGTAACATTTTTGTATCTTATGCCATTTTAATTGAAAATAACTCAAATACTGCACATTTGTCTCCCAAACATCTATTAACACTAAAAATAAGTTTAAATAGAAAAAGAGCTTCAAAAGTATCGAGATTAATTCGCTTCTAAATGCACAGAATATTAACTAAAATACTATAAGTGTGTGTACCATATTGACAGTTTGTCACAACCCACCAGTTGACTTTGACCTCTCAAGGTCGAAGGTCATGTCAAAGTAATCATGTTTAGATCATAATGAGCGTGGACATACTACGTAATGTGGTTGAAATAAAAAGTTAGTAAAAATATTATATGTTTGATTTTATGTTTGGTCCTTCCTTTTCTATCACAAAAAGTACGAAATTGTTATGTATTATATCAGTATTTACTAATATAACTTTCAGAAATACAAACATTATGAGAGTATACAGTGCAACTGTGTATGTCATGCATACAAACTCATAATGGAAAGGCAACAAGAACTGTTATTAGTAGATACTTAGTTTCGTTTACATGACCAAAGTCAATATTCTGTGAAAGAACAGGTTGTTCGTCTGAATGTTGGCCAATAACACAATTTTCTTTTCATGTGAACTATAATGAACAATATGAATTAAATGATACATAAGAAAACAAAATGAATCACCCATAAGACTGAAACACAAAAACAAATCATAAAATCCTACGTTACATGTGTTCATGTTCATTCTCGGTGAAAACCCGAGCACCAAGCCATTCGGATGAACCCATTACATGAATATATAGTAGGCGTAATGTTAGCGCGAGGTACACAATATTCTATGAGGAACGACCTGTACAATAAGCTAAGAGAGTGTTCAATCTATAGCCTGTAGTTCGTCATTTTCTAAAGAGTATCAAGAAAGCTAGCTATGAGAAAATGTAGAGTTAACCCGACGAAATATCTATTTCCACTCACTGAACAACATTCTCGAGAAAATCCATTTCCAACACAATTGTGCGAAGGAAGCCCGCATCCCGGCAAACAAAGAGAATTCGCGCAATCCTCAATTTTGAACCGCTTCAAATCTGTCAATAAAACATAGTACGCACCGCGGCGCCTCGCTTATCGAACCGATACGTATGTACCATCCTTACATCGGAAAAACCTTTAGGTAATCGAAGGAGGCGCGAGCGGGCAAAAATCGCGACGCCACCCGTTGCCATGGCGACCGACCAAGACGGTAAACAACCACTTACACAATATTAAACTTTAGCACGAGACAAATAGGGCTGGCTTTTGAATGCTGGGGTGCAAGTTGTACTACTTGTACAGTCGTGAAGCGGCTTGTAGTTATAAATGTAAAACAGCGTTTACTGGCTGTTAGAGCGAGAGATCGGAGGGAGCGTGGGGTGGGGAGAGGGGGTATTCTTTCATCTGTTGTGGCCGAGCGCGCGATAAGGTGCCGCGTCTACCTTTTATTTATTACTCTATTTTAAAGCGGGGGTGAGTATGTTACGCAATTCGGCGTGTGATTTGACGGCGGTGGGGTTGTTCACAATGTTCCTGATTCCGGAGATAGCACTTCGTTCTGGATGTAGTTCGTGAGGAAGGGACTCCGAGTGCTCCGGGTAAACAGGGACTCTATGTGCACATACTATATGTTGCGGAATAAACAGTCGGTTTATTTTCGTGAGACTGTTAAGATTCTACCTGTGCGTATGTTGTTGGTAAATTGGGAAAATATGTTCGAGTATGTAGAGGCGTACTAATAACAATGACGTAACAGAAAAGGACACGATTCAAGTCTATAGAAGGAGCTGTTTTTATTTTGAAGATAAAACTATATTTAGTAATAACCAAGCATACATTGAGCACTGAAGTCTCTTTGTTTTCCTCGTCTATGAATTCAAGTACATACTTACAAGGAGCATTTGATAATGGACTGTTGAAACTGTTGAATAACATGTATTTTTGATTACATCTTTATAATACTATATATAATAATCCGTAGTATTTTTATCAAAAGAAGACATCAAATTATAAAACATAAATGACAAGAAACATCAAAAGATAAATCATTATTCCCAAAACTAAAAAAAAAATACAATAAAATAATCTAACAAGGCAATATTTTACTAAGACCTTATTAACTTGGTTCTACCTACAATGTTTATCTGTCTTTATCATCAATATATCAATATTGATGATTATGTCTATATTACAGCGTGTTTTCTCTTATTATGAAAACAGTGACATATAGGTGACAGGTAAGTAGGTAGGAATAAGAGGTGTTACGAAAATAAAAAGTATATTATTTTTTTTATGTTGTCTAAAATCATTCTTTATAGATTTTTATCAAGAGGCTGTGTTATAAACTATGCAGAATAATGCAACAAGAGACCTAAATTCCTCCTAATATCAGAGTTATTGTATAGAAGTGATTTTGTACAGACGACAGCACATCAAGTCACCACAGTCCCTCAAATTTCTAAAATAGATTTTCAACCTTAGCACAATAGTGTTAGTTAACTGCCGTTCCCAATAACCTATCTATCTCTGGATTTGCTTACTAGAAATAGGAATTTGACATTACTTGTATGGGGCTAATGTCAAAATTCTATCTCTAGTAAGCAAATTCAGAGATAGACAGAATATTGAATTCCGCAGTAAATGTTCGATTGATAAAATTTGACAGATTCGGGTACCGTGAGCTGCTGTCATCTGTACATTCGAGATTCATATTTTATTAGATTTTTGCCAGCTTACAACAGCCTGTATATATGTAGGCAATTACTTTCATTTTTTGTTTGATCGAATTAGTATATTTCTTTGTCTGTGGGCAAATATTAAAGTTTTATTAGATATCAAAAATCCTACACAAAAGTTTGATGTTTGCCGAATGGAACTAAAACAAAGAGCTCGTATAACTGCCTCCTACAGTTAAATAAAAACGTTCTAATATGGGTTAACGTGGAACTGAACCCGTGATATAGTCGTACGACACTCGTTGGTAATAAACCTATACGTAGGCGTAAAACTCGTGTTTAGTATCGCGGACGTTGTGGCCACACAACGACAGCACTATTCTAGAGAGAGACTGTGGTAACGAGATGGAATGGTGTGACTGTCAAAACGTAAATGTATAATTTATTAATGAACGAAATAGAAGAGTCTACGATAAGTTAACGGACAATTATGTTAAGGTTGAAAAAATCCGGCTAGTTTCACAGGTTTCAAATGAATTATAGATAGCTATATGTCAGATAGGAGCATAGAAATGTTTTTAATTTTGACAACTTTTCTATGGTATGATCTGTCAGATACCTATATAGAACTATATCTGGCACCTGTTAAACTGGCCGCTAG
>NWSH02000605.1:1307983-1320949 GCA_002382865.2 Heliothis virescens | reverse complement strand
CGGTTTATTTTCGTGAGACTGTTAAGATTCTACCTGTGCGTATGTTGTTGGTAAATTGGGAAAATATGTTCGAGTATGTAGAGGCGTACTAATAACAATGACGTAACAGAAAAGGACACGATTCAAGTCTATAGAAGGAGCTGTTTTTATTTTGAAGATAAAACTATATTTAGTAATAACCAAGCATACATTGAGCACTGAAGTCTCTTTGTTTTCCTCGTCTATGAATTCAAGTACATACTTACAAGGAGCATTTGATAATGGACTGTTGAAACTGTTGAATAACATGTATTTTTGATTACATCTTTATAATACTATATATAATAATCCGTAGTATTTTTATCAAAAGAAGACATCAAATTATAAAACATAAATGACAAGAAACATCAAAAGATAAATCATTATTCCCAAAACTAAAAAAAAAATACAATAAAATAATCTAACAAGGCAATATTTTACTAAGACCTTATTAACTTGGTTCTACCTACAATGTTTATCTGTCTTTATCATCAATATATCAATATTGATGATTATGTCTATATTACAGCGTGTTTTCTCTTATTATGAAAACAGTGACATATAGGTGACAGGTAAGTAGGTAGGAATAAGAGGTGTTACGAAAATAAAAAGTATATTATTTTTTTTATGTTGTCTAAAATCATTCTTTATAGATTTTTATCAAGAGGCTGTGTTATAAACTATGCAGAATAATGCAACAAGAGACCTAAATTCCTCCTAATATCAGAGTTATTGTATAGAAGTGATTTTGTACAGACGACAGCACATCAAGTCACCACAGTCCCTCAAATTTCTAAAATAGATTTTCAACCTTAGCACAATAGTGTTAGTTAACTGCCGTTCCCAATAACCTATCTATCTCTGGATTTGCTTACTAGAAATAGGAATTTGACATTACTTGTATGGGGCTAATGTCAAAATTCTATCTCTAGTAAGCAAATTCAGAGATAGACAGAATATTGAATTCCGCAGTAAATGTTCGATTGATAAAATTTGACAGATTCGGGTACCGTGAGCTGCTGTCATCTGTACATTCGAGATTCATATTTTATTAGATTTTTGCCAGCTTACAACAGCCTGTATATATGTAGGCAATTACTTTCATTTTTTGTTTGATCGAATTAGTATATTTCTTTGTCTGTGGGCAAATATTAAAGTTTTATTAGATATCAAAAATCCTACACAAAAGTTTGATGTTTGCCGAATGGAACTAAAACAAAGAGCTCGTATAACTGCCTCCTACAGTTAAATAAAAACGTTCTAATATGGGTTAACGTGGAACTGAACCCGTGATATAGTCGTACGACACTCGTTGGTAATAAACCTATACGTAGGCGTAAAACTCGTGTTTAGTATCGCGGACGTTGTGGCCACACAACGACAGCACTATTCTAGAGAGAGACTGTGGTAACGAGATGGAATGGTGTGACTGTCAAAACGTAAATGTATAATTTATTAATGAACGAAATAGAAGAGTCTACGATAAGTTAACGGACAATTATGTTAAGGTTGAAAAAATCCGGCTAGTTTCACAGGTTTCAAATGAATTATAGATAGCTATATGTCAGATAGGAGCATAGAAATGTTTTTAATTTTGACAACTTTTCTATGGTATGATCTGTCAGATACCTATATAGAACTATATCTGGCACCTGTTAAACTGGCCGCTAGTCTACGCTAAGCTTCTTCTACAGCAAAAGAAGATGAATGAGCGAGCAGAGCGCTTGAAAATCTCGGGGTAAAAAATCATAACAACTTTGATAATTATTGCAAATTACAAAATGCGAGTAGCAAAACATGATATTCCCTTATTTGGTCAACTTTTCCACTGCACAAGACTAGCCGTAGACACCTCGGCACAAATCTCCAGAATAACCCGTAGCAATAGTGGAATAACTCAAATCGTCCCAAGTCGGCCGGTGATTGACGCGCGTATTTAATGCACGTCGCGCGTGATTTATACGCGATGTCCCACGCACCAATTACTAAAGCCTTAGAGCACAACCTCCGATTTATTGTGCGACAATAATCGTCAAATCTCTACTTTGCTTGCGGTTTTTTTACGCTGCGGTAGATCTATTGGGAGGTCCAATAAATACTTAGATTATCGCTAAATGGAGTTTAACAAAAATAGTTAAGTCATAATGTACAGTTACTTACTTGCTGATGGCTCGTTGATCTGGTTGTCGCATAGCGCGACTGCTGTGCTTGCTTTTTTTTATCGATGGAAAATCATCAGAATGACCCTCCCTCTGTGGGTGACATCGTGAGTTTGATTTCCGGGTCGGCCCGAAATCGCGTTGTAGATGTTTTAAAACTTTCACAGGCCAGTCTTTTAGCCGACGTTTCGGCCGAATTGCACCCACCGTGGTCGCGGGTGGACTGATGACAGCTGGTGACGTCTCCGTGGACCACATGGTTTTAAAACTATCCTCGCTTGGTCCTCATAATTTTCACTTTTTGGATTCACAGAACACTTAAATACATATGTCAATATTTTATAACTACTTGAGGCCGGTATTTCCAGTCTGATTACCTTAAGAAGAAACACCGAAACAAACTCAATCCTACACACTATCTCTATAGTCAAAGAAGAAGAAGACTAGCGGTTTTCCCGCGGTTTCACCCGCGTTCCATAGTAACTACTGCTCGTAACCAGACAAAATATAGACCTAGCTTTCCAAGTGAAATAATTTTTCAAATCGGTTCAGTTGTTTCGGAGTCTTTAAACAAAAAATATAAGTATAGATAAACCTATTTGGCCGGGTATCTTCCACAACCAGGTTGATGAGGTCAGATATTAAGTCACTCAGCAAAACTCTGGTACTCAGCTGCATTATTTTAGACTGGAAACCGTTCTTAAAATAGTGGGCTAAGAAAAGGCTAGGCAGATGATGATGTCAACTGATATCGACATTGATTTACACCAGTATCATAAAAGAGGTATTCGATCAAAATCAATGAATGTTAATCATGAACCGACATAAAGTTTGGAAGTAAATAATGAGGCTTCACTGGAACAAGACGTGGCCACAAATAAGACATCAAATAAAATCAGTTTGAGTGACTCGTGTCAGTCGTAAATGCAAATCATTTGATACAGACATAACGTATTGAATTTCCGACTTGTTATACAATTAACAAACTTAAAATAAAATTCTTGACTATGCTAATAAGAGATTTTGGATGTCCTTCAACGAATTCGTTACCTTGTCATTGTCTGCCTAACCTTCTTCCTTCTACTTTGGGGTCGGTTCTAGTCTAACTGGATGCAGTTGAGTACGTATTCTGTAACTATTTAAATAATTTAAGAGTGTTTAAATGTTTAAATTTACATTTGCAGATAATTATTTAAGCTCAAGTTTGTCGACAACATAAATGACAGTTTTCTTAAAACTACAACTATTCACCTTAAATTTTCAATGAAAACAGTAGTTTTAAGAAAAAAATACGTTAATGTTGTCGACGAATTTAAATCTTATAAATTAAATACTAAATGTGCAGCTTTACTTATTCTCGTACTTCAAGTTTATTCCTAAAGCGTATTTTTTACGTGGGTTACATATATTCTTTCCATTCAATCAAATATGTATCTGAAATAATATCTAACGGATTGAAGTGCACCTATCATGTTATCCCTTCATCACCTTGAGGTTGACTGGAAAGAATGCCTATGGCATTAAGTCCGACTTTGTACATGTATCATGTTGCATAAAGTTAAAGAAATAAATTGTAACTATATAAAATCATAAACGTAGAGGTCACAGAAGATACAACAATTAAACTAACTATTCATTTAAGAAAGACTATCAGAGGCCAAACAATTAAGTCATAATTGATGAATCACAGGTCCATGGAGGTTAATTAGTATTCATTTCAAGCTATAATGTTAATTACTGAACATATATGGCTGGTGTCTATGCTCACTGATATGACTGTAGTAAATAGTATATTGATGACTCAGTTGGTACAGACCACCGCAGGTCAACCTACCCGAATCTGGCATTTGAGGCTAGGCCGGCTATTGTGATAACGTTGAAAATCTATTGATAGTTGAGGTGGCTTGATGTGCTGTCGTCTGTAAAATAGTAGTACTTATGAATATGAAGATTGTTTTAGGTATGTTATTTAGTTCCCTACCCACTTCTAGCAAAGCTAAGCTTCAAAACTAGATTAACTTCGAGTATATTTTTTTCTCTACGAGTAAGTCTGCATAGAATTGATGGACGAAAGCCTCCCCATAAATATAAAAATATAGCTACTAGCTGTGTCTGATTTATTATTTGTACTTGAAAATAAATGTACAAATATGGACGTATAGCAATTAACATGCCCACGTTACACAGATTGCCTTTCATTCTTAAGATTTTAGCAAATTTCCGCTTTACTAATTGACCAGACCACACAACCTTATCAACAGGCTAATAATTAATTTTACAACCAACAAAAAGGGATCAATTAAACAAACCAAGACTGATCCAACAAATGTCAGAATTGATAAACACTCTCAAATATACCTGGGGTCAATTTGACCCGTCACATTAAACTTTATGGCCATCAAAAAGATGCAAAATTGATATTTTTAACCAGTTAAGGGTCCTATAGTGAGACGAGAGTTAATTCGTGGTCGTCAATCGGCATTGGGGCCACAAAAGTGTTTGACACTAAACTGTTTACGATCACTATAAACTGGCCGGCAGTTCATTCACTCAGCCTGACATCCAGGAATTTGTTTAATTATTAATTAGCTCTGGGTTTACACTAGTGGAGCCAGGATTCACCTGCTTTTGAATTATTTTAATTATAGAAAATTTAAGATGATTGTTTCATTATATTCTAATCTTGAAAAACATATGTAATATATAAAAATTTTTTTAATAGTCTTTTTATCGTCCCACTGCTAGGCACAGGCCTCCCCTCACACGGAGAAGGATTGAGCATTAATCACCAATGCTGCTTAATGCGGGTTGGTGATTTCAGACTTTATAGTCCAGCTTTCCTCAAGGTGTTTTCCTTCACCTTTTATCAGCCATTGGTGTCTAAGATATAATTAGAAATTACATCTTAGACACCTTTATTAATTCTTAGATATAACTACAAGTGTTTTTATTGTTACTATAAAGCTCAAGGTACCAGTAAAAATATTATAATAAGTTTTCATAAAATAGTATGGTAAAACGCAAAACACCATCTCCTTCAATCTTGTAAAATAAGATATCCTGAAATAAGATATTCTTAACAAATATATCAATCCAATTACAGATAGATCATTAAGCTATGGAGGTGCTCTATCAATCAACAGCAATCACCACAATCGCCATAATCACCACACCACATGCGGCGTTATACGGCCCCGGTGCGATTGGCGATTTTATTAAAATTAATAACTTGGGACGTGGCTGTAAATGAGTTTATTCTTTCAGATTCATATGAAAGAATGTTTGATTGTCTATACGGTTTTTGGACCTTATTAAATTATCTTCAGTCCTTCATGTTTTAAGTTTTAAGTCAAAACTATAACAGGACGTATGGAAGGACTAAATTCATATTAGTATTTTGGTCTTTTAGACACCGTTAACAGATTGAAGGCCATGGGTCACAGACATAATAGAAAATCTATTGTTTGTCGTTCACTTGGCGTTCAACGTTTTAACTATGAAACTCTTAATAAAGTCAAAGTCAAAGGTTACACATGAATAGATAAATGAAAATTAGGCAAGGTTCAAAGATCATATGAAAAGGTATCAGATCTAGAAGCATTTACCTAAAAAAGTGTATTTAAAAACATGTCAAGCAAAGCATGGAGTATTCACTAATAAAGTTATACAGCCACCGAACAGCCCGAGGCGTCAGGATTTAACAACGGTAATACGATCGGAATTAATTTGCGGGCTCTATAGAGTCCTAACGAGCGCATGCGCAGTACAACGACTATACACCTATACGACGCCATTATTTTCATTAAAACAATCCACTATTATTGCCTTTTATTGGCCATTGTTTTGATTTTGTTTTATCTGTTCGGGACTGTTGAGGTCGAGATTAGTAATTTTAATATCAGCTAACTTATATTAAAACTAACTTACGCGAGCGGTTTCTATCGCGTCCCGTGAGTACTACTTGGCGTACTTGGATAAAAAATATGGCATATAGCCTTATTCAATAAATGGGCTATCTAACACTGAAATAATTCTTTAAATAGGTTCACTATTTCCTAAGATTTGCGCTTTCGAAAAAACAAACAATCACTTCAGCTTTATACTATTTATACATATGTAAATTGCATTAATGATTAAATCTCTTAATAATATTTTACAAGTTAATCTAAGAGACTTCCTTTCACATTAATTAAAGTAATTATTTATTGAAAGATAATTGTTACGATATGAAATTATATAATTGTCCGAAGGCTTGTTATTGGTTAACTGAACACAAAATAATTATTATCAGTAAATACTGTGGTATGGGATATGCGGAATACTTATTTCTGTACTTTATCAATTGTAAAGATGATTGTTATTCTTATTACTGAATTATAAATCTATTATTTGTGGGACACTTGGCGTTCAACGTATTAATTATTATAGTATATTTGCAAGCTTAAAATAATGTGGTAGTGTATGGCAGAGGACCTCTGAAATGTAATGATTACCTATATTTCAGGAATCAATGCGATATTTACTATGTATGGAAAATTCTGCCACTTGCTTTAACAAGTAATTTTCAGCTTCCACTCTCGTCTAATCACGTCACCATTACACTCGACGGCCAACAAACCGACTCATCCGAAAGTGTCCAGTTTCCGTGTCCCGCAGTGTAGCACATCGATCAAGGGCCAAGATCTGGTACCTCCGATAAACCCTGACGGGACATTAAAACATTTTAAAATGCAATAAATAAATCCCTTAACGACGGAGAGTGCGGCCCGCCATTAATCAACTGCTCACTTCAAGCTACTTTTTATTACATGTAAATGAGTACCTCGTAATGCTGAGGTTTATGCAGCTGACTGTACCTGCAGAGGGGGGGGGGGGTAATAAGGGCGTATGTGTGAGTAATAAATACCTATTGGATTGATCTTTATTGCTAGGTTTCATTTGTTTTATTGTTAGCAATAGAACCTTTTTTTCTGAAAGCTTCGTATGAGAATGTTCGCTTTTACAATCTCTTAGAAGATTAATTAAACGCTGAAATTCATAAAAATGTTAGAAAATGTATATTTCAAATAATTTTCAGTTCCCTAAACAAAACTGGATACGCCAGGATGACGTGTAGATGACCTTACGCCTTAGACATAAAGCTGACTGCACACGAGCGCACGTTTATTACAAATATCAGTAACAATCCGTCGAGCGGCGTCATTAAACCTCCATCCAGTCACAATGGTATAAATAACGACGGATTTATTTCTATATTTATTTATTTATATGTGTTATTTATTTATTACCCGTCCGGTCTGCACTTGGCTTTATAGATTTTTTTATACTTGCCCTCGTGATCGAGATGTATTAAAATGTTTATTGTCTAACCTATTTGGTGGTATTAAACTAAGTTTTAATTTGAGTAAACATTCTTATTTGATTTCGATAAAGATAACAATTTCGAAGGATGTTTTATTGTGGTTTAGTGTGGAATGATAAGCCTGGAAGATTTACAGACGTTAAGTCATTCGTATTTTGTGGTTTTCGTTGTGTTTTTGGCTTTATTTTTGGGTCCAAAAAAGTCCATATAAATATGTAAGACAAATGATTTTATCATTGAATTAGGGTCAATTTATACTAGCGCAGAGTCGAAGCGCATCGAAGCGTCAAATTCTTCACAACTAAAGCGAAGCCGCACGAATGCGAATCAGCGTTGTTCACGCGCAGAGGCGCGAATTCCGAAGAATGCGACTTTTTAAAATCTCAGAAGTAATGTGTGCGTTACGCTGTGGAGTTAAGGTTGAATTTGTTATTATGTTCAGTTTTGGAAAGACGCTTCGATGCGCTTCGACTCTGCGCTAGTATAAATTGACCCTTAGACATAAATTTACTAATGGCAAAATATTGCGTCATATTTTGGTACAACTAAAACCCGCTTAATGTCCCACAAACAGAAAAAGTTCACACAAACAAACACACATGCAACATAATATTTTTTGATACACCGCATATCCTTCGAAAATATTTCTTCACTAAACAAAGTTTGTCATCTCGTCAAGGAAGCAAAGCCATAGAATAACACTAGTATTGTTTATACAAACCTTTTTAACCTATCAAGCGATCAACGGTTCAATAAATTTCTTAGATGCAGTTTCCTATTGAGAGCATCGTAGATTTTTTTACCTTTCCTCATATAAGGGATTTGCTTTCGCTTAAGATACAGGTTTGCCTTTATTTTAGAAGTATAGAATGAAGTTCTTGATATGTAAGCACAGGTATGTCCAGTACCTACGTGAGACATTTCTATCGATTTTTGATGATGAAATAAACCTCTTTATTTATTAGTTATTAACTGGAAGGCTTTTAAATATGTATAGATTAACGTAGAAATCTAAATTCATTGTTTTTTTTTCATCAATCAAATGACTTTGCCCCTTTCCTATGAATGGACCAAAATGCTACAAAAATACTTCTATTGCTATAGTATTGAAAAATGAAATTATTTATGTTTATTTTTTTTATCTTTTGTGATAAATATTAAAATCGTCACCTTTGATATCATTTTCGTTTGTGCATTATTAATTTGCTTACAACTGATTGAACCCGTGTCATTTTCACGGCGATTTAGCAAAAAGGTGAATTGAGCCTTAGTTAATTGACTGTAACGAATTGAAATACAGATTGTAAATTATGTATGATTCACTTTTGTATGAGAAGTTTAAATGTACTGATTTTGCGAAACTAATTGTATTACTGTGTCATTTTTGATACTAAAGACTTTTGTGAATTATGATCTTCATAAAGGAAGAATTATCGTGAAACCCATGTTTATTTTGTTTGGCTGTAGGATATTACTAAACGTTTGTATTATGATGAGTATCATTGGTATATCGAGTAACTTTTCTTTGAAAAGACGAACTTTCATGGAACCTAGCATCTACCAGGCAATAATACCAGCCTCCAATAAGTTCAACAATAAGGTATAAAGTGAGTAGATTGGAGCCGTGTCTGCTCATTAAGTCCAGCTCCACATCCGGTCGCACAATACACAACTCATAATAATTTAACCGACATCAAAGATCCAATAAATCTAACATTAATAACTCTATTCGTTTGTTGTGATAACACCACACTTGTAAACTCAACCATACGGCTTACGGTATAAGGTTGATATTAGGTTGGGCAGTGGAGGGTATTTTAATCCCTGCAATAAAAAGGTGTGGTATAAAACGGTAGCCAACAGGATTACCTATAGGTTTTGTATCAAAGTAGCGCTGACGGGTTGATTTTAGTGATGTGCTCGGATTTGTCGACTGGGTACGCTTTGATTAATGTTCAGATGGTTCAGATATATTTTGGAAACAGAAAGTTAAATAATGAGATTTCCAAGCTAGAGGTGTTATTTGACCTATCTAGTGACTACTGATGTTGTATATTTTCAGTTTTTTGGTTACTTAAGCTGAACTAATTAAACAATTGTTTTTATTATACTATACATATAGGTATCTTGTATGATGGGTAAATATGTGTGTACATGACAAGTTAGTATCTAATAAAGACCAAGACAGCAAAAACTTTAACCCGAAATCTTCACCAACCTTTATCGACATCTACAAATCGACACACCCCCACCACTAGTCACTAATATTAATTATAAATGATTCAGGCATCATTAGCGGTGGCAAAGATCTTGTGCGATACAAAGGCTATCGCCGTCTCGCTCGCACTCACGGCACAAATGATACTGTTTATTGTAACGTGAGAACTGACTGGCAGTCGTGTTATTTGTCTATGGTGATACAGGCTGGTAATAGTCAGGAAGAAAAAAGGAGAAAGTTAAGTCATTTTGGTGCCTTGATCCTGTCTCTACGGCACTATTTATCCTACCTTCACTTACACAGGCAATGATTTCAGAAAATTTCAGCCCAGGGCTGGTATCTCTGAAACTGGCCCTTATTGTAATAAGGGCCAGTTTCAGAGATACCAGATAAAGTTCTAGATAACTAGCATTGAAGGATAATGCCGTTGAAATATTTTTAATTTTGATTGCAACTTCGGAAAATGGGGCTTTATCTCTAAAATACTTATCTATCATGAGAAACCAAACTTTAACTCTGGTAATATTTAATAATACATTTGAACAGTCAGCAGACACCCTAATGGTTGAAATAAAAGGAGATAGATTTATCTGTGTCAACATTAAACCTTGTGTAACACACAGTTAATTAAGTTATTTACTATAGAGACCTAGCCAACTCGCAGACTCAATTAGCACAGCAATAACAAGTCATACCTTTCACCGAGCTGATCTTGACATTCGAGACTTTACATGCTATATAATTGTAGATTATACCATTTATTTAATTATTCCAAATGAAAGCACTGTAGATAATGGTTTAATTAAAGAAAATACGATTTACCTTGTCATGTAATTTGATCTAGGTATATAACTTTAAGTTAGTATTAAAGACACCAATATAAAGCCCCATTATCAGACCGTACTCAGAGGACTTCACACCGTTCGTTTCACCCTTAAAGCATTTTTTTTCTCCATCCTAATAACATAAACTTATTAACTGCAATACCAATAAAACCAATGAATGGGCTATAGAAATCGTTCGCATCCCACAAAATCCACCCCCTATACAGGGCTGCGCGCGCGCAACCATTCATGTTGTTTTTTCTGCGCGTTTACCTGCAACTTCCTTCCTACAACGATCCATTACTATGAATGACATTCCTGCGCTTTGACAGTTAAATGGATACCCTGACACTTATGTGGTGATACACTGCGGCTTATTTAAAATTGAACCTTATTTGTAGAGAGCTAAAGTTGGAATTACATGTAGGGATCGATTTCGGAATGATGGCGTAACAACTTTACATTTGCAGTCCACCTAAACACACGTAGCTCTTACCACCTTCACCTAAGGTTGGATTTTGAATGAACTTGAGTATTCCAATGGTATGGGACAATATTATTTTTCCTAGCGCGTAAACGATACGTACGGTCGGCGTAAACTCCTGCGCATTGTTGATCGGTGCCACACTGTCTGCCGTGGCGAGTTTTTGTTCAAATTTAGAACGTGTTTTTTGACAGTTTGTTGAAGCTAATGATACTTGAGGACGTGGTGTCAAGTTATTCAGTAATTATGAACGAAATGAATGGTCACAGGACTCTTAGTAATAACTTAGATAATGATACAGATGAGAGATCGAGGAGGTGTTCTTTTGTTTTTTTAGTTATAAGGTTTTTTTCTGACTCAAAAGATTTTAAGGATCTATAAAAGTCTTTATGAGGAGGAGAACTATCATTAGTAGAACAGAGATTCTAAAATATCTACTTTTATTTTAACAGTCTTCATTTTAATTGCATTCTAAGTTTTTTTCTCAAAAGCAAATTATAACAACCATCAACTAAATTAAATTCCGTTCCACCGCATTCAAGAGATATTTTAATGGAATATATCACTACAAATTCTATTACACTCACAATAGATACATCGTTTGTGATCAGCCCCAACAATTAGCTGTCACATTATATGTGACATCCAATAAATTAATCCGGACAAATTCAATAATTCCTAAGAAGTACGAGTAACTGTCGAAGTGCCGAATGCAGTCATCTTAACAATGCAAGTTGTCAATTGTTGCAAATACGTTAAATGTAATTTGTTTTACTTTTTGCAGCTGTTTGCGTGATGTTCGACTATATTTGAATTAGCTTAGTAATTATGTGTTTCATTAGTAGTTTCTTGACAATACTTTTTTTGTACTGATAAAAAACATCTCTGAGCAATTTTTGAAAAGTTAAAGCTATGACTTGAAAATCTATCGTCAATAATTAAAATCCCAAATTGATTATTTCATTAACTTAAAAGGCCATCATAAACCTAGTAAAACGTACCAACATAACAGTATTATCTCGCAGTTTCTGTCAGAAAGTTTGCAAAAAACCGGAATCGCATTACCGTCACGAGTATCGGTAACAACGACACTCGGACACAATGCAACCGGAGCGGAAATACGTCACACAAAGGCATATCATATCAAAGAGTCATGTTTTTTCTGTCTGCCCACCCCCCGTCAGTCAATAGCTTTAAGAGTCTATTCTTACTACTTAAATGTCGCGTAAAATTATTGTTCCGATTTTTTGTCCAAAGTAGGATTTTGGATCAATTCATGAACGCGCGTTTTGATTGCAACATGCTTTTAGGGAAACTATATTGTGTTGAAGAGATTAATTTGGGTACATATGGGTAAAAATAAATAAACTTGCTAAGTTTAGTTGAAGTTTTAACCCTTTTACGCAGAACTTGGCATATTTTGAACTCTTTATTTACATTTACGTTTTTGACGAAGCCTCGTTGTAGTCTTTATTCAAAAGAAAATCTTATTTTTTTATAATTAGCACTAACATAAATTCACGTATGAGAACACAATTCACAGGTTGCTCAGCGGATGCTAGAGGTCGCGCCACACATGTCACATATCTCGATACAGCGTGACAGACAGACAGACAGCTCGCTGACGTGTTGCATCCTAACATAACAAGGATGCACTGACATCGTGCTAATGTTGTCTGTTTTTTTTTATAAACATTGAGACATGAGATATACTCATATTGTTCTTAGACTAGTGATTGGGAAGCAGATTCAATTAAGGTCTACTACAATCTCTCACCGGTCGTGTCGGATTGCCGTCCCATCGGGCTATGAGAGTGAGGGAATAGGGAGTGCACCTGTGTTAGCGCAAATGCTTGTGCACTATAATATGTCCTGCGCAGCTGGCTGATCTCCTTATATGA
>NWSH02000605.1:1282629-1307592 GCA_002382865.2 Heliothis virescens | reverse complement strand
CCGTGGCGAGTTTTTGTTCAAATTTAGAACGTGTTTTTTGACAGTTTGTTGAAGCTAATGATACTTGAGGACGTGGTGTCAAGTTATTCAGTAATTATGAACGAAATGAATGGTCACAGGACTCTTAGTAATAACTTAGATAATGATACAGATGAGAGATCGAGGAGGTGTTCTTTTGTTTTTTTAGTTATAAGGTTTTTTTCTGACTCAAAAGATTTTAAGGATCTATAAAAGTCTTTATGAGGAGGAGAACTATCATTAGTAGAACAGAGATTCTAAAATATCTACTTTTATTTTAACAGTCTTCATTTTAATTGCATTCTAAGTTTTTTTCTCAAAAGCAAATTATAACAACCATCAACTAAATTAAATTCCGTTCCACCGCATTCAAGAGATATTTTAATGGAATATATCACTACAAATTCTATTACACTCACAATAGATACATCGTTTGTGATCAGCCCCAACAATTAGCTGTCACATTATATGTGACATCCAATAAATTAATCCGGACAAATTCAATAATTCCTAAGAAGTACGAGTAACTGTCGAAGTGCCGAATGCAGTCATCTTAACAATGCAAGTTGTCAATTGTTGCAAATACGTTAAATGTAATTTGTTTTACTTTTTGCAGCTGTTTGCGTGATGTTCGACTATATTTGAATTAGCTTAGTAATTATGTGTTTCATTAGTAGTTTCTTGACAATACTTTTTTTGTACTGATAAAAAACATCTCTGAGCAATTTTTGAAAAGTTAAAGCTATGACTTGAAAATCTATCGTCAATAATTAAAATCCCAAATTGATTATTTCATTAACTTAAAAGGCCATCATAAACCTAGTAAAACGTACCAACATAACAGTATTATCTCGCAGTTTCTGTCAGAAAGTTTGCAAAAAACCGGAATCGCATTACCGTCACGAGTATCGGTAACAACGACACTCGGACACAATGCAACCGGAGCGGAAATACGTCACACAAAGGCATATCATATCAAAGAGTCATGTTTTTTCTGTCTGCCCACCCCCCGTCAGTCAATAGCTTTAAGAGTCTATTCTTACTACTTAAATGTCGCGTAAAATTATTGTTCCGATTTTTTGTCCAAAGTAGGATTTTGGATCAATTCATGAACGCGCGTTTTGATTGCAACATGCTTTTAGGGAAACTATATTGTGTTGAAGAGATTAATTTGGGTACATATGGGTAAAAATAAATAAACTTGCTAAGTTTAGTTGAAGTTTTAACCCTTTTACGCAGAACTTGGCATATTTTGAACTCTTTATTTACATTTACGTTTTTGACGAAGCCTCGTTGTAGTCTTTATTCAAAAGAAAATCTTATTTTTTTATAATTAGCACTAACATAAATTCACGTATGAGAACACAATTCACAGGTTGCTCAGCGGATGCTAGAGGTCGCGCCACACATGTCACATATCTCGATACAGCGTGACAGACAGACAGACAGCTCGCTGACGTGTTGCATCCTAACATAACAAGGATGCACTGACATCGTGCTAATGTTGTCTGTTTTTTTTTATAAACATTGAGACATGAGATATACTCATATTGTTCTTAGACTAGTGATTGGGAAGCAGATTCAATTAAGGTCTACTACAATCTCTCACCGGTCGTGTCGGATTGCCGTCCCATAGGGTTATGAGAGTGAGGGAATAGGGAGTGCACCTGTGTTAGCGCAAATGCTTGTGCACTATAATATGTCCTGCGCAGCTGGCTGATCTCCTGAGATGAGAATAGTCGCCGTGACTTACTTCAGCCTTGTATTATTGTGTTTTAATAAATAAGAATTGTAGATACTGCTTTTACAGTTTGCAATGTGGGTCATAAATCTGGGAAACTGGCCAGTTAGTGGTGATCAAGATCATTCACTTTTAGCCTCCGGAATAACTAACTTTTAGCACAGCATTGTCTAACTCTATTCTCGTTCACGCTTATTTTAGTGTCGACAAGAATTATTTGATGCATAGGTAAATACACTACCGATTACCTAGTAATAATATTATGGTTATTGAAGCTAACTACTTATATTTTTTGTTTACATATTTTCGTATGAGTATTATTTTCTTTGTAACCAAAAAAAGGCTTCCTATTTCCTCGGATTTAAAATATGAAGCCATGTCAAAAGTTCGTTAGTTAATTACCAGTATAATATCATCCGACGTCTCCACATAAGCCTGCCCCAGACGCTCGTACAAGAGTGTCAATAAACTTGGCCCGACGTTTAATACACCGCCGGACAAAAGCAAGGGAACACTTTTATTTTTCATACACTTAGGGTCCAGTGACTTCACGGACGATTAGATATATTTTATATATATTTATAACAGTGTTAGGGTAGTTTAAATTTAGTTTACCTCTACTTTTAATTAACGGTTGTTGTAACTGGTTGTGCAATGGTTTATTTTAAAGTGATTTGGATTTGTAATTCTGTGTTCTCATACTTATTAGAAACAAGTACTTTTGGTACATATTTTGTTTAGTTACTCATTGCAGTAAGTGCTCCGATACCTAGTATTTAAAGAAAGACTAAGACAAAAAAAAACCTTCTATAATTAGGCTACGGAACCACGTACTTAAGCAGCCTACCGGATTCTCTGTCAATACCAGTAGCCGACAATAGGAGGCCATTTATCAGACTCAACTTAGCCCTTTTTCTTTTTGCCCAGCACGGCACCGAACGCGCTACCTGATCGCTTGCCCACCGCTACTTATGCTCCGAATTAATGACCACTATATACCCTTTGTGGGGTTAACTTCTGTATGATAAGGTCGGAGAAATGATGGGTGGCAGTTATTATCTTTAATTAATGACAGATTTTAGTTTATGTGAAATTCATTTTATGTTTGGAAGGAGTGACTGTGTTACTGGGCCTTTGTTGGAAGATTTGTGATACCGTACTTAGAAGTATAATTGGAAGTTGTTTTGATGCGTCTCTATAATTATAGGTACTGGAAGTTATTTACATTATATATCTATATATGTGTAGCTTAGTTTATTTCCAAATGCTGAATATAGCATTTGGAAATAACCTAAGAACAGTCAACCTTACCTGTGAGCCTATCAAGCAGATATTTTTTTCAAAATGAAACTTACTATATTTCTTAGTGTCTTTATTATAAACTAATAAACATAACATAACATTTACTACATTTCAATAATAAAATCAGTACCCCCTTTCAACCAAACATCATTTTGAATTTTGCGTAGTAAATGTAACAATTCTTGAAATTTGGCCATTTTAACCACGTAGGTTATTTGATATTATTTTAATCATCAGTATCTCTAAATATAATAGTATCGTTATACGTCTTTGATCTGATCTGAGGACTCAACTGGCTTAGAATGAAAGGCAGGTCCTTATTGCTCCTCAGTCTATGATGAGGCCGCCTGTCTAATGGGACCATAATAAACGCTTGACCCTCTTCAGATATATCAGGTACTTCTCCAGCATCCCTTAAATACTTTTCAGCTAGAATATATTCATTCTTGTTACCAGATCGGCTGGGATTCAGCTTGCTATCAATTTGTCTTAAGAAATTGTCCATACTGTCATCCCACGGTCCCTTATCATTTTCCTGTGCATTTTGTCGCAGTAATGGATGTTCATACAGCGGGTCTGATGAACGAGTTTGTATCTTCTCAGTAGACGTTCCTTCGTCAGATTTGTCTTTGCTTCTAACAGGGTTCTCAGGTGTACTATTGTCATCTTTATCTTTTTCGTGGCTTCTCAATTCATTATCTACTGTGTCATTTTTACTATCAGCTATCTCTACATGACTTTTATTAGATTCAGAGCCTATAACACTTTTCCATAGATATTCAAAGTCAAGAGGTTGATCTTCACCTTCATCTTTATGCAGAGCTGTTTCATTAGTACTCTTATCATCGCTATTTGCTATTTCACTGGTATTGCCCAGTGAAACAAATGGATTTTGAAGGTCTACAGCATAATCTTCAGCTTTATGTTTAGTGTAATTCCTTAAAAATTCTTCGATATCACCTTCTGATGAAGTATTATTATTATCGCTAGGGCTGGGTTGGTCATTCCATGGGAATTCAAGGTGTAGAGTAGTATTCGCTTCACTACCATCATCTTCCTCTCCTGCACTTGTAAGTGGTTCATGAGTCACGTTAGTCTTATTATCGTTTTCTTTTTCAGAAATTTTGATAGTATTTTCCTGGCTAGAATGGGTTTTATTTAAGCTTTTTGAACGATCACCTGATTCATCATCTGCAAAATTATCGTCAAAGTCTGAGTCATAGTCATCTTCACTGTCGTTGTTTGAAGCAATGGATTCGTCGTCATCGTGTTTATGATTATTTTTGTTTCTAAGATGTTTATGGCACTTTTCCGATTTTAAGTTTTTATGATCCTCGCGGATATCTAGGTTCTTTAGTAAGTTTTGCTTTAAATTTCTTAACATTTGGATTTCAGCATTTAAATTGTCCGAATTTCTAAAGCGCATGACCTGAGACCTCAGCCTTTTCTTATGTGATTCATGTTGCTCCTTTCTATTTTGTTTATCAGATGGTATCCCGACTCTTAGTTTCACTGGTATGATTTCTAAGTCAGCTAATTTCGCTGAAAAATTAGACGATCCATTTTCATCAATCATTACCTTTTCAATCGGCGAAATTAAAAGTCTTACAGTATTCTTATTGTCTTTTTGTCCGTTAATTTTTCCATCATGGTTTTTCGCCCGCGGTGTTTTGAAGTCCTCTAAGTCAGATAGACGTAAAGATACTGCCTCGTCCGTGTCCTCTTCATCTTCCGCAGTGAGATTTGTGAATGATCTGAGTTTATCTAGGAGTGCCTCAATAGCGACAGTATTATTTTTATTATTTGCATCGTCATACGTCGCCAAGAGACTCTCTATAATAGGTTTAATTTCAATAAAAGATTGAACATAACTGTCCTTAAGATCGTCAACAGACCTTTCTTGGTCTACAGATGGCAATTCAATTGAATCTTTATATTCGTAATCATAATCATAATCATCTTCGTCATTTTCATCAACATCATCATCGTCTACATTCCTATTAGATACTTTAGATTTGCTTGGTTTGAGCGGTTCTGGAAGTCTTATCTGACTTCTCAAGACAGGCATGAAAAGGGCTGCATCGATATTGCCAGTGCGTCTTTGAGATTGCGGTAGATAATACTTTGAGTCGGATTCGTGGCTATTCCTATCTTCGTGATTTAACTTTTTACTATTGGCTGGTTCTATTAAATGCGAGTCAAGAAAATTTTCACGAGAAGTAGCCAGATTATTTATAGAGTCCTTGTGTTCATCATTTAGGTTTCGTCTATTATTTTTTTCCTCCACTATTGTGAGCAGTAATTTCAAGTAGTTAGCTGCTCTTCGGTGCACAGCATCCTCAAGATTCTTGATATCATCTGTTGGTGTTACGGCGTGTCTACGATTTAATGTTCTACGTCCCAGATACAATCGTCTGAGGTCCTTGTCTTTCACAGTGTCAAGTGGTTCAACGTGTTTATCTGAGTCAAGTCTACCCGGGGTTGGTTCAGGACTTGCTACATTATCTGCTTTATTGTCATACTGCGTAGGATTTTTTTTCCTCTCATATGAGCTAGATGATCTGTAACCTGAATTTTCTTCATCACTTGTGTAGTCGAAATCTGATTCTTGGCTGTCACTATCTAAGAACGTTCTGGTCGTTGGTTGTAAATATCGATTATAGGACGAAGATCGTCGACTTGGCTCGTGGTTAAGTAACTGTGACCGAATTATTGCGATTTGATTGTTATGTCGATAGTTTAGTGCGGCGTTAAATCCAATTTGTAAAATCTGTAAACATAATGCGTGAGAAATTAAAGCTTGTTGCAATAATCTGGACAAAAAGTATTTGTTACGGTTGATGAAATCTGAACTAACTGAAAGTTGTACAGAACTATGAATTTGAGCTACCCTAAGTAGGCAATATATTATAATAAAATGCATCCGACGGTCTCATTACAAACTACAAGATTTGATGAGACATTATGCCTACTATGCTATGGATTGTTCATAATGGTGCGATCGTTACGTAAATTATGTTATCGTTCATTATGTAACGTTTAAAAAATATATTAATAAGTCCTGCACTATTAATAATCCTCAAAAAGAGGCTAATGACCCTATGTAAGATATTACTGCAATAATAAAACTTATTAAATAAAAGGACTAAATATTAAGCGAAATGAATCGGTTGATACATTTTTAAAACGATGATATGAATGAAAGTAAAAAAAAATGTAAAAATATATATTCAAATGAATGTATGTGTCACTTTTTTTTATTTCTATTGTAAAAAAGTCCTATTCCTATAGTAAAAAATACAAAATTTTCACTATACTGCTTAGCGGATCAAACATGGCAGTATTTAAAGAACGCGAAGTAATATTTAGAAGCATATAAACCTACATAAAATTAGACTTAATAAAAACTAAGCAAAATGAATCAAATTCTTACCAAAACAAATAAAGCTAAATCCATTTTTTATGTTAATATTTAAATCATATTTTAAATTATATTTCGGCAACAATAGACACCCGTGTTCCGCGGCTCTCGTTCTTGCAGCTCTCCGGCTATAACGGGTACTATAGTTCCACGCGGCGTGGCTAATCTTACTCCGATTAACACACTATGTTCTAACATGTTTAGGAAATTAAAACAAGCATTAAAACGCCCATTATTTGTTCTTTCAACCATTATTTATATCGTATTTGTTGATATTCGTACGTTTTTCAACCATGTAGACAATTATAGTATTTAACGCGAACATAAAAAATGTTTTTCGGGTTAATTTTACATTTACTGCTTGAACAAATTAGCTAGTGCATTATGTAATGTTATTGTATAATATTATGCGTAGATAATGCGTCACGTATTATGTAAATACAAGCTAACTAACTACTAACTACCTTTTCCTTTAGAGTCGCTTGAACTAATCAATTAAGGTAAATGCGACCTGTAAAAAACTTTTTATTGCGAAATATCATAGTTTCGACAGTTACATTTGAATTGTAAGAAGTTTCGGAGTTAAACAAGGATATCAGATATTACTTATCATAAGATCACGCCTCATATTGAATGTTAACTTAGGTAAAACATGAAAAAACCATTTTATATTTGAATTTCCCGCTTCTAGTGGTCGAATTCACCTTAAGTTTATTCTAGTGCACAATATTTCTTATAGGTCTATTATGACCAGAGTGTATTAATAAAGAAGGCATATCGATGTATGATAAAATGCTTACCTGATCGCTATCAAACTATGGAACATTGAAAGAACCCGCGATAGTTAATTTTGTAGGCATTAGAACGATCGAAAAATAAATGAACCCTTCAACTAAGGACGTCCATATTAAAGCCATTGTTTTTTATCTTTAACTGTATCATTTTAAAATATAAAGTAAGTTCTACGGCCAGCTAAACGGGAGCATTATATTTTAATTTAGTTCAAGTGTGTCGTTTTGTGCTGTGTAAAACTAAGCCGGTATAAAGTACGACTCGTGCGCAGGTATTAGTCGCTCAGGTTTTAAATTGTTTAGGTTTATATGCCGCTGTTGGGTGACGCAAAAACTTCAATCATTACTGTAAGCTTACAAGAAGGAAACCTTATTTAGTTTGATCATATTTTTTTTTATAATAGACCGATGAAAGAAGTGCCATACTTCTTTAAGCTAGGAAATTAGGACATCAATAGAAAGTTTCATCTATTGTTATAATATTTAAATTAACCGACTTCACAAGGTTTTTTCCCAAACTCATCCACGACCAATTTCTAAAGTCACCCATGTCAAAAATATTAAATTAAAATAGGTAGTAAAGCGTTTCTAAATCTGCCCCACGAACTCAACGCAACAGTCAATTCTATCTGAATAGGTACCAAACATGATAAGACATGGCGCACAAGTAAATGTAAAATGATGTGCATTTCACCAGCATATAAGCCCACCCTAACAGCAGTGCATCGCTGCAACATTGCCAGTAAACAAATATATACATTTAATAAGTTTTTATTGCCATAATCTGGACATAATTTACGTTGATAAGCAGATCATATCGCCGTGAGTCAGCCGGTACGATCAACAGTTTGTTTTATTTTCATTCACCTTTATAATCTTTTGAATTCACTGAACTCAAACGGTTTATATTCGCATGAGCTATATTTAATTTTGTTATTTTGTATGAAAATCTCTTTATATTCATTCATCTTTATTAAAAAATTAACTGTATGTTTAAGACAACTATTTTTGATAATTTTAGGTCACTACCATATTCATAAAACTATATCATTAACCTGTCGGTAACAATTCATTTTATAGATAATTTCTCTACAAAATCGATGAAACAAATCCTGATTTTGAAGATATTGTGTTATTTTATTATATTATTGGAATCTATAAGATATTCACTTTAAACGTACCATATTTTTGCTCAAGTACGTGCACATGACACCAAAAGTCACCAAACAAATCCCATTGTGCGTCAGATTACTGCAAAACCCAATTATTACCAGCATTAGTTTACAAATATGTTCGAAAAACACATTTTATACAAAAAAAAACTATCTACACGCCGCTCAAACAACTGTCAATCCAAACGTCACATTTTGGAAAATCGACAAAATCCCTTTATAGTATCCATAACAATTGTGTGGGTGATATTACACGACCAACATAAGGAAAACACAAAATTGACTAAAACCAACCTTATGTCAATGTAGTAAAGTCTTTTAAAAGTGCATTGGTTATTGTGTTTGTAGTAGAATATTGAATGTTTAGGGACAATCGGTGTGAAAAGTGGTGCCGATCTATTACGAGTAATCGGATTATGCGGACGTGTCATTTCTATGGGATTAAGGTAACATGGCTGCGAGTTATAATTGTGTGGATTTTGCCAACTGTACTGAAACGTATCGGCCGTTGATTCTGTGATTTTACGTCATTTAAACTTACGATACAATGTGACAATGAGTATTTTAACTTTTGGATTCTTGCTCTTCAAGAAGCAATTTATTTTTTTGATACGCATGCTCGCATTATATTGAAAAACGGAGCAATTGGGATTGATAGTGTTTTGTAAAATGATCATTTTATTCTGAATCAGTTTATTCTAATGGCAACAGGTATTACTTATCTAATAAAGCTTCAGATAAAATATATTCTATAGATCGAGTTAGACTATAAATAATATAATATGTAGGTAATTATTTATTGGTAGATACAAAAAATATGTATTTCTAACCTTCTTGCACCGTTAAACCATAAAACACTTACAACGCCATCTATCTACACACTCCGAACTAATTCCCCCATATTAACAAAGTACACTGCTCAACAAAAGTCAAACTACTATAATAAACGCTAAATAGGTACTTTTTGCAACAATTTGTCGATACACATCTGCTGTATCGGGTTCGATTCCCCGATTGTGACGGCTAGACAAATTGTCGGTCAATGAATGGGCGCAATGGCACGCATGATTTCATAGCTCAAGTGTGATTCCATTCATTATACGATTGACTTTTAACGACATTCTGTTGTTAAGTGATTAATTTGAGCCTTGTCATCTGCCTAGCCTTTCCCAATGTTTGGGTCGGCTTCCAGTCTAAACACAGCTGAGAAACCAGCGACTGCCTGTCTGACCTCCACAACCCAGTTACCAGGGCAACCATTGGAAAGTTGGTTGTCAGACTTCCTAACTTCTGACCACCCTAATAGATCCCTTAATGGACTGATATTCTAAATTATTTTAGCTTTGAAATAGAGGATATTAAGTATCAGTCTAAAGCAACTAGTTTGCCATTCGATTCAACTATTGTTTTTTAATATACAGAACGTTGCTATTATAAACAATTTTGCGCTAGACTTTGAATAAGCCAATTCTCAAAAACCACAAAAAATACTATACTCTAGGACATCCGGTCAGGAAGTCCATTTCATTCAATAAACTCATTATTTATTGTTGCTCAACAAATAATAACTTTGCAACAAAAGACGCGACAAATAAACGCAGCGTGAATGGCTCGACTAAAGGTACGACGCTCGGGCATATGTTTAGCAAAGGTGTCTGATAGTGAATAGGCCTGTTTATTGGCCCGAGAGTAATTTATTGGAGAGCAAAATATTGAATTTGTAACTGTTACGGAATTAATTGCAGATTCAATGGAGTGACGATTAGTTTCACAATTTATTGGTGACTGGGTATTATTGTAAAAGGACTATTTTGTTTAATAGGTATTGTTGAACTATTTTGAAGATTACAGCTAAAATAGTTTTATTGAGCACTAGCTTCTGATAGCGGTTTCACCCGCGTCCCGTGGAAACTACTTCAAGCACACAAATAAAAAGTCGTTAATGAATGAGCCTTCCTCGATAAAAGGGCTATCTGACACTGAAAGATTTTATCAAATCGGTTCAGTAGTTCCTAAGAACCTACTACTTACCTGATGATGATCATGATGTTTCTCATTACCTAATATCTTCTTTATGTTTGATACAAATAGTCTACCAGCTACATTATATCAAATTCTTAAGACACCTGCTTGTTTTTTGCGATTGGCGCAGAATCGCCCACAAAAGAAGATCACAAAACATTTAATTTAGCAATCGGACACCACCACACCATGTATCACTTACTGAAAGAGTCCCATCCATTCCACGGGGCTTCCTTTGTTTTCCCACTTAGCGTGGCGGCCGGTAAGATTTACCGGCGCTCCGACTGTCCGACTAATCGCTGCGACTAACGACTAGTCGCAAGGGTGAGGTGATTGCGCTCTATTAGATAGGGGTAACTGAATGGTCAACATGTTGAATGGCCTACTAATTTGCAGCCCCTTTGGATCCCATTTCGAACATAATTTGTATTGGAGCAGGGTGTTAGTATTCATTTGTTTTGTTTTAGTTTTCATTATTATAAATGGTTATTTTTCATTCTTTAGGCCCAGGTTCAGTGGCAATGTAAACGTCAGTTTTCTAAAATTAAGTTATTAATATTAATTTCCAAGTTCAAGTTTCAAAGTTAACTGTGGTTTGAGCAAAACGGACATTTATTTGTGTTGTCGGTTAACTTGGACTTCAGTCGAAAAATCTGAAAATGCCAGTCATGTTATAAGAAAATATGGAAAACGTAACATTAAATCATTCCAACACAAAAATCTCTTATAAGACCCCATCAACGATGTGAACGTATAAGAAAAATGTCGGAGAAATCACTTTCCTCAAATCATGAGGATTTCGTTGACAACAAACAAATAGCTGAAGGAATTTAAATTCAAAAACTAATAAAAGTGTTTTCAGCGTGAAACGGAACGTTAATATTATCGCATAAACTGAACGAATGAGCGAACAGTACTGTCGGCAAAACAAACTGATTATAATACATAAGATTTTTAAACATCTTCTTTTATTGGAAACAAAATTACTTTTATTGTAAAACTATGTTATATTTTTTAATTCCTTCGTAAATATAACTATTTAGCTAAGTGTTATCTGCATTTGATTCGTACTGCATCTAAGCCACCATGATTACATGCTGCTTATTTTACACTTGTTATTGAAAATATTCTCTGAAAGCTTTTAAATGTCCATGATCAAGATGTTTTTTTAACAAACAACATCACATTTAATCTAAAACCACACACAAAAAAAAATATTCTGCGAACGCTACACAAAAAGATAGATTTTTCAAAAATTTAACAGCCTGTCATTGGGGCTCAGGCGGGGGTCGAGTGCGGGCGGGGGCGGAAAGTAATCAACAATTTAAAATTGAGGGCTAATCTCCCGCCCGCCCTAATCGCCGGTGATCGGTCTCGAGCCGAGGCTGTTCACTTGACAGCTTGCTAACTTGTTTCACCAAGGTCTTAGCTTGTCTTCGACAGTTTTACCAGTGTGTGGAATGTTACGTCCTAGTTGAATGGAGGTTCGATGAAGTGGGAAAAATTGAATTATGACCATCTTGTCAGGTAAATAATTAAAAAGAATTAGATTGGATGAAGTAAACATTAATTAAATACTTATTTAATGAGAACAGACTATAGATACTATAGGTTACATTCAAACATATTTCAGATCTTCAATAATATCACTTAGAAAAAGGGAAATGAGTTTTTGAAGAGCTCATTTGGTTCCGTGTGTTGAGAGTAATGGCGAGAACATCCATGTTTCCTGTCCCGAGGTTATTATTCATCGATTAAAAGAATATTCCAAATATGTAGTTTGAAAGGTTAAATAATATGGACACGTGTTCTCACTTACCTTTATGTACCTTCTGTAATCTCTCACACTTTAGAGTATGAGTAAAAATAATAAGATGTACAAACTTCCTACGGTAAGTGACTGTTTCCCTGTTATTCAAACGACAAATTATTAAGTCGTTCATCATGCTGTGTAAATGTCATCTGTAAATTTAATGAATAATGAAAAAAAGTTGTTTAGTGGTTAAATTTTTATTTAACAACGCCATATTTGATGCAAATTGGATTGGTATCAGAATCAGAATGCCTAGATCGGAAATCGACCACGCGCAGTTCATCCAAATCGCAAAATGCGTGAACATTCAACTTACGTATGTACGTGTAATTTGTAATAGCAACTCTTTTAAGTAAATTATTTAAATAATTAGGCAAAACCAATAAAATCACATTTTTTGTGGATAAATGTAGGTAAACATAGTAGGTAGGTATTACTTATCTGTACGTTTAATTTTCTGTCTAGGCGAACTCACCTCTTTCGTAATCAAATTATTAAATACAAGTTCGTTGGCAAGTAATGATCATTAGTAAAACAAGACATTAGCTTTAAGACGGTACAGTAAAACGACAAGAGTGACCTTGTGTTGTCATCATTAAGCGCGGCCAACTGTTCCCGACATTAATTGCTAATCAACGGACTGATCAATCTGCCGTGACGGCTGGCAACCCTCTGTTGAGCCACTTGCAAGGCCAATGTCGTAACAGTCGTTACTTAGAAGATAGCAAATTATTGTTTACAAGACAGGCACCTACTTATACAAATACCTAAGGACCTGATTCTCATCAGTTTTTGTGTAGACTTATTCTTCTATGGTAATCAAGAACTTTCAGTAATCAAATGAGTATAGTCTAACGTAACTCGAGAGAGAGAAATAAAAATAATTTTAAAATTAACCACTTTCTGATTAGATCTAACATTTAAGTAATTACAGTCAAACTTTGTGTATACCTATTCATAAGTGCTAGATTCATATATGTAAAATATTTTAGGTAAAGATGATCGTTTAGTCACTCCTAGACTAGAATTCAATAATATTTGCGTTTAATTAACTCCCTACCACATTTCATTCTGTCTTGCCAAGTTCTTTGTTCAGTAGAAAGGTAAGTAGCGTAGGAATAAATTTAAAGTAGGAGCAAACAAAAAAACAAAGAATGCAAAAGCCTGACAACTAATTAATAGTAATTCCTCAGATAATGAAATTAGTTATTTCTGTGGTTTTCTCAAACATTTTGTGTGTAACATTTTAAACGACTTATAATCCTATTGCCGCCTGGTAGCGACATCTATACAATTTGAACGGAACTTATTGAAGACCAAGCTGACCAAAAGCAAACCTAAATAACCTTTTTTCAATGAAACACATACTTTCAAGTGCCTTAAATGAATTTCCTAAACTTACATGTATACATAGACTGTAAAGTACGTACTTTTGACCAGGAAGTCATAATAGTAAACTCCTATGTTGCGTAGTTCAGACCAAAATGCATAGATGGCGCTTTTGTTAACGAAGCTAGTTATATATTTGACTTATAGAGGGCGCTGAAAAAATTGAGGAAGAAAAATGTGCAAAATTTGACGTTTAGAGGTTGAAGAAGATTGTGCAATGTTTTTAAAATTAATATAAGACAGGGGTTACACGATCAGTCTGGTGTCATTCTGGCATCAGTCTCAGACTGACGGACAAAAAACACGGTACGTTTTGGACCATCAGTCCGTCAATCAACCGGTTACACGATCATTCTCCCATCATTCTGACCAAACTGATGGACTGATGACTGATCGTTTAACCCCTGTCTTAGTCAGAATGGATTGAGAGAAGCTACCTGTTATGAATATTATTACACTCACCTGCTCAATTGCACAAATATTGGGGTTCAAACCTAGTCTCCTTTGTTTGCTTACTTTATAATACTTCATGATAAATAGGTACAGACGACAACACATCAAGTTACCACAATCTGTCAAATTTCTTCAATAGATTTTCAACTTTATCACAATAGTGAAATGTTAACGTTCGATTATTAAAATTTGACAGATTCGTGTAGGTTGACTTGCTGTCGACTGTACTTTAGATTCAGTCCCATAGTTTTTTTCGTAGCAGAAGTACAGGGTAATAAAACAATACAAAGTTATGGAAAACTATTTATTTCTCATCCTGACTATACGTACACTAGAGCTACATCATAATGAGTACAGCGCTCTCCGGACACTAAAACTAAATATTAATCTCTAATGATATCAATTTACAATTTTGTGTTTTTGACTCAATTTCTTATGTACAGTGAGACAAACGTTTTTAAGCTTCGAAAAATATTTATTGTATTCTGTAAAATACTGAACTAGGTAGGATGTACTAAAGGCATTTTATTATTATATAAAAATATTCATAATTAGTGTTACAGACTGATTATTCTTACAAAACATAATATCCCAAATGATTAAACTCTTGTTAAAATGAAAAAAAAAACGGTCAACCTACTTTTTTTGAAGTCGTTTAAAAAACCAAAGTCTTTATAGTAATAAGCTTTAACAATTTTTGGCCCACAGTAAACAAACTTCATTTTTTTTTATTAGGAAATAACTAAGACAAAATAGTATTGTGGTACTTATAGTTACTGTATTCAGGAAATGGAAGAATAAAATTTTACTATCAGTTTTTCTAAAAGGCAAAATTGACATTATCCTTTGGTTTCTCAAAAGGAGTGCTATTTGAGAGTTTAAATAATTTTAGCATTATCTGATGAATTTCATGCTTTCATAAATTAACGTTAAAAGGAATATAATGTATGAAACTTGTGTTACTTTATAAGCTTAAAAATTGTGGTTCTCATTAAGTGTGTACTAATATTTATTAATATCTTTTAAAAAGCATAGTGTCGCATTTATTGATTTTATTTTGTACTATTTTGTCGCCTGAAGGAGTTTCTATAGTAAGTTATACTATGTAAAATTAGCATGGCATACTTAAACAATAAATATTTCATACAATATTAATGTAAAATCGTGTGTACTTCAAACTCAGCTCTATTTTTTCATAATTTTCCAAAATAAGTACTTATATCTAATACTATAGGTACGATTATTGCACAAAACTAATAAACACATAATATTGTTTATTACAATCACTGTATAAAAAAAACTGCAAAAAAGCTTTAAAACTAAAACTATAAATAGTGCTGCCAAATTCATAAGAACACAGAACATTTTGTACTTAAAAAGTTAAAACTTCATTTGAATTTACCTCTTTTATTTATTTAATCTAGCAACACTCGTATACATACAGTTCTGAGNCTCCTAGACTAGAATTCAATAATATTTGCGTTTAATTAACTCCCTACCACATTTCATTCTGTCTTGCCAAGTTCTTTGTTCAGTAGAAAGGTAAGTAGCGTAGGAATAAATTTAAAGTAGGAGCAAACAAAAAAACAAAGAATGCAAAAGCCTGACAACTAATTAATAGTAATTCCTCAGATAATGAAATTAGTTATTTCTGTGGTTTTCTCAAACATTTTGTGTGTAACATTTTAAACGACTTATAATCCTATTGCCGCCTGGTAGCGACATCTATACAATTTGAACGGAACTTATTGAAGACCAAGCTGACCAAAAGCAAACCTAAATAACCTTTTTTCAATGAAACACATACTTTCAAGTGCCTTAAATGAATTTCCTAAACTTACATGTATACATAGACTGTAAAGTACGTACTTTTGACCAGGAAGTCATAATAGTAAACTCCTATGTTGCGTAGTTCAGACCAAAATGCATAGATGGCGCTTTTGTTAACGAAGCTAGTTATATATTTGACTTATAGAGGGCGCTGAAAAAATTGAGGAAGAAAAATGTGCAAAATTTGACGTTTAGAGGTTGAAGAAGATTGTGCAATGTTTTTAAAATTAATATAAGACAGGGGTTACACGATCAGTCTGGTGTCATTCTGGCATCAGTCTCAGACTGACGGACAAAAAACACGGTACGTTTTGGACCATCAGTCCGTCAATCAACCGGTTACACGATCATTCTCCCATCATTCTGACCAAACTGATGGACTGATGACTGATCGTTTAACCCCTGTCTTAGTCAGAATGGATTGAGAGAAGCTACCTGTTATGAATATTATTACACTCACCTGCTCAATTGCACAAATATTGGGGTTCAAACCTAGTCTCCTTTGTTTGCTTACTTTATAATACTTCATGATAAATAGGTACAGACGACAACACATCAAGTTACCACAATCTGTCAAATTTCTTCAATAGATTTTCAACTTTATCACAATAGTGAAATGTTAACGTTCGATTATTAAAATTTGACAGATTCGTGTAGGTTGACTTGCTGTCGACTGTACTTTAGATTCAGTCCCATAGTTTTTTTCGTAGCAGAAGTACAGGGTAATAAAACAATACAAAGTTATGGAAAACTATTTATTTCTCATCCTGACTATACGTACACTAGAGCTACATCATAATGAGTACAGCGCTCTCCGGACACTAAAACTAAATATTAATCTCTAATGATATCAATTTACAATTTTGTGTTTTTGACTCAATTTCTTATGTACAGTGAGACAAACGTTTTTAAGCTTCGAAAAATATTTATTGTATTCTGTAAAATACTGAACTAGGTAGGATGTACTAAAGGCATTTTATTATTATATAAAAATATTCATAATTAGTGTTACAGACTGATTATTCTTACAAAACATAATATCCCAAATGATTAAACTCTTGTTAAAATGAAAAAAAAAACGGTCAACCTACTTTTTTTGAAGTCGTTTAAAAAACCAAAGTCTTTATAGTAATAAGCTTTAACAATTTTTGGCCCACAGTAAACAAACTTCATTTTTTTTTATTAGGAAATAACTAAGACAAAATAGTATTGTGGTACTTATAGTTACTGTATTCAGGAAATGGAAGAATAAAATTTTACTATCAGTTTTTCTAAAAGGCAAAATTGACATTATCCTTTGGTTTCTCAAAAGGAGTGCTATTTGAGAGTTTAAATAATTTTAGCATTATCTGATGAATTTCATGCTTTCATAAATTAACGTTAAAAGGAATATAATGTATGAAACTTGTGTTACTTTATAAGCTTAAAAATTGTGGTTCTCATTAAGTGTGTACTAATATTTATTAATATCTTTTAAAAAGCATAGTGTCGCATTTATTGATTTTATTTTGTACTATTTTGTCGCCTGAAGGAGTTTCTATAGTAAGTTATACTATGTAAAATTAGCATGGCATACTTAAACAATAAATATTTCATACAATATTAATGTAAAATCGTGTGTACTTCAAACTCAGCTCTATTTTTTCATAATTTTCCAAAATAAGTACTTATATCTAATACTATAGGTACGATTATTGCACAAAACTAATAAACACATAATATTGTTTATTACAATCACTGTATAAAAAAAACTGCAAAAAAGCTTTAAAACTAAAACTATAAATAGTGCTGCCAAATTCATAAGAACACAGAACATTTTGTACTTAAAAAGTTAAAACTTCATTTGAATTTACCTCTTTTATTTATTTAATCTAGCAACACTCGTATACATACAGTTCTGAGATTTGTCCAACAGATGGCGTTATTTAAAGTTTCCTAAGTTATTAGCGAACATCAAACCGAAACGTAAATGTTATTCGTACTAAACTACGGACACAAAGTAAGCTTGTACAAAATCTTTAATTACCCACACAAACTCAAAAATATTTACAGATAGGGCTCCAACACATTGTTATAGAAATGAGTGCACGGTAGAGCACCTCCAAGTTCTTTCAAACTTTTATAACATTTTCCGCAGCAGTCTCAACAAATTCTTTCCAATAATATCTTCTATGGCATTTTAGTATTACAATTGAACAATAAACGGAACGGAACAGCTAGTTAAAAACAATGAGATGGAGCCCTCAGACTTATAGATCAGTCACCACATCTAATAATTTCGATAACATTGTAAACGACAACTTTAGTTTTCAAATAATCATATTTAAAATTCTCTCTCCAACGACAACACCTAACATCTACATTCATATTTCTCGCTGACCCTGATTCATTTTTATTTTGACGAGAAAGACTCAAAAATTCATGACTAAGATTTTAAATTCCAAAATGGCATCTGAGAAAGCAGTCACTGATCTCAAGTTGAACCTTAAGCTTATACTTTACATCTCAACATTACTCAGACTATCAAACTTCATCTCTTTGACTTCCTCAGGGTTGAAACTCTTGACGGACACCTTGCCGTCCCCCGAGAGATCTGTACTCGATAACTTATTCGTAATTTTTGTAATCGATATGCGACTCTCGATATCATTCGAATCACAAATGGTTTCTAACGTTACACCTTTTTCAACTTTCCTTGGTTTTGGCAGGACTTGGCTCACTTTAGTGTTTCTTAACTTCTCACTGAGTAGTTTGTTACAGTTTTTTCTGGACATGTCCAGCGCGAGGGGATCCTCTTGCGAAGGTTCTTTCTTCTCCTCTGGCTTGTTCTGTTGTTTCATTTCTGCTACTTCTGCGTTCGTCACGTTGTCTTTCTTCTTCCATTTCGTTCTTCTGTTTTGGAACCAGATTTTTACCTGGAATTAAGAGAAGAGAGGAGTTATTATTTGGAATATAAAAATGACCTTCCTTATCTAAAATGTTGGTTGTACAAATTGTATATTATGATATGATAGAAAGCTTATACTAAACTGGTTCCTATAATGGTAATTAATCTATATTGAATACACTAACATGTAGGTAACTTAGATACAACGTCTCACAAAATTAATAATCAGTTATGTTCCCGAAATTCTAACAATATCAGAGGAGGTAACTGACAGTTGCCATGGGAGTAGGAAGGCTCGTGCGAGTGTGCGAGTGTGCGAGTGTGGCCGTGCGACTGTATCGGTTAACAAACAGTTAATTACGACCTGATCGATCTCGGCCCCCGGGAACCGCTAGTGTGGGCCCCTTATCGATATCGATGTCCAAGATTATTTTGGAAAGTTAATTTGGTTTAGGTTCAATATATAAATCGGTAAGTCTATTTATAAAATAGGTTATTTCTGGCATTCTATTTAAATCTGAACCTTTGGATGACGTAAGTGCCACATAAATAGGTAAGGTCAGTGTATTACACTCCATGATTAATAACGTCGAATTAGTTTCGGTACTTGACACAGATCTTAGTAATTACATCATCATCCGCACCAGTTACGTAAATGGTTTATTTATGTAGGTTCCGTATAACAATTGTATTGATAGGTAGGTAATAGGAGAACAAAATCATTAGAAACTTCGGTCCCATCACTAATACATTGTAACATATGGACGCTTTTCTTAAGATAAAGAAGAGTATATCTAATTAATGTAATAGGTAGATACAAGTGGTTTCTTATTGCTGTTATTTGGAATGCCAAGCCATAATAACGAATTGTAATAAAAAAAAAATTTTTTCTGGTCATCAACACCCGAATTAAGAACATCTTTCTTTTTACGAAGTCAGTTAAAGATGCTTAATATTTTCTTAGTTTGACTAAGACACCCTGAATAATTCAAAAATGTTGTTGACAACATTGAATAATTAAAATATAGCAGTTTTACCTCGCAAAAAAATATCGACAGTCAATTTTGAAAAACAACTAGATATTCCCACCTAGACAAATACAATAATAACTAAAAGTAAGTAGTCAGTAGTAGGGGCGTAAACTCCTGCCGTAAAATGATCGTAAAACCTTGGAGAGTGCAACGTTTGAGGGCCGTTAGCACCTCTTGTTGCAGGAGAGGGAACAATGACGAATTACGATAGGTACTTCATTAAGACACGCTTCTGATAATTCATTTGTTGCACCTGTGCAGGGGCTATTCATTGAATGAAAATAATATGTGCAGTCAGAAATTATAATGTTGTTACTTACAACTCATTTTAATCTCATGTTATCATCATCCTCCCGACCGTTTCCCAAAATATGAGTTTAGTATGAAAATATATACCTACCTATTCCTTGTTTATTCCAAATTAGGTTAGATAAGAGTTTTGCGAGTGATAGATCTCTTTTTAGTATATCCGCAACAATAATACCGAGAATCCAGAGTAAATTGCGTAACTTGGTTCTTAAAGATCACCTAAGTAAATTGAATTTTGTTAAAGTTTATTAAATTCTCGTAAAAATATGTCATTAATTTTATCACAGCAATAAAACTTCCTAGTACTTTCAAGAAAATACTCTACTCTCAATCAAATAACGTAAAACCTGTAAATCAGGGCGTCCCGAGTGCTACGTTAATCTGCAGGGCAGTGTAACTGCGGTGTTCCCGCTAACTGTGCGCAGTGTACGGCTAATGATTACTTTGATCGGCTAATAGTCGGTCAAGTTGTGCGTTTGTCTATTACCAGGGATTACAGAACATTATAGAACAGCGAATTGCTCTATAAACTTAGTTACAATTTGTTTGTTTGATGAATGTGTGAAAGAAAGGTTATTGTTTATTAGCTACTAGGAACGTTTTCGTACACCTGGATAAAGAATAGGTTATAGGTATCTTTTGTCAGGCTTCAGGCTATCTGTGTACGAAGCATTGAAATAGGTTCAGTTGTTTTGGCTTAGAAGCGCGACTAATAGGATTAGCCCTTTGGAACCTCGCCTTAATAAGGTCTATTTGAAAAAAAAGCTACTACTCCACTAGTCTTGCCTACTGGTTACATCATCAGGACAATGTAGAAAAAAAAATGTCTCATACAAATTTCACAATTATCTAAGACACACAACATTATTAATATTTTCGAAGCCACCCCTCACCCCTGGCTGACAAACATAACGGTATGATTTACAGCGTCTCACACACACACACGCACGCAACACAATGGCGGATTGTAATTGCTAGCAAATTAATCCGGGTAACATGTGACATTTGACTCGCACTCCATACACACGCTGTACACCTGTTAGGTAGTGGTCATACGGTGATGTGGATGCTAAGGTATTAGGTTTGGGGATGGAAGTTAGATGATGTTGTTTATTACTTTTCAGTGGGAAGATAAGGTTCTTAAAGCCTGTGGACACTACAAACTTTAAGTTTTATGATACCAAGTTTGATCAGGCTCATAAATTAGTATGGAAATGAATGGTAGTGTGTACATAATAAGGATCATATACCAAGCTGGTAGAAAGAGTTTTTGATAAAATATTTCACATACACTTAAAAATATTTTACTTTCAACCAACAAGGTTTTAGGAACAGTTTAGTCTGCATTGTGCAAGAGACTCTTAACTCTTTCTTAATTACCTTTAAAACCAACGTAAATAAATATAGACATGAGAAAAAACTACAAAATAATAAAATGAAAGGTAATGTTGGTCCAATGAAATCACGCCTCGCTATGACAGCCTGAAAGATTAAGATGAATAATATTTTTCTATTTCCACAAAGCGCTACCATTAGCCCACTGTGCACGCACCCCGCGTCACAATGCAATCCACTTGCTTGCAAACATGAAGATAATTATTATTGATTGCACATTAGCACGCGTGAGTGAGACAGATGTACACTTTGCCGCACGAGTGAGCGAGAGGAGGGATTTCGAGATGGATTGATAGTGTTACATATCAAAGGATTGCTAATCACGGTTGTGTTAAGTGGTGGTCGGCAGAAGTCGCGGTGCTTGAGAGTGAAGGTTGCTGTGTTAAGAGAAATTAAATAAATAAACACAGAAACACAAATCAGCTGTTACAGCCTTTTTCCATCCATTCAATTTGTAGGTACAGAAGTTATTAATGTTTTTACCGTATTTACAACAGTTCATTCAAAATCGTTTTGGTTGCAATTTATCTTAATGTTGATTGGAATAGTCACGGTGTAGCTTACGAAGTTTTGTGTGGCACTCATAGAATATTTATTTACCATCATTTATCCAGAAGTGAATGAATGTGAATGAAATCCAGAATTCATGCAGATTTATATCATAGGTACTTAATAAATATTCCACCGTAATAATCCTATCTCACACTATACACTAACAAAGAAAATAACACACCACTACAACATAATAAACTTTCATATGCATACCAATAGATGAGTAATAAGCATAATTCCTGTGAATCGTAACAAATGGTTGTGATTGTCGCGCGACATCAAACAACTCAGGAATGTCAACTGAACTGATGCAATGGCATTCTTTGAACTTCTTATTACTAAACCTACTACGTTAATTTAAATAGAAGTAGCTTCTGTCTGAAGTTCGGCCCGCATCCCGCGGTAACTACTCTGTGCATCTGGATAAAAAGCCCAAAGCCTTCCTAAGACCAGTAGATATTTCTGAGCTTAGCGAGTTCAAACAAACTCTTGAACTGAAACTACTTAACTATTTATAATCATGACACAATCCAATCGGGCAGCACTTATCAAGGAGAGAATTAATAAAACCGTCACGGAAGCAAAGATCAAAGAAAGGAGATATTTCAATTATTTTTTGTGACTTAATAAGAATTTCAGGACAGATGAGAAGAGAAGAAGATAACAAGAGTAGGTAGGCCTCAGTTTCAGAGGTTCCAGATAAAGTTGTTGATGCTTATCTGACAGATAATGCCATAGAAATGTATTTATCGACTTTTCTATTGCACTATCTGTCAGACAACTTTATCTAGAACCCCTGCATAAAATAAAGAATTACTTATAACAGATCAAGATGATCACCAAACAACAAGCACACCTGAATAACCACCAACAAGGTATCTTCAGGCATCGCATCAATTACCCGCAATAACATCACTATGATAGGGCTGTTCGGTTCAATCGATAGCCGCGCATTGTTCGCCAGATCACTGGGACCCTATTAGTGCGGAGTCGTAGGGATGGGGCGGTGTCGAGGGACTTGTCGATGCTTTGCGTGTTTCGCTTTCAGTGGGTTAGGGCGCTCGTGTTGTGTTGAGAATGGTCAAATTAATTTGGCTGGTTAGTATTATGTTTTGGCAAATGTAAAAATGTTTGATATTTGGTGAGTTTGAGCGGAATATTTATCATACAAGTGGCTGTAAATAAAAATTGTAAAAACACAATCTTTACAGCAAGTTAAATTAAACATGTTTCGCATAACTTTATATAGGTAAGTTGAATCCCTTTAGCAATGTCTGTAGTCTTTTTTGTGAACAAAAAGTTTCACATGTCTTCAATGAGTATTTAGTTAATATTTAACATCGCAAAAACTTGAAGATTCAGTTTTTAATATTAGTATTTTTATTTATACATTTTAGGCCTAACCTAAATTACAGCAAACTTATTATAAAACGTAGCTTTAATTTTTTAGCTTAGTGTAGTAGTAGTGGTTAATAAGATGGCACGATACAATAGCTACAATGGAACTAAATTCTCCTTCATATCACCCACTTGCAGTGACTACGTACTAAATCAAAATACAAGTTCCACACATAATAGGGATGCAGTAATCAATGGCTGTGTCTCTTACGTCTTGTTCGCAAGATCATCGGACATGACCCTATTAGTACTGGCAATTGCCCAGGGAAGGGGACCATGTCGATACAATGCGAGGAATCACGAGTTAATAGGGTTGTTGTGTTATTATTGGTATAACTGGGGAGTGACGTTACGATATACGGAATTATTTTTCTCAGGTATTTTGTTGTTTGATATGTATTTGATTATAAATAGAATGTTATGTGTGTAGAATTTATTTATTATTCTATACACAGATTATCATAAAGTCAAATCATTCAATTCATTTAGGCCTTTATGAATGTCAAAAAATATAACTAAAGTTGATTCTATTTGGAAATCAAATTCTATAGTTCCCTTTACGAGATGGTTGACTGGTAGACGATGCCTTGTGGCGTTAAGTCCGCTAATGTACATTCTTTAGTATAATATGAAGTTTAATTACATAAATATACCCTTTTTATTGTAAAAAAAATTGTTTCCTAATCTTCATTTAAGCAGAAACTTTAATCCATTATCTTGATCTCAAATGAGCTCAGTTTTAGCAGGTTTTAGGCACAAAAAGTTTACTTCACAATACGTATATTAAAACAATGATATTGTACCTGTAAATTAATAAAAACAATAAAGCGAAAAGGCGTATGATGTAGGCTCAGGCACAAACAGTGAGCAGTCAATGGCACACGGTGTCGCAGGCGGCGTGTTCGCGAGATCATTGTACACGACCCTAAGCGACGGCCGAGCGTAGGGAAGAGAAACTATCGATATAAATCTATCGATAGATTTATTTTCTTAAAAAAATATGATTTATGCTTTGTGTACAAAGGATAAAATACTTATGGGTAGTTGTGGTTTTTATTAATTTTAATTGTTGTTGATATTTAGCTATTCAAAGAAAATGTACACACATCAAAAAAATTTAAGGATATTTTTTCATGGACGATTTTCTTATGTGATTTTCAAGAAGCTGTATCTCCAAGGAAAATGATCGTACAGAAAAAAGAAAACCAGCAAATTATAGGTTCAAGATTCTAGTTTTGAGATCTATCCTTGATTCTTTTTTTAAATCTCTAGTTTTGGAATAACACTAAAGAAATCAACGAAAGAAAAAAATTACAGAATTTTTCTCAACTTTGGAAAGCTACAAGTTCATAAAAAATTTTTTTTTCTTTATCTCACTCCAAAGCTTTTTTTGAAAATTTAATGCGCTTTCATTTAATGTAACCGGTTAGTTTGTACGA
>NWSH02000605.1:1254526-1266667 GCA_002382865.2 Heliothis virescens | reverse complement strand
TTATTTTTTATTACTCATTTTTGTATACTTTACTGCTTAGTTTTAACTGCTGAAATAGTTATTAAACTTGCCATTTATAATTTTTAACTTACCAAAACTGCTAATTACAACTGCCCCGTTAAATGAGTGCCAAAATATAATACATCAGGTCAGCCATATTTTACCACTCGGCATGCAAAATGTAACTTACTGTATGCAAGTTTTGTGGTTTTTATTTGCATCAAGTTGGAAGTTTAGAGAAATCTAAGGTTATTTATCATCAGGCTCATAAACAAATTAACCAGTTTAACGGCCAATCACAACTTCCAGGAAGAATTCTAGATAGTAATTTGACAGATAGTACCATACAAATGTTTTCTTTTTGACTACTTTTCTATGACATGTCTGTCAGATAGATATCTATAACTCTATCTGGGACCTGTGAAACTAGCCGTAGATATCTCATTATCACTTGACATAAACACTCATGCCAAATTATCCAGCACTATAACAAACACGGAAGCACATCATCCAACCATTCAATAATTTGAATCCATTTAGCGCAAGGTCACTAAGCGAATTGGCAGCTTCATGACAAGCTGCACTCAATAGGACAGTGACTGACTGTCCCACTTACTGTCCAGATCACACGCCAAATTAAATCTGAATTATGGCGCATTTAGACGATAGTAAATACCCGCTAGCTTTTAACTTGTCATGCAGCCATTTGAAGAATGTTTATGTAGCTGAATGATAGCTGGTATTTAAATGGCCAGTCGTTATGATATTACAGTGGAAGTAAATTGTTTATGAGCGTTCGGTCTGGACCGATTTCAAGGCAGTTTAGATTTTATTAGAAAAGATGATATAAGTAGGTTTTAAAAAAATATATTTGAGTAAAATTGCTTCAGAGAATATTATGATCAAGAAACTATGTCTGCCACTTATTGAAAGTGTGTCGAATTGTGTCAAAATATTAATTAATGTACCATTGTCTTAAAATTTTCATGTGCAAATAAAAATATTGAAAAGTTGTTCAACTATTAGACACATCTACAACTCCATTTACAAAACAAACCAACCACAACATTTCAACTACGCTCACAAATTCAAACCGTGATCACGTTGCCACATCCATCGATGCTACATCGTCGTCGTTAGCACTTCTCTATCGCAATATCTGCAAGTGTATGCGAGCAGTTTTTGGCACCGGCGGAGTTGCCAAGTTGCCGAGTGGCAGCGACTTGGCACTCCACCAATTTATATTTAAACTCTATTAAATAAAATGCCACTTTGTACTAACATGCTTTTGATAAATTTTATGAGGGATCTATACGGTGTAGCGCGATGTTTTGTATGTGTGAGTGTGATTATGTCATAAACTTGAGATGCAATTTGTAGTGTTTAAAGTGTGTTACATTGTAATTAGAGGAAATAGCGCAATGAAGATGAATGTTACTTTTTCTTTCGATGAAGTGATTATTTTTGAACAAGTCAAAATACATGACACAAAAACGAGTTTAACCAGGGACAAGACAAACACGAGCTCTCATCAGCTACACCGTCACACAATTAGCGCTCATTAACAAACATTATCAATGGCCCGCATCAATGCCAAACAAAACATCAATTAGACAACTCATTGAATTGCAAAACGAAAACCTGCGCCAACGCAGCGCGCGCTCGCACCTGATTGGCTGGCAGAAACTGGGCCTACCGTTCTCCCCTCCCATTGGTCGGGCCGAACAATTTGGCAAACTTTCAAACGGGCGGGGCTTGAGAAAAGTTTGAAACAAATGAGTTTCTATACTGATCTGATGACAAGCGAAGTTATACACGAAATTAGGGTCAGTGCGCAGTGTGGCACCCTGCAGTCGTTTATTTACGATATGTATAGATGCGTGACAGCAAGTGTACACGACACGTGTTTATTAGACGACATTATATCTGTCAGTAATGAGCGCATCAATTTTAAAAGCATTTTAATATGAACCGTTTCATGTGCTGCTTCCTTGGAGGAAATAATTCATTATTTTCAGTTTTTTGGTTCTTATAAATGTGGTTATTAAATTAAAGTTTACATTGAAACTATTTTGTTCGAGATTTATTGCGAAAACAATTAATTCTCTCCTTGAAATAAAAACAGCCGTATTGAAGATCTATTCGGTATAAAACTTGCACTTGATATTTATTCCGCACTAAATACAGCATTCCAAACACTTAAAACGGCTATTACAATTAATTCTCATTACAGTACATACTTATGGCAAAATAAATAAGTGAAAACAATTCGCCCACGCGACGAGAAAGTTGCATTTAGTGAAATAACCGGCGGCGGACCGCGAGGTGCTAATTAGACCCTAATCGGGAATACTTGCCGCTGTATGCAGATAAGATGCTCAAGATAAACGGCTTAGCTAAAGTGGATGCTGCTTCATGTGTGGATTTATAATTCTTTGGGTATGTAGCTATTTAAAGGTATTTAAGTTGGAAAAATTTCATTCGTATAGAGAAGAATTTATGTAAGAACTCGCGGTTTCTCTCGCATTCCAAGGCAACTACTTTTAGCACTGGCATATTATAGGATATACAGCTGCCAAATCTTTTGCCTGAAAGGACAAATATACAATATCTTTAAACTTTCACATTTTATAATATTAGTAGAAAGGTGCAACTTAATATCCTCACAGAATGATACTTTTATAGTTACATTTTTCTGGTTAATTCGGGTTTGTCTTAAAACAAAAGGTTAATTGTTTATAAGAGGTGAACAGAACCATTTGGTATTTAAAAGGCGATTAATTACAATCAAATAAAACTTTAATTTAGCTTTAAAATCAATTTGACTTAAGTATATTAAAATGTTATAGCTTCATATCCTTTTTAAACGATTCTCATACTTCTTTATCAAAAGACGAATAAACGAGTTTATCAATATTTAAATGATGACCTTGTTAAGAGCTTTATCGATACTAGTTCCATAAAATCGATAATCGAATGATATGGGCTTCCTAATATCGATAGAAGATAATAATCACATTGATGTTTCTATAATGACGAGTGACGAGGGTTTCTGTCCGACCCCGGAGACACCATAGAGTTAACAATTTTAATATAGTAGATAGGAACATGAAATAGTTCGTTTACCATTGAAGCGCTTTTAGCAAAATTGTGCCTTTTAAATCAAGGGTTTGTTTTATTGGTAGGTATTTTCAGTAATTCCTGATATTCTTTAGTAGTTATCTTATTTTCTTCAGTCGAATCACATTACAAAAAAATGAGTCATTTAGTAAACCTTGATTTTAAGCTCTAATAAGACTTTATTTAGTAAAAATTTTGAAGCAGTAACCAAAAGCAAAACAAATAACTAACACATACACACCCCTCCCCCCNCACATCCATCGATGCTACATCGTCGTCGTTAGCACTTCTCTATCGCAATATCTGCAAGTGTATGCGAGCAGTTTTTGGCACCGGCGGAGTTGCCAAGTTGCCGAGTGGCAGCGACTTGGCACTCCACCAATTTATATTTAAACTCTATTAAATAAAATGCCACTTTGTACTAACATGCTTTTGATAAATTTTATGAGGGATCTATACGGTGTAGCGCGATGTTTTGTATGTGTGAGTGTGATTATGTCATAAACTTGAGATGCAATTTGTAGTGTTTAAAGTGTGTTACATTGTAATTAGAGGAAATAGCGCAATGAAGATGAATGTTACTTTTTCTTTCGATGAAGTGATTATTTTTGAACAAGTCAAAATACATGACACAAAAACGAGTTTAACCAGGGACAAGACAAACACGAGCTCTCATCAGCTACACCGTCACACAATTAGCGCTCATTAACAAACATTATCAATGGCCCGCATCAATGCCAAACAAAACATCAATTAGACAACTCATTGAATTGCAAAACGAAAACCTGCGCCAACGCAGCGCGCGCTCGCACCTGATTGGCTGGCAGAAACTGGGCCTACCGTTCTCCCCTCCCATTGGTCGGGCCGAACAATTTGGCAAACTTTCAAACGGGCGGGGCTTGAGAAAAGTTTGAAACAAATGAGTTTCTATACTGATCTGATGACAAGCGAAGTTATACACGAAATTAGGGTCAGTGCGCAGTGTGGCACCCTGCAGTCGTTTATTTACGATATGTATAGATGCGTGACAGCAAGTGTACACGACACGTGTTTATTAGACGACATTATATCTGTCAGTAATGAGCGCATCAATTTTAAAAGCATTTTAATATGAACCGTTTCATGTGCTGCTTCCTTGGAGGAAATAATTCATTATTTTCAGTTTTTTGGTTCTTATAAATGTGGTTATTAAATTAAAGTTTACATTGAAACTATTTTGTTCGAGATTTATTGCGAAAACAATTAATTCTCTCCTTGAAATAAAAACAGCCGTATTGAAGATCTATTCGGTATAAAACTTGCACTTGATATTTATTCCGCACTAAATACAGCATTCCAAACACTTAAAACGGCTATTACAATTAATTCTCATTACAGTACATACTTATGGCAAAATAAATAAGTGAAAACAATTCGCCCACGCGACGAGAAAGTTGCATTTAGTGAAATAACCGGCGGCGGACCGCGAGGTGCTAATTAGACCCTAATCGGGAATACTTGCCGCTGTATGCAGATAAGATGCTCAAGATAAACGGCTTAGCTAAAGTGGATGCTGCTTCATGTGTGGATTTATAATTCTTTGGGTATGTAGCTATTTAAAGGTATTTAAGTTGGAAAAATTTCATTCGTATAGAGAAGAATTTATGTAAGAACTCGCGGTTTCTCTCGCATTCCAAGGCAACTACTTTTAGCACTGGCATATTATAGGATATACAGCTGCCAAATCTTTTGCCTGAAAGGACAAATATACAATATCTTTAAACTTTCACATTTTATAATATTAGTAGAAAGGTGCAACTTAATATCCTCACAGAATGATACTTTTATAGTTACATTTTTCTGGTTAATTCGGGTTTGTCTTAAAACAAAAGGTTAATTGTTTATAAGAGGTGAACAGAACCATTTGGTATTTAAAAGGCGATTAATTACAATCAAATAAAACTTTAATTTAGCTTTAAAATCAATTTGACTTAAGTATATTAAAATGTTATAGCTTCATATCCTTTTTAAACGATTCTCATACTTCTTTATCAAAAGACGAATAAACGAGTTTATCAATATTTAAATGATGACCTTGTTAAGAGCTTTATCGATACTAGTTCCATAAAATCGATAATCGAATGATATGGGCTTCCTAATATCGATAGAAGATAATAATCACATTGATGTTTCTATAATGACGAGTGACGAGGGTTTCTGTCCGACCCCGGAGACACCATAGAGTTAACAATTTTAATATAGTAGATAGGAACATGAAATAGTTCGTTTACCATTGAAGCGCTTTTAGCAAAATTGTGCCTTTTAAATCAAGGGTTTGTTTTATTGGTAGGTATTTTCAGTAATTCCTGATATTCTTTAGTAGTTATCTTATTTTCTTCAGTCGAATCACATTACAAAAAAATGAGTCATTTAGTAAACCTTGATTTTAAGCTCTAATAAGACTTTATTTAGTAAAAATTTTGAAGCAGTAACCAAAAGCAAAACAAATAACTAACACATACACACCCCTCCCCCCCACACACACACACACACAAATATAATATAATAGTATAGTTAAGTTTTTAGCAATAAGCATAATTTAGAACTACTATGTACTGCAAACCTCTCTAGTCTCCTTATGCTGTGCCCTACCGGGTCCATATTGTTTCTAATATATTGTTTTAACTCTATAAGATACCACCTGTATAACATATGGAATGCAAATAAAGAATTGAGAATACTTGTAACTAAAAAATATTTTCAACAACACAATACCCCTGCACGATTGCCCATACATTTTCATAGGCATAAACTATGACTTGTAGTCTCTACATCCTTATAACTACTCTTTGGCAGTCACCCGGGGCGGGTGTCCCGGTCTCCGGACGCCGCGCCGGGACCACCGGCGGAGCTATTTGCATAAAAATGCCCGGACACGCGCCTTAATTGATCGCGACTGTACCTGGAGCCTCCGTGTTCGAGTGCGAGTATTAAATTATATTCTAAGTGGGCTTAATTGGCTTGTGTTTAAGTGTACGTGTAGGTATTATTGTGGTGTGTCTTGTCTGTATCTTTTTGTACTCTGTAATGGTGTTAGGTTTTATGGAAGGATAAAAATTGCGTTTGAATTTTAGCTGTTTGCGAATGAGTTTAAATCCTATGAATTTAGTTCCGAAAAAAAATTTCGAGCCTCGCAAGCATTTTTTCATAGTATACGTACTAAATTATTTACCATCTGAATCGCCAGTTTTTGATCGTTTCAAGCTGCAAACAACACTGTTCAGTTTTAACCCCTACCAAGGAATCACGGTCCATACTTTCCCTATTAATTTATGATTGTATAATTCATCGTTTTCTATATTTATTAATATTTAGACCGAAGAATCGGAGTCAAAGAAATTAGTGATACTACATTCTTCGATTGTAATATGATATTAAAGTTATTATTCATTGCGTTTATTTTATTAGGTACTTCTAGGTACTTCTGTTATTCGGTTTTAACACCTACCAAGGACCACACTTTCCTACATCTACCAACAACCACACATACATACAACATTCCATTGGTCATTAACTTATACATTAGGTATCTAAATACAGTGTGACCGCAGTATTAATGTATGCATGTGCAGTACAGCATCGGCATGTACAGTGCGACCACAAGTCAATCACAGGCTGCGGTTAAACGTAACATTATCACAAGACATACTGATATGATTATGTGATTATGTATCAATCTGTGGGAGTGTGTGTGCGGCAGCTGTATACTGATTTAGTTGGGATAGTTGGGATTTATTTTAAGGTAGATTGGTTTAGAAATAATGTTCAAAGAAATAAATATAATGGGCCATTTTCAGAGGATGTAGATTAATTCTAGATAGCTATTTGACAGATAACGCCATAGAAAAGTAGTTGAAATTAAAAATGTCAGATAAGTATTTTTTCAGGTTATTACCTATGTAAATAAACCTCACTTATAACGGTACAATGCAGTTTATACAAACTCTCATTTTTCTATTAATTGGTTTATTAAACTGACCAGGTTATCTACCACACGGAATAGAGGTGAAAAAAAGACAATAAACTGCATAATTGAAGTTAAAAAGCTGACTTAATTTGTAACCTAACCACCCCATTGCCCAATTAGCATAGCGCCAAACATGTGATATCATTACCAATAGCTTCACACACTACACCCTTACACAAAAATGTTGATGAACCCTCGTGCACCCCTAGACTGCGATGAACCCCCGCGCCCCTTGCACCCCGCACCCCGCGCCCCGTGTGACATAGCGAGCATTGCGTGCGCGCTAACTGACGATGTTTCGCGATGAGCAAGTTATATTGTAACATTATACACATTGTAATGAAGGAGGGAAGATCGGGGAAACTTGAGGAAAATTGCATTGAAAATGGATTATATTTTTGGTTTCACTTTTCAGTAAAAACGTATATTGAATAATGCTGGCTTAATTTTAAGTTTTAACAAGGAACATATGGAATTTTAAGCGCTATTAACATGATATTATAATTTTAGGCCCAAGTTTGCTGACAACATAACGTCCACTTTTCTTAAAGGAACTTTATGATCACTTTTAAAACACTAGTTTGAAGAAAACTGACGTTTACACTGTCTTAGAACCTGGGCCTAAATACTTCAATAGATAGATATACGATAGACACCATAAGATTAGACAGGAAAGCACTTTAGCTTGAGCGAAAAAATACAAAGTAAACAATAAATGTATCAAAAACCCGTCAATTAGTCCCCGACATCGCCTGCTCATCATTTTCCAAGAGCGAGTGCGGCGCGGTGCGTACGTGCGTTATCAGGCCCACATCGCCGCGGGCCCCCGCTCAGGGGCCCTCGCAATTTAGGGGCCCTTAATGATGAGACTTTCAAATAATGAATTGGGTGTGGAGACTTTCTGTTCGGCTTTATAGTCTGGTGACAAAGTATCAATTGTTTGATTGCTTTTGTGAGCTCGCTACTTATTCCTGTCTCTTAATTCTTTTTCAATTTGATTTCACAGTTTTAAATGAGGACGCGGAATAAAGCACTTAGCGAGTTATTACACTTCTATTATTTAAGAAAAAGTACGTGCTATGAGCGATACATTCAAAACAATAACAATCCTATATCAGTTACATTCTAAACTATAAATGATCCCCAGCAAATTATACTACCACATATATCTTTCAGTCGATTACATTGAAACACATCTTCGCACTATGAAGCGAGTTCATAAAACTATACAATCCCAGCTTCCGTTGGATACATCCCAATATTAATTCATAAAGAGCTTTTCAGAATATCATTTATTTAAGTTTCGCCGGTCGTTTGGACGTCATCAAAGCAATTTAAAACCATAATACTCAATTATTAAAGGTAATATTTAAGTAATAAATCACGTTATGAAACTTTGTAACATGAACTCAGAAATGGTCAGTGTTACGCCATCTCGGTGCGAAAGCGTTTTTAAAATGAGATTTTTAACTGTCATCTACTGTGAACGAAAAGTCTGGAAACAGATTGGAAAGTTTGCTACCATTGCTACCAATACCTTATTTGCTAACACATTATCTCTTACTCTTAGCCCTTACTCCCAGTTTAACAGTGTAGCTGGGTTGTGGAGGTCAGATAGGCAGTTACTCCAAGCAAGACATTGGTTCTTAGTTGCATCCAGTGAGACTGTAAGCCGACCCAAACAAGCAACTAGGCAGATGATAACTTTATATCCTTGAAGTCAAAACATCCATCTAATACATTTATCACAACAAACCACACACAACAAGAGATATAATCAAACAAAATGAGTCATTAGAAACAAACAACTAGCTAATTAGAACCAGACACTCTGACAACACGATCCTGAAAGATGTTACAATGTAGTGTTGTGAAAGTTTCAGCACATTTCACTAGAACTCGGCCATTTTACACTTTGTACGGGAAATGTTGATACACGGAAGTGTTGGGACGATCGAACTGTCAAATTGTGATTACAAGTTACGGTTAGGCTTGTGATGTAGAGTAAGCGAGGCGATAACAATGGAAGAGAAAAGCTATAGTAAAAGGTGGCAAAAAATAATTGAGGTCAGAAAATCAGAGTATGAAAATTATAATGTTTTCGATGAATTGTTTATAAACATATAATACTACACTATACATTCAATAATGTGTTCTAATTCCACGACGTTTTAAAAAAAATCCAAGACAGTTTTTGTAACATGAAAGTTATTAGAAGAAGTTGTGTAAACGTTTATTTTATTGGATCAATCGAATTTTAAATTCTGATAGAAAAAAAATATAACACGTTTTTATCCGTATAAAATTCTTGACAGAAATTAACGACAGTGCATTGACCGAGAGCCCAAAAAAATATAGAAACTATAACACAAAATATTCGATACCAACATAAATATAATTCAGTTCAGAAATAAAAAACTTCGGTCAAACAGCCTGATAGATGTAATTTGTTAAATTAAAGAAGAATTTTAAATATGAAGAGCAACATCCGTGGTAATATAATTAATATCTTGCATATCGCATAGCTTTCTGTCTAGCGTGTCCTAAATACGTCACGTTGGATGGCGTCTGAAATTCTTGTAAAGTCATTTTTCAGCGAGGAACACAGTATGGCTGTCGTCGCGCCATGTCGCTGCCGATTAAAAAATAAAACTTCAGAGAATCGCGTTATATCCGACATCGCTTGTAGTGGATTAGTTGCTTTAGTATTTAGTCCAACGATCATTTTGATGTTTGGATTAATTTCTCTAGTTTAGAAGAATTAGTAGCTGTTTATATTATAATGACGAAATTAATAATTCTTGGAGAATATCTTTTTAATTTCGTGTGTCACTTGCATATCTTTGTGTTATATAACACGCTACATATTCATCTGACGTGTTGCGAATTATTGTCAAGGATATACATATTAGACATTTTAATTACTTTCGATAAGTAGAGATTTTGATAACATATCGTTAAATAGCTTTGAATACATTAGACAACGTGGCTTTTCTTTACAGAAGATCTATGAAACGTCATTCTAAGTACTTTATTAAATTTCACAAAATACTTCAATGGTTCAGTGGTAGCAAGACATTGTAAGTCGCAGGTTTATCGTTAGGTAAAGGCAAAGGCACATAAACCTTTATTATGTACCAGTACAGTAACTTATCAATTTTTAATTAAATAGTAACTAACAACAACTTACAACAGATCACTTAACAACCCTTCAGCAAAAAGAAACAAAGTTACGTAACATTTTCCACACAATTTTCCAAGAAAAACAAAGTGAGGCAAGTCGTCCACAATACCAGTTAATTCCGATATTTCTTTAATTAGACTTTCCGAGAAACCCCTTGACCAAATGACGTATAATAAGACACACTAGTTGGAAATACAATAGATTTAACGTTATGTCATTATATAATATCCGTTATTATGAGAATTGAGTTATGTTTGTTTATGTTCGGTACGAGGTAATTGGCTGTTTGTTGTCAACACTCGGGTTACAAAATAAAAATAACATTGTAACACTTCAGAAGCCTTTCCGGGTTATTGTTTTTCCTTATTTTACGTTCGAAGGAGCTGGATTGACTGGGAGTAGAATGCGAAGGCTCTTGTGTCGAATACACTTTGATTTTGAGAATAATTTTACTTATGGACACTATACTACTTCACAAATAATTTCACTCGAGTCCCGTGATAAAACAAAGCCTATGTCACCCGAGGAACGTGTAACTTCTCAATAGTAAAAGAGTCTTTCAAATCGACTCAGTAGTTTCCAAGCATTTGGGGAACAATTCACAAAATTCTGTAAAATATTAGTATAGAGATTAAAAATCTGGCATTAGTCAAAGATAGAGGAAGATGAGTCATATATTAATGTCCCATTTGAATCGATGTCCACAGTAGCGGAAAAAACAAATTATCGAAGTCAAATTTCTCAAAACATTAGTTTAACATTTTAATTTAGATGTATGTTTTTAATTTTAGCTGAATTGATTTCTGAGAAGTTTATAACGGCCATCGGATGGCAAATGCGCGAGATCAAACCGCGCGGCATATCCGTCGTGCGGCGGCGCGCGCGCAGCTACTAGCACTTCGAGATCTAGGGCTGCTACTGTAATAAATAGCTTATTTATTGATATTAATTTGCATGAATATGTCATAACTATTTAAATTCAAGATAAAAATGTGAATTTGAGTTTTTTATAAGGCTATCTGTAAGATGCCTTAAAATCTGGAAAATATCAGATACAAAATACGATCAGTAGGGGAGACTGGGGCTGGTTTTAACAGGGGTAAATACTAACAGCGTAATTACATAGAACCTATTCGACTTACCACGCTAATTCCAACGCACTTTGTGCCTACGAATACGCGCGAACGTGTCTCGACCTGTCAGTTGCCGACCGAGCGTCACGGGAGCAAGTTGTGTCAGACGCCTCTAATTTTACAGGTAAATGAACTTTTTTATGTGTTTCATTTTTTGCATTACTCTTTAAATATGTATCGTAGGAAATTGGTTTTGGTATTGCATAAATCCATATTTATTGTATTTTTCATTAATGTTAAAGTTTTAATCGAGAACATAACCGGTAATAAAAAACAATAACTTTGTGCAAAATGGGGCCGTGGGGTTGGTTTTAACAAAATGCACGGGGTAGGTTCTAACGCGTTAATATTTGCCCCGCACACGGGGCAGGTTTTAACAGTTGAAAAAATTTAAACGTAGGTAATATTGTTCTTACTGTTTCTATACGACGAGGTTGCAATTTTGATCCCAACTGCGGTCCCATTTCGAAAAATGTTAAGGTTATGGCGATAGAAAAATAAGTTTTCTACATTGTCTCGGGTTTGGGTGTTGTGGTATCTTCGTTGTTTCTGATTTCCATAACACAAGTGCATAAGCTACCTACTTACTAAGGGATCGGAGCAATGTATGTGATGTTGTCCACTATTTATTTATTTATTTAATATTGTGTGCGATATGGATCGACCTATTAAACTTCTATTGTTTTTTTAGGATGAGA
>NWSH02000605.1:1224647-1243015 GCA_002382865.2 Heliothis virescens | reverse complement strand
TTGTTCCTATAAATACATATTTGGATTTTGTACAGAACTTGGTACTCATTTAGATCTCCATTCTTTTTGCGGCGAAGCCCACAACCAAGCATAGGTTTTGTATTGAACTTGGCTTTCCTTTTTTACATTTATGTTTTTGGTGGGATTGTATTTTATTAGCTTGCAATAAAAATGCGGCCTAAATACATTTTACATCCAACTTAAAAGTTAAGTGGTTGCTTTAAAATACCACCCAAGTCATTAACACCAGTATATTAACCTCTCAATTGACCGCAAGATACTTCATAAAGCGATCCATATAATTTGTTCAGAAAACAGCCACGAAAACAAACAACTCGGTGTAACTCATCGCTTCATTGAATCTCAAATCGTCTCAGGCACATTACATTATTACTGCTACATAACCAGCGTAGATAGACCCTTGCCCCCTCCCTTAACACTTTCAACTGTAGTAAGTAACCGAGGTGATGTACAAAAGGGGAGAGATCAAGACATAATGGTCGTTTTAACATTCAGAATATAGTCAGCCGTAAACAATTGGCCGAGAACTGACAGTTTTATTTGAAGCACTTTATGACGTCGCCCGCTGCTTATTAAAGGACCAATTTAAACCATTATAGTGTTCATAAAAGCGTACATCATCCTGTTTTGTTGTTGTCTCCTTTCCACTTAAGGTGAGGGAGTATTTTTTGTCCCGTTTCAAGATGCTGGGTATGGTTTACGGGATTTCGAAGTGAAGAGTATTTTTGAAATTGTTAGGGATTGATGGCTGTGACAAAGCAATTTGTCGATAAGGGTGAGCATGAATGCGGATATCGAATTATTTCGATAATAGTGATTGAAAATCTGTTAAACAAAAGTTATGTTATCGTAAGATCTGAGGCAACAACGAATATACTTAAATATTTTCCATAATAGTCGCACAGATAAATTACTCGATAATTATTCTTAATTAGCTTATACTTGCCTACTTTCATTGATCCTATCGCAATCACAATTAAGTTATCACTGTTATCAGTAATCACTTCAAAAATATTCAATCTTAATTAAACTTAGATGAGTCATGTTCCACAGCTTTAAATTGAGCTCAATTATCGATACACTCAATCATAATTTGAGTCAAAAAATGTGATAGCAGATAAAAAAAATATGAATTTTATTATATAGCACATGAATTTTAATTTCCGCGTTGAAACAAACAAACATATCCTCAAATACAATATCCATCAAAAAACATCTAAATAATTCAATCAATCAGCAATCTGTTACCGTAAACATCGATAAATCGTATTTCGCACATCCCTATTTACGATCGACTAATGTAAGCGTATTTTCAAACATGAAAGAGCTATTACATTTTGAGCCTTAGTACGTGGGGATAAGGTTTATTTTTATGTAATGGGGTGTCAAGTTATGGTGGTTTTCATATAAGTGGTTGATGAATGCGAGTGGTGATTTTATTTGATTGTTTATTCGTCTGATTTGTATCCCTCAGTATAAAGCTTGGAGCACATTCCTTTAAGGCTTAAGTAAAGACATTCTACAGTATTGTGTAAAGTTTAAGAAAGGACACACTGGTTTTTATTCGACAATTAAATGAGGCATTTATCTCTAAGTTTTTTTTTTCGTTTTCTTTATGGAAATCTTATTTCTTGTTCTTGAGATAGACCAAATGGCCTCGTATGATAGAAACAGCCAGTATTACTACCTAAATCGCAAATGCTTTTGAAAAATGTATTCACGAAATAACTTAGTCCCAAGTTCACCGACAACGTAAACGTCAGTTTTCATAAAATAACTGTTAACTACGAATTTTCACGTTTAATTTTCAAAGAACATAGAAACAGTTGTTTTAAGAAACACTGTCGTTTACTTTGTCGGTGATAATGGGCCTTACTATGTTCCCTCACTCCTTGCTTGAAAGGCGTTCAAGTATGTACATCTACATAAAAGTTTTATTTAGTTTTGCTTAGGATTGAATCGTGCTTAATGATTGTATTACAATCACTAGTTTGCATAAACTGCTTTGTAATTATCGTTATCTCATTGTTCCCAGAGCTCAGATGTATTTCTAGGAACAAAACCTGACACTAAGCGTCAGAATAAATAAATGCTAAGTTTTCAAATTAACGCTCAATTACCTGGAAATCAACTATTGAGTCACCCACATATCATCACTCACTAGTATTCAACTACACTACTTGGTGTCCAAGTCAACTAAGGTACGCGAATTTGTCAAATTTTACCAATCGAACATTAACCTTGCATTATTGTGATAAGGTTGAAAATTGATTGCAGAAATTTGACAGATTGTGGTAACTTGATGTGTTGTCGTCTGTACTATCTACGAAACAGCGTAGGTACCTATTGCTTTTGATCAGCCACAAATTCAGACGAAAACAAAACATAAATATCATCAAACAAACATACAAAACACTATATATTATCACAATGACAAAAAGTCCTGTCAACTCATTAAGGTCTGTTCCCGCTCCGCAAAAAAACCATTCGGTAAACATAAACATTATAAAATAAATGATGCTTACAGCAGGCCGTAAATGGGTTCGCACCGGCCGCGGCCTGGATATTTTAATAGCATTTCTAAATGTCAACAACGGGACATGGGTAACGCGATAAGTCACGCCCCACCGAGCTATGAACAATAAATGTTATAATTATTACTTCATAAAGCTTTTATAAATAATCAAGTGGGGGTGGGATTGAGTAATGAGGCTTGGTGAAGAACTGGGCGGAAAGCAGCCCAAATTCGGCACCTTCTAGCTATTTTAATACGTTCTAAGAATATGTGACTATGAATAGGTCACCTTTATGAATGTGTCGTTAAAGGCTATTAAGGTTTTTAAAGGTGAATGCAGCCATTTTTCTTTCAATGGAAAGGGGAAAATCAATATTGTATTTGGTGTGATTTGATGTACTTTTCAACAAGAATCTGATCTTCAAAATAAAGAACACAGTGATGTTACTTAGAACTCAAACATTCACCGAAATAAATTTGTTCCAAAAATAGAGATATTCGGATCTCGAAATAAAGCTTCATTCATGAGCAGAGATCTGCTGTTGATATTTGTAGTGTAATAAAAAATCCACAAATGCCAAAACCAGAGCACAGCACAAAAATGTCACATCGCACGAAATGTGGTTTACTAAAACAACACGGATATAAAGCCAAACATTTCCGTCCTTCAAACACACGAGCCACATCTAGTCAAACTGCACACAAATAAAAATGTGCAACAAACGCCACCGACATAAGAACAATATTTTTACGTCTATTAAAAACTACAAACGGACAGAATCTTTTTATCTGAGCTATAACAAATCATGGACAGTAAAAGAACTAAATCTCGAAGTAATACCGACCGCTATAATAACAGTGGGACGATTTATAAACTAAAACTAAACAGAGGCTTCCCGAAATTAAATCGTTGGTTGTTTTTTGGCGTCTCCATAAAGCACAGATGATAAATAAATTAATTATGTTTGGTTAATAGGCGGCGCGGGCGCACACGGTGTGTTCCCGGATCGGGAAGTTTTCTGTTGCTCGTAAATTGTGTGTGATTTATTTTGTTTAGGAAATAATGAAGGTGAAATCAAGAGGATGTTATTTATTATACTGTTAGCAATGTTATTTCTTTATTTTAAATCCAACTTAAGCCTTTGTAAAGATTTAATTAGTTGATATAAACCACTCCCTCTCTTGTTTGTCTAATTTGTCATTATTTATTCAAATTATAGTATAGAACATTTTAGCACGATTCCCACATTACGAAATCAATTCACCAGCTAAAACCACTATCGACATCCATTTCCAAAATACCGACTACAAATTAATGTCCAATACAAAACGGCTAAACTGGCCTCGCTAGGGTTGTCTCTTTTTGTGGCCTAATGAGGCGGCCACGTTTGAACCGTAGGGCTGTCACGCAGCGATTAATGTTCGATCCATCAAAATTTAATGGCGGCCCGTCAGGCTCCCCTTGGTCAACGACGCAATTTTTTAATTCCGACTTTTATTGATATTGATTTTTAAAATGTCATTTGTTTTTATTGGTTTGTTTAATTATGTCGTGTCGAGTGTTTGTGAGGTTGTGGGTTCTGTATAAAAAAGTTAAGAGATTTTTTTCTGTACTTACTAAACTTACTTTGTAAATTAAACATAAATAGCTTCAGGTTGTGTTCCAGGAAAGTAACACAAACGACGAATTTTCTCATGCATTTTAGTAATGTAGTCAAACCGTATGAATTCGCAGAACTCACTTAATTTTACATAAGTATGATTCATTTTCGTGTACACCGCTTTTCGTAAGCAGATATGCGGGAAAATTCGAGTACTCAACAAACATGCGTTTCCAAGATAATTACACAATAACTCACCCACTCGAAAATCAAACGACAACTCTATAAACAAAGCAATAAAGTCTAAATTAGCATAAGCATTGTTCGTAAACACGCAAAATTAATTTGGTAGAACATCAGAAGCCAATTCCCCGTAACTTAGCAACCCTGGCTCATTCGAATTACGAATCCTATTTGAATATTAATCACGCATCATCACTAAATTAAACTTTATTAGCTTTGAATAAAGTTGATTTTAGATCGGTTTAAGCACACGTAATAAGGACTTTGTAGAGCGAACCTGTTGGTAAAACGAGCTTTATGTCTGGGTGATAAGGTTTATTTTGGCGTGTTTATTTGGCAACAGGTATTTTAAGTGGTATATTTGTTTGCATTGCGAGATTCCGTACAATATTATAATATGAAATGTTGACGAATGTAAGAGGGTTAGGGCACGGAGCTTTTCAGAATGAAAATTGTATCGAATCGATGTGTTTATCGGAATATAGGGTTGATGGAGGTGTGGGAATATTATGATTTACATCATTATAGATTTTAAGATAGATTCACAGGTCTATTATGATAATGTTTTAGGTTTCAAAATAGTAAGTGATTAGAATATTGTTTGTGAAATAGTATCTATTTTTTGGTATAAAAAAGATCCGTTACGCTTCTAAATCAAGACATTATCATATCATTAGAAACGAATAAACCTAACAGGTTTCTAATTTGAAGCCTAAAATACAATAAAACTACAAAACTTTCAAAAAACTAGTTTTACCTATCAACCGGTACAATTTTACATATTCACAAAAAATGCCACTTTTAAGTTCCTGACGAGGCTGTCATGCTAATCCTGTATGAATCATAAAATGCGATGTTGTCTGTCCGTAATGGGGCACCAATTAGTTCTGTTTGCTCAGTGCCGGTATAACGAGCGGGATTACTGAGGAACTCACTGTTTTCATAGATTTATCTATGAATAATGGCCTTTTGAAGGAAGATATGTGTTTTTACTTAACAGAAGTTTTAAGATATTGTTTTAGAAAAACCGGCCAAGTGCGAGTCGGACTCGCACACGAAGGGTTCCGTTCCATTATCTATGAAAAATATATGAGTATCAAAGTTATAATTTGCGGTCACTGAAAAAGTGCTATATCTCAAAAACTACTGACTGTATCTTGTTCAAACCAATTTTGGTTGGTAGTTTTTATTGAGATCTATAACATATATTTTTTTCAGATTTTTCACTCTGGTAGTTTAAGAATTAGAGGGGGGGGACACACATTTTGGCACTTTGGGAGTGTCTTACGCTAAAATGATTGACTTTAGGAAAAAATGGTTTTAGAAACCTCAGTACCATTTTTTAAGACCTATCCATAGACACCCCACATGTATAGGTTTGATGAAAAAAAATATTTTTAGTTTCAGTTTCATGTATGGGGAGCACCCCCTAATATTATTATTTTTTTATTTTTGTACGAAAATCGTAAAGCGGTTAATATAATACATCTACATACCAAGTTTTAACTGTGTAGTCCTAATAGTTTCGGAATAAAGTGGCTGTGACATACGGACGGACGGACAGACAGACAGACAGACAGACATGACGAATCTATAAGGGTTCCGTTTTTTGCCATTCGGCTACGGAACCCTAAAAAGGTAACTGATATTTAAGTATTTCTGGGATAGTTTATGAGGTTTTTTGTTAGTTTTCTTATAGATCCACCCTTCAAAGATTCAAAGAATGGGTAGAATTAATCTTCCCCATATAGTTACTCACTAGGGAAAAATATACAGGATGTATAAAAAAATGCAGAATCAGTCTTAAAATTATAAACTTAACCATCAATGATTGCTAATAATTTATTTTATTAAACCAACTTCCTTTCTAAGTAGTTTAACGAAAGATAATATAAATTATTATCCGTGACCAATGGAATTCAATCACCGCTTAATATCCGTACTTTATTGGTGGTCAATAAACTTGTTCATTTCTATAGTTAGATATAGTTGAGACTGTATAGATGTTTACTTTGTTTGGCATTTACTTAAACTGTTGTGTAAATATACATTAGTACCAATCTTCGTGCGTGTGCTGTAACACCCACGATTTTATACATACAAACATATTTCAAATGTTACGCAGGTATACGTATGATTATTCATTCATTTTGAAATATAATTACTCCTTGATAGGTTTGTATGACATTGATAGAAAAACGAACATGAATTCAAAAATGTACAAAAATATTTGAACAAAGATTCCTTTAACTTTTGTCTCAAAATTATCTCCAAGAGTAAGTAACAATTAAAAATAAACAAATGACTTTACACAAGTCCCAAGCGAGTTAACCAGACGAAGTTTTTCCTAATTTCAGCAACACATACATCAACTAATTATGAACCACTTAAGTCCTAATTTGAGCACGTTTGGCTGCGCAGGAGTGGCTCGGGGCGGGAGACTACAAAAAAGCGCCGCTAACGCATGACATATGGCGTCAATGATTTTATACAGGGTGGCAGAAAAAAATTAAGCATGTTTATTTTTCGCACCCGAACATTTTGTTTTTTTTTACTAAAGAAATAATTGTGAAGATGAATATCTCGTACGGTTGTTTATGTGAGAGCTATTAACAGATGTTGGAGTGGTATTCCTGGTAAAATGTTTGAGTGTTGCTACTTAATACTCTGTACAAAAAAAAATGTTTATTCAACACATATTTTACGAAATGTAATTTAAACAAATATTTCAAAATAACTGTAACTATATTTAGGGTTGCATTTAAAAAACCTCGTCATATTTTGAATAAACAAAATAGGAAAAAAAAATAACGCATTAACTTTCAGTGACTGTTACTTGATATTAAACTTGAACTTAATTCTGGGAAGAACTAAAACCTCACAAGGACCAACTCTGGTGAAGCTCTGTGTTATTAATAGACCAATTCTAGGGAATAGCTCTGTGGACCGGGGAGACGGTTTGTAAACAAATGTATGGACTTCAAAGTGTTGGGGGACGATAAAGCAATTGATTGAGTATTGTTTAATAATTATATTTAAATCACATGTAGGCGTTATAGAATTCAGTTTACGATTTGTATTAGTGTAATGAGAATGTAAAGCCTACTAGGTTAACTTAAAACATATTCTAATAACTAAATTGTTATTTATTTAGGACAATAAACATACTTATTTACGATTAGATGACAACTTAAAACAACAAGGCCAAACCAAATCGACAAATCAGAAAAAAAAATATCCGTTGAAATAAAATCCAGCTCAAAATACAACAACATAAATTCTACAATATCGATTCCCCTTAAGCGGAGAGCATCATAAAACACAACAGCCTGTATTCTCTGAACCTTCATTCTACGAAATATGCAAAATGCGAAAAACCAGAAAAAAAATATACAGTTCCGCTTTTAAATCCTCCTGTATACTCGAATCCCTGCGGACTGCATAGATCAATAGAACAGAAAGAAGTACAATGGAAAAAGGATTCTGTGGTTCAAGACATAAGGTTGTTTTTTGTTTTGTGTGGGGTTAATTTAGTGAATAAAACTGGCTCGTCAATTAGTGCCTAAGAGGGTACTCTTCGTAGCAGGGCACACGTGGCGCGATGCAATTTGTTCTGATAATATTATTGTAATGATCATAGCAATGTAGTGCGAAACTATTGTGAGAATGTCTCAATGAGATGTTTGATTGGCACGTATTTGTATTTTAAACACTGTTATTTTGAAGTGAGAACACTTTTATCAAGGTATTTAGTTAATGCGTGTATTATAGCTAATGTGACTGCTTTTGATAATATGTAGGTCTTAACTCAGAAAATAGTTTGATAAAAAATATTGACTTGACAATGTATTAGAGCCACTATAAAATTCAGTTCTGTAGTATTGCATAGTGAAAACAAACAGGCATTGCAAAGGATACTTATGCGTCATTCAATAATACCTACAGAACCAATATTGCAGAGAAAATACATAACATATTGAAAGCGCTACATATATTTTCATACCCTCAAAAATAAGAAGTTCCAACGAACATTTCTCTAAGAAACTATTAAAGCTTAATTCCCAAAAAAATATCTCAATTTAGTGAACAAGGGCTTCTGTGATCCCACTCTTAGGAATCGGGTCCCCGATATTTTTTCATAGAGTTTTTTGGTTCGTTTTTGCGTTGGCATCTCGTTAACGATGGCATTAAGGATAATAGACTCCGATTTCCTACGTGACACGTGGAAGTCGCCCTTATGAAGATGAGGCTGAATTAATTATGTTTCTGAACGTTTAATATGTGTTGGTGTTTATTTGTTAGAATTTTGTTGTGGTTAGAGAAGGAATGGGTATTTGTTGTTAATTTGGTTATGTTGATAAATTATAAAAAAAAATCTCAGCACTGTTGTATTGAAGAAGTTTATAAGAGTGTCTTCACAATAGCTGTCATATAAATATAAAATAAAGATATATAAAATATAAGAGTATTCTAGAAACTATTAGTCATTCAGTGTTTGATCATTAAACTGTAATCGATCTCTGAAGATATTAAATCGTAAAACGGACGTAAGTAGTCAGTTACAATGGTAATGGTATCGGTTTATTATTTAACCTTGAAAATAACAAAATATAAAGCTTTTTAAGGTTTATCAAAATTGCCATGTATCGCAAATAGTTTCATCGTGATAACTATATTTTGTGATATTAGAATATTTGAGTTTAAAATAAATGCCGTCATTGCGAAATGCTATCGACTGCTTTGTGTAAGAGATTATTCCTAAAAAATCCTGATATTTAACAAAATTCATAAGTAATCTGTCTCCGTGACATAATTTAGCTGAAAACAAAGCATTAGTCGCCAGGGTTTAATTAGTGGCAACATGTGTGCCGCGTCACCGCGGGGGCCGTCCATCTGCCTCGCTCCTCGCTCTCGCTTATAGTATAATTATCTAAGAACGTTTTGTTGTGGTGTCGGGGATAGGCGACAGCGAGTTGAGGATTTTGAGCTTTTAAGTAGGTTGATTGGTATGAATGGTGGAAGATTTATGTTATTTAGGAGAAAGCGAATTACGCATTGATATTTAGTTTTGTCTTCAGAATTTTTAGTTTTAATTTACTCTTTTCCTATGTGAAATTAACTTTGGAGAAGTCAAAAATGTTCATGGAAAATCTGTTGGTAGCTGGCTAATAGTTATAACAAGGCGTCATCAAAATATTATTGGAGCAAAACTCAAAAAAATAATCGCGACAGCAAAAATAATAAAATGGTTAATTTTTTTTACTCGCTTCCGCTTGTATCTTACACCACGCTATAAACAAACATCGCGACAACGTGTGGGTTACACTTCAAAACGTTTAAATTGAGAGATTTCAGACAACGTGGCACACGAGCCGACACTCACTGATTTCTACAATAACAATATGAATAAATTAATTGACGCAACAAATTTCAATGTTATAAACTTGTTCATTTTCGGGGATAGCGTCCTAAGTCTGAACACTGAGTAGATACATGAAATTAACTGATTAACGTTTTGCCACAGTCTAGGAAAGACATCTACCTAAAACTAGGACGATGTTATTTTTGTATCCTTTCTCAAAAAAAAAAATAGGCAATTCATTTTGTGGTGGCATTAATAAAAACACTCACGAAATAATTGACCACCCGTAGTCAAAGTCAAGTTGATTGTGGCACAAATTCTTACAATGTCAACTACTGCGAGATAAGTATCACGCTTTCATTCGATTACTGCTCCTTATACAGACTCAGAGAAGAGCTCGTGGCTAAGTTGATCGTGGATCGATTGATCACAAAGCTAACTAACGCTTGGCGCGGTCGGTCCGTGGATGGGTGACCATCTCATATGGAGTCTTCCGTGTTTCGGAAGGCACAATAAACTGGTGGGTTCCGGCTGTCATTTAAACAGACTGATTTATATCAAAAAGAAACAAGCCAACTAACCTGAGTTTCAGTGACATTCAGCAACTTCGCCATATCAGCTCTTTCTCCCGAAGACAGGTACTTCTTCACCTCAAACAGCTTCTCCAGCTCGAAGATCTGTCTCCCAGTGAAGGTGGTCCTGGCTTTCTTCCGTCTCCCAACTCCTGGTTCCTCTCCTTCTTCGCTGGTGAGAGAACCTTCGCCGCCGAGAGGAGAGCGCACATCTTCTGTCGACTTTTTCCTCTTGATCAGCTTTGATGGGTCTGAGGAGAAAGATAACGTTTATTTTGATAAATTAAAGGAATGATTTGTGTTCTGCAATGAAATGAATGAAATCTGGCTGAACTATTAGACGTTTGTTAGAAAATAGCTTACACTAACCACAGAAACCTAACAGTTACAACTATTGGTATGCCACCTATTGCAGATGTTACATTATGAATCATACTTCATCCGCTTGTTCTAAATCTAAATATTCAATTGCATATTAAAGTGAATATGTTTTATTTTCTCATAATCTTGTAGGTACGTCGGTATATAATATTTAAAGTGTAATAAAACACGTTAATCTAACCTCTTAGACTCGCAGGTGTTCTGATTAAACACAACGGTATCAACTAAATAAATCTAGTTATGATAATGTACTAAATATTTAGGTATATTGGTCATAATGATTTCGCACATTAATTTGTAGTGTAGAAATTCATCAATTTGATTGAGTAATAATCATACTGCTGTAATGAATGAATGAAAAAATATTTTTTGAAATGTTAAAATATGCCTATTTATGAAGCCATTTTATAGTCATAATTGTGTATTAAGATAATTAATAATTTCTGCCAGATTCCAACAATACTTGAGAATTATTATCTTAACTTTGATCTATAAATATAATAAGTTAATCCTTCTTAAAATTGCTAATACATACTTTGACCTTAGATAGAATTATTTTTTTAATCTTTGAATTTATTCTTTTTTATTTAAGTTGTTTGACAATTTTTGTTGCGAATTTGATAAATATTTTATACATATAGTAGGCGAAAGTAACTTTTTTTATCACACGGTTTTTAGGTCTTGATAAAATTACAATTTAAACTTCAACTGTCACTTTAAATACATGCTAACAATTGACATAACCTATAACAATTGACAATGAACTAATTAATAATGCCAAAGCGATTACATTGAACGTTGTTAATTATAACAATTACTATTGAAAGGCATCTCGGAACAATTAGCAGTGAAGCACGGAGTACCAGGCTCGCATAAACTTCCAGGTAGTCTTGTAACCGATATGACGTACGTGTGAGTAAGGGATGTGTCAGCATTAGTGTGAGGTGTCGTGATGAGCGGAGCGGGGGCGGGTTTATTTGCGGGAGAGGTTCGCTTCGGTAAGTAATTTTGTAGCTAGTTATTTCTAGGATTATATAATTTGTATGTGTTTGGTAGAATAGTTAGATAAATATTGGGATGCATACGCACATACGTAGAGGATTAAACTAGAAATACGTATTTGTCGTTGTTTTATCTGGATGCATAAAATAGTTATCTTAGGAAAGGTAGCTTAATTCGCAGCATAAATCTTCTGTTCATGTTCTGAATATTGTTCTTTAAAGTCTTTAAAATAACTTCGACATCGCTAAGTTCAATCCACTATAGTCGCAGCTTTACCTCCATCAGAGATGCGCGTACGCCAATCCGTGGAGCTTTCTCACGAACGTTACGTGTACAGTGTTGCAATCTATTTATAACGCAAATCATCAAATTACTACTTAGTTACTGATAAACTGCAGACACTTGGTAAGACAGCCGTCTTTACGTAAATGCAGTGAGAAAAGATTTTAATGATTATATCTTTTGATTAACTTTATAAAGATGTGTAGTTATGATTAAGTGTTACCTGCTAATTTATTTCTGGTAAGCCTGCGGTAGTTAGGCTTCTTAGATTGGAGAAAAACGGTACTACAACGTTTCCCTCTATTGTTCCTTTTCAATCTTTACTAATATTATAAAGCTGAAGAGTTTGTTTGTTTGAACGCGCTAATCTCAAGAACTACTGGTCCGATTTGAAAAATTCTTTCAGTGTTTGATAGCCCATTTATCGAGGAAGGCTATAGGCTACTTTTTATCCGGGCACGCGCAGTAGTTCCCACGGGACGCGGGTGAAACCGCTGGCAGAAGCTAGTACAAATATATACAAAATTTAAAATACAAATAATAACTCACCTATAATAACTATAACAATCTTTGTCAGTTCACAGATAATACATAAATCCTAAGACACGACGCATTCACCTCAAAGACAGACAGACAAACTTATTCAAATAAAACGCTATAAACACAACTCTCAATTAATTATACATAAACGACGATCAAGTAATATCGTTTAATATGCCTTTAACGCACAATTTATGGCTTATAATATTTCAAGCACATTATTATAGAGCGCGCCTGAAACGACTGAAATATATTCCAGATTTCAGTTTCAATTCTGTATCAGAATGTTCACGTCTGAATTATGAGGATTGCATATTTTGTTCGTCTATTTTTGAACATATTCTTGCTATTTAATCTTTGGTGTTTGGTGGAGAGTATTAGGTATCGATATATTTTTGAGTTGAGTTTGTTTGAGTTTTAAAAAACCGTAAAAACACATTGGTACTGGCGAAGAAGTTTGAGTTAGTAAATGAGCAGTTAGTAGAGTTTTGATGACAGATATATCAAAACAAGAATAAAGCGAATAACGATAGTAACGTTTACATATTTGATTTCCCTATATTACACTTAATATAAGCCGTTTGAAGGTTGTTCCTAGTGCATCCATATCAAAATTTAAATCAAAGTTTTATTTGACCCGTATTTCACCTCCAAATCTAAAGTAAGTAGAGTAAGTAATGTTTTTCTCAAACCAAAGGCATGATTTTCCAAATATAAAATACGAATATAAACTTCAAAATAAAATATGACATATGAAAACAAAGAACATTACTACACACTCGTCCTTTATCCATTCCCAGTACTGAGTAGCGTCGCCCGCGCAATAAATTGCTGAATTAACTGAACCAACATTGTAAACATTCGATATTTCACTCGATACCCGTCATGTCCGGACTCTAATAAACGATACTTTGTTTATTTTAGGAGCCAATTCCTTAGTTATTTTCAGCACCTAATTTATATTCGGAGCACTCGTCGGTATCAATTTAGAGTAGGTACCGACGACAGCACATCAAGTTACCACAATCTGTCAAATTTCTGCAATAGATTTTCAACCTTGTTACTATGGAGGTAGGTTAATGTTCGATTGGTAAAATTTGACAGATTCGTATACCTGCTGTTGTCTGTACCTACTACACTGCAAACTTTTAATCGGCCGATATTAAGACTCGGGATCATAAATAAGAATGAAGATGAATGGTAGTAGGTATGCACATTCTAATGACCACAGATTTTATCGGTATATGACTATTTTGAGCATAAAAATCAAATACTTATGTTGACCATTGGTACACCGTTGAGTAAGCCACATTGGATTCACTCTCTCGCCTTTGCAATCAGCAATTAAAATACTTAGTTAATATCGACGCAACTTGGCACCGTCCCTGTTCCCGCTACTTTTACTATGTCCAGTATGATTCAAGTTTAGCATAAAATTTGCTTATTTATTAACATAATATTAACTTACTTAGCTCAATATTTATTTTGTGTACTCAAGCAAGGTTGAAGAAGTTACCTCAGCTTTTAATATGCTTATTTTTTTAGTTTTTGACAAAGCTTAAAGCTTTGTTATCTTTCTTCAAAATATGTCTACTTTGAACTTACAGAAACAGCTTACTTTTCAAGTAAAATAACCTAACTTCAACTAGTAAAATCTTCCCAAGTCAACCCTTTCCCCGCTGCGTCTGAGCGATACCGATATAAATCGGTATTAGTAGTCGGTAACGTGAGCGCGCGGCAGATTTACACTAAGCAATTAATGATGTACCGTTTGATTTACTGTAGGTATCTAATTGAGGCGGTAATGGGCAATTTTATTGCTTCTGCTGAGATCGACTGATCTGAGATGTTACAACACATGCAGAGGGTTAATCTTGTTATCTTATTAGTGTTAATAATAACTACACTAACTTAAGCAAGAATTGCACAAAAAAAAATAGAATTTTATTTAAGTAATAAATAAGCAAGAGCATGAAGAGGACCTTTTTAGGGTTCCGTACCCAACGGGTAAAACGGGACCCTATCACTAAGACTCCTTCGTCTGTCTGTCTATCTGTAGCATGAGGGAGCATGGGGAGTATCAGACTTTTACTGACTAAATCCCTCCGTGTTCCTTCGGGAGCCTATTGTGTACCAGGGATACAGTAACTTTACAATTTATTGTAAATCCGGAAAAGCTAATCGAGACTAATAAAACACACAGACAAGACACGTCAAATAAACTTGGAAACAACACAAACTGAAAAACTGCGTGAAAAGAGACATCTTGCGAAAACCCATTCAATAAAACTAGTTTAAAATACAAATAAAGTTCCGCCATAAAGAACCGCGCCATAAAACACGTCTGTTTGTGTGACGGACAGACGGAAAAGCGTAAATCTGTATATATATAATGTTGACAGGATGTGGTACACCTGGTTCTTAATGGATACTTTGTGGAGAGGAGAGTGATAGCCTGGATTGTGACTTCAATGTGTTTGACAGGTGGCTGATCAAAAAGATACGAGAATTTTTGAAAATTAGGAGGTAGTAGCCGATTTCACATAAGACGGCTGCAAAGATTGTATAGACGCCAGTACATAAACCTACCTCAATCAGTCTTTCTTCAATGGATTTTCAACCTTATCACGTAAGAAGAAGGTGAATGTTCGATTGGTAAGATTTTACAGATTCCGATAGGTTGACCTGCTGACGAAACTGAAAGTCTACTAATACTATGCACTAAACAAATCTACATCAAGATTATCTGTTAAACAATTTTCATAAAATAGAAGAAACAAAATAACAAACAATGAAAAACAATTAAACAGAACGCTCACTAATAAAACCCCATCAATTTCCGAAATCCGGCAACGCGCCATCAAAACTAAAAACAATAAACTTCCCATGGGCGATATTAAACCACATAAACTTAACTGCACTAAATTAACTTCAGACTTCAAAAGATCTCCACATTATACTGCGGCTATTAATTTATGAGCCTATTACCGTGGAGTGACCTATTATCGGGATCCCAGTAGGATAGGTTAAGTGCGTGGATCCTGATCATTATGTCAGGTTTCCTGTGAGAAGAGGAATTAGTCACTGAGATGTTAAAGTAATGCAGACCAAAGCGTTTCTTTTGTCGGAGTTTTTTGGTTGTCACATTAAATTGGTGGGTCATTTGAACATCTTTGGCAGTCGTTCCGGCATCAGAAGCTAGTACGGCTGACAACCAGACTTATCAAGGGGTAGGTACCGGATTGCCTCGGCTCGATATAGCTTAAAAGCACTCAGTTGCATTTGGTTAAGCTGGAAAACGACCTCAACATAGTTGGGAAGAAGCTCGGCAGATGATGACACTAACGTAGTCTATCTAATGCAATGGATTAATAGTCAACCACTAATCTAATTAAGATAACACTTGGTGTGGATATATATTTTAATCTTTAAAAGCATACGAAATGGGTACCTACGTTTCATCTTAGTACATGTTAAAGTTCCGACATGGTACAGGTGAAACCGTAGAACACAGCTTGTATTTTATTGAACGCTAGATCCTCACTCCCAGGGGATGAGACAGCAAGCTCAGAGTTCTACGTGCTTCCATGTACAGACAGACTTACAGAGTAACAAATATCGTACTAGATAGAAGACTTATATAAAAGACTAGCTTCCCTACTGTTTCACCCGTGTCCCGGGGGAACTTCTTCATGCACCTGGATAAAAAGTAGTCTGTGTCCTTTCTTAAGTTTTGGCATTACCTGTGTACCAAAGTTCATTTAAATTGGTCTAGTAGTTTTGACGTGAATGTTGGAAAGACAGAAAGAGTTAGTTTTACATTTAAAATACATAATAATTAGCTGGGAACGTAGTTTAGCTTCTGATTCTTTAAAGTTAACTTAATAATTTATCTGAAATAGTACTTTCAATATTTTAGAAAACAAAATTATTGGACCCTGTAAGATTACAGACTTTAGTTTATAGCAAACTCTTCAAACTTTCAGCCACAGGAAAACCATGGTAAACACCCAATTCTCTCATAAAATCTTCTCCACAGTAGTCATATAATCCTTACAAGAGCCAAAACAAACTTTTCCGCGAAACATCGAACTGAAACAAATGTCGGAACTCTCATTACTCTCAATATGAAGTTCAGTGAAAATAAGCGGAAAGGTTAATTTATTCGTTAGTCAACACGTGGCTGTAAATCTCTCGAAGTGGTGTAAATCTTACAATGATTTACTGGCTTTAATGTTGGGGTGATTGCAGCTGGTACTCTTCTTACTGGGTTTAAGTTTAGTTAAACTATTGGAATATCTAGATACTAATGTTGTAAAGCTAAAGGGTTTGTTTGTTTTTTGGAACGCACTAATCTTAGGAAGTACTGGTATGTTTAAAAAAAATATTTCAGTGTTAGATAACCCATTTGTCGAGATGGCTATTATATACGGTGCGCAAAAAAGTTCCCACAGGACTCAAGTGTCACCACTTGCAGAAGCTATTAAGTCATATATATGTCTTCAATAAAATGAGGCTTCGTCCCATGAACTTGCGACTTGAGAAAACAAAGACCGTTTCCCATGTGGCAGAATAAATAATCTACAAAGCCTATGAAAAACGCAAAACCTGATTGTACATACACCATTTGAACAAGTAATTGCAAGTACATATTACATACACATCAAATTAAACGAATATCTGCATAATAATATCAAACACCAGTCTCCTCCATTAAGCCCACATAATCGATTAGGCGCCGCACTTGCGAAACAACCGCTACCTAATTTATCGATTCAATTTAACGATCATTTTATATCGATTAACCGTTATTGGATAACGATATTTATTAACATCATTACTGCTCATCACTTTAATAGCACCGTACTACCTAATTTCGACCTTATTAGTGAAGCGATAAAGTTAATTTTTACGTGGCGTCTAGTCTGTACATAGATGATAATATTATAGGATTTCAGAGTAGATAGTGCTCTGATCTTTGCAAACATTATTGTCAATTATTAATGTCGGTTATTTGTGTCGCGACGACTTTGTTGAGCGTTTTATTAACTGTTGCTCATGTGATGAGATGTTTAGCGGTGATTTTAATAAGATTTGTTTGTATGGGCATATAAATGCGTACTAGATTACTATTACCCAAGAGACAGAGTTTGCCCGAGTTTGAGAAACTGTAACTTACAATGTTTGATCAATAACAATTTGTCAAAAGAGTCATCATAATAATGAAGTAGTAATGTCGATCAATAAAATCTTTGCAATGTCACCATAATATTAAAATTAACCATAAAATTTCTTGGTAACAGTTTAAATAATACTTATAATCTGTCATTACTGTCAGTGTCACTCCTGTCAAAAGCAAGTGATTTTTGCAAAGCATTCTGTTTAGAATTTCGCCAACCCTAAAAAGTTTATTAAATCTAATTTTCACGTTATTATAGATAATTGCACGTCTTATAAAGTTTAATGACTGTAAACGATTAAGTAAGGGGTTCTCATCGAGCTCTCGACGCAACCGCATCAATGTAACTTGCGCTCGACTTATACCGCTTAGCCAAGTATGGGCCAAGTTAGGAAGACAAACCCAGCCGACAACTATTAGAATATTGCAAGTATTATTTCAATTCGATTATAATATTTTAAGAGCACGTGGCTAAGTCAAAACCGCGCGGATCGATCGATCATAAGGTTTAGCAAAGCTTAACACGGTCGATCCGTGGATGAGTGACCATCTGGTCATAACTAGTTCTTGCCTGCTTCGGAAGGCACGATAAATTGGTGGGTCCTGGCTGTAATTTGAACATCTTTGGCAGTCGATACGGGTATTCAGGACCCAGAAAGTCTGTCAACCT
>NWSH02000605.1:1208476-1222169 GCA_002382865.2 Heliothis virescens | reverse complement strand
ATACGGGTATTCAGGACCCAGAAAGTCTGACAACCAGTCTTACCAAGGAGTATCGGCTTGCCCGGGTAACTATGGGTTGTGGAGATCAGATAGGCAGTCAGTTCATGTAAGACACTGCTTCTCGGCTGCATCCGGTTAGACTGGAAGCCGACCCCAACCTAGTTGAGAAAATGCTAGGCTGATGATGATTAAAATATTTAGAGAAACTGAATAAAATATACGTCGCCATTTTGAAAGGTCAACACACTTTAGACGTTCTTCCATATTCAAAAGTTTTCGCGCGCGTTCCTGTTGACAATAAAATAAAATTGGCGCACAGATAATAAAATATTCTGCCTCTTTGAGCCTTGAATATTAATTAGCCGTATTGGTCGATGGTATGATTAAAGATTTAATTAACAATACATGTAAACTTTAATTAGTAATTACAAAAGTGATGTAGCCTCATTAAATCATTTACTGTGATGATAACGATCGGTTTATCAAAAGATTGTTCCGCGATTCAGATTAGAATAGTGTTATAATCAAAAGATCAATGAATACCATAACTCAAGGGTATTAAAAATTTAACATAAAAGATACCTTAATTCATTTTCAACTTTTGGGAAAACAAGAATATTCAGCGCCAGTTTCACAGATTTCAAATACAGTTCCATCCATAGAAAAGTAGTTAAAATTATTTCTATTGCATTTATCTGTCAAATAGCTATCTAGAACCTTATCTAAAACCTCCAAAACTGGGGGTCACTCTCTCTTAAAGTTATGAATACGATACACGTTATTCAAAAAATAAGCACGATACAGCAATGAATATTTCAATATCTATACAACTTCTCATATCTAATTCCTATCACCTAGATATCCTTAACTTACATGTACCCCTTAAAGGCCACGACAGACAGACAGACAGACAAGCAGACAGACGAATGAAACTAATATCGCCGCAGCTGTGAACACCATGATTTATGTCCTGCCGACGGTACACCGTGAAGATTAAACTCACCCCCCATGGGAGATGAACGTATTATGGAAAGTACTTATGGGGTATTTTTGTAGGTTTTTGAAATTTTCGGGGAGTGGAAGTAGGTGGGTTTTTAATATAATTAATTTTTAAATATGAAAAATTAAAGACAAGCCGTTTTCCCGCGGTTTCACTCGCTTTCCATGGGAAATACTACCCGTACCCGGATAAAATATGGCCTCTGTCACTCACAAATAATGTAGCTTTCTAACAGTGAAACTATTTGTAAAATTGGTTCATTACTTCTAGAGATTACCCCCACAAACAAACTTACAAATTTACAAAAAAAATTTCCTCTTTATATAAGTATAGATTAATTAATTATATTATGAAGAAATAAGTATAAAATATTATTGATACCTTGAATATCATAAAGCTACTGAAGTGTTTTGGTGGAAATTTATTGGAACGGAGAAGTATTTAAACCTGGATTCATACAACAAATGTTAAGTACTTATCTCATTTTCTAAAAGCAAACAACTTAAAAAAAAATACAACCACGAATTCTAAAACACACAACTCACACTTACTCAATCTTATAATAACACAAACAACATCAATAGTGCTTTAAGTTTGTTCGTAAATGACCAAATAAAGCGCTAATGGCCTATCAACGGCTTTGTTCTATTTGCGGGCGGAGTCGCGGCGCACAGCGATGCCGATGCGCTTATTTTGACGTGCTTTCATTATCGATGGCATTTTACGTATCGGAGTAGTGAAAGCTAGGCTTTTGGAAGCGTCAGTCTTACGTGTAGTTTAGCAATTCATGCTAATCTTGTATGGAAAAAATCATGTTATTTTGTTCAAAAATGTTAAGAGAGCTGTACATTTTTTGCCCATGATTCGCCTGTTATGTCTCAATTTCATGTCATGTTATGAAGTCGAACTCATTTATAAATTTAAACAATGAATGCCACTATTAAGTATTTCAAAGTCAAAAATTTTTATTTCAAGTAGACCTATTACAGGTTCTTATGAAAAGTCAAGCTAGTTGCACGGTTCCAAGGAGTTGGTCTCATGGAGAAGAACCGGCAAGAAACTCCATGGATAATTGGACACTCTTTTAAAATAACAAGGTATCTTGTACAAAATAATTTCAATATAATGTGAGGATCACGTAGGTCAAAGAGTTGTCAGATGATACTCACATTTTACAAAATTTCCTAGAAGACTAACCGCATAATGCATACATTAACAGCAAATCTATAGGTACCTAATACAACTATCTACATCATTATCTTATAGCTATGATAGCAGTGTAATCAACCCTTAGCCCAGTGCATGGAGTGCGCTAGTCTAAACAAGGGGGCGGCGAGTGCTACAAATTGAACTATCGCAACTCGCGCCAGTCACTAGTGCGCCAGGGCTGTCACGCGCGTTACTCAGTAAGTACTTATAGTTGATATATTTCTGACACAATCAGATGTTGTACAGACCACAGCAGGTCAACCTACCCGAATCTGTCATATTTTACCAATCGAACAATGGCCTTGGTATAAGGTTAAAAATCTATGGAAGGAATTTGACAGATTGAGGTACCTTGATATGTTGTTTACACATTGAAGAATGTTGTAAGTGCTACATAGTTTTTCAACTGAAATAAATTGAATTTTCTAAGCCTAATGTGTAAGAATATTGAGCAGTTTCGAATGTTAATCGAAATATTATGTGGTCTTCATTTTTTGTGTGAAAAAAACAGATTCCACGTATTTTCAGTCGGATTTATTTGAACCATTGCATTACAAAATGAATGGATACAAAATGGTGATTCAAAATGACTTCAGACGTTTAGATCTACTTTCCTAAACTTCTCCTTCCGTTAAAGCTTAGTCGTCATCAAACAGGATTATGATTTCTAGATTGGGATTAAAAATAAATAAAATTAAACGTACAACTCATATCTGCTAATCTGTCGATGACAGCCGACAGCCCTAAACCACAATATATTAACATAGATAAATCGTAGTACCAACAAACTGGCGATTGACGCAATAAAACCCGAGTTAGCATTGCCATCATTAATCCATATAAATTTACTTGCTAAAAATAAATTGGCAACCCTAAGAGACACAGCTGCAACGACCAATAGCTTATTGCTTGGACGTTCTACGTTTGAATTACATCTCGCAAACTTATTAGCGCGCTCCCGAAACTAACATATCCTCCTTAGCGTGCAATTATAAGGTATAAATTCGTTCGCGATTCAGTTACTGGGTAGCAAATAGAGTTGTTTAAGTATTCGTCTCGATTAAAACGATAGAAATGCAGGGCAATTCGATATTAGTTATAGTGAGCGACTGGCCGGCGGAATGCGCGATACCGATTGACAAATAGTGTGCGTTTGGGTTGTAGCTGTGGAGTACTTGAGCTTTCTCGGCGTATTTATGTGTGTTCATTGTACACTGGAAGATAATTAGATCTGGTACGATATAGTTCGCTCACATTTGCAAATGGCCTTCTTAATCCCGGACAAATGGCAGCCTCTGAGCGGCGTTTAGCTGGAGCAAGCTTATTGGCAATGGCACGATGTATTTATTTGGCCATTACACTTGAAGTAGTGCTGCTGTTTGTAATCTTGCATAGTTGATAGGAAAATAAGTTAAAAAGAACTACTTTCACTATATAAAATTGCCTTAAATGATTGCGGAGTACCCGTATCTGACCACACACCAAACCATAAAGCTGTCACAATTCAATAAAGCACCGAAAACTACAAAAAAATATATAAAAACAAAAGCTATAACGCACCAATTGAGGTCCACCATAACTCTGTACATAAAACTTAAGTGCAGCAGTTTGCGAGCATAAACTAAAAAACAAACATACGGCACCAAGTGATAAAAACACAATACGATGACTAACGAGTAAGAGCGAGCGCACATCACGCGACTTAGCGACTTGCGTCATAAAATGCGCACGGAACAATATCGCAGCGATTTAGTAATTCGAAGAAATTGTATAATTTGCAATAGATCGTGGAACATTCTATTTAACACGTATTGCAATTATATTAATTAATAAATTGCTGTTTGACTCATAACTTGAGACGCGATAAAATGTTATTACTTACGACATTCGTAACTAATACCGTACGCGCGAACTTATAAATATTAATGATTGTTAACCCATATATTAATATTAAACGCTATTCTGAGTATGCACACGATTTCTGAAATATAATTGTTGTACAAATAACGATGGAGTCATATTAATTTGCACAATTCCTGAACCAAACAGAGAGGACTCATAAACACGCCCTAATAAATGTTCGCGCCTACGGAATCTTCCAAGACTTCCAACGCGTACAATAACACGCATTCGTGCAATTGTCGTTACATATTTCTGTCATAATTATAGACGTGCTTGAAATACTCGCCCCCTTATACGTCCAGACTGATTGTCACCATATATCCTGAAAACGAAACGAAAATGGACAAACAGTAGTTAAACCTAAGTGATTCACGGGTGGTAACTTTAAACACTACTGTTTTTATTCTTCACAAATGGCTACATAAAAAATCGATCACAAAAAATCTGCAGTATGCGCTATCTCTAACGAAAACAATGCACCCATCTGCGTCCATTGGCGTGCACTAAAAATTATTACCCTGCCCAAAACGAGAGCACATTGTACAAAGCGAGCCTGACTAATCGACAGTGATTTACAACATGGCCGGGTTATATAACCTCGTGAACTTCTGAGTAACCTGAAGTTGTGTTTATTTACTCCGTGTGTGGTATCCTAATGGATGGGTTTAGTGACCAGTTACGGAGAAGTTTGCTGTTCAAAGTAAATCGTGGTTATTAGGTCACTGTAGTTTATGATTCACTTGACAGGCAAACGAGTTTGATTGACTGCAGTTATTACAGTTTAATGAGTGTGGAGTTGGTTGTGAAAGTGGTTTGTAGATCGTGGGATGAGCATTTAAAGCACTGCAAAGTTTCTGTTGGTTGATAGTTTGATGACCAACGATCAGATCGACTAAAAGTTTGAATGGATTGATTGCTTTCAAAATGAAATGTCAGCCAACTATTGGCCGACAGTACAAATTCTCACCAATCCAAACCTAAATTGTAACATATCAGAATGTTGACACAAAACCCCAATAAAACCCATAGCACAGAAAACTTTATTAACTTTTATTTTGTACTGTCATGTTAGTACCCCGACGGTTTCATCCCCCCAATTAAATGCAATGAAAACGAAATTTGAATACACCACGGTAATGTTTGAGTTAGGGGTGGCGACGGCATTTACATTCACTGCCTAATTGAATTGGAACTAATAAAACTGTTGACTCATTATGGCCTGTGACAACCTTATTTTTGTGACGGTAATTTTATTTAACGCCTCCTTTAACGTAAATTATGATTTACAGTTTATAAACTAGGTTTAATGAATTTGATTAATGGATCTACAGGTTAATTGATACACTAATGATTGTGAACGTATTTACGATAGAATATAATTTTGATAGTTACTTTCAATTCAACAGGACCGATATTTTAAGTGTCTTTGTCGATACCGCTAATTTCAAGCTACGTAAAACTTTATCACGTTGTCTAGAAAAAGAACAACCCCAAAAGCCTCTTATCCAAGTCTAACAACTTTTACCAAAATTAGAACAATAATAATTGGCAAAGATGTTTATTTATGTTTATGTTATATTTATGTTTATGTTTATCAACATGTTTTGTGTCACCATATCATTAAAGTTGTCTCAAAAGGGCTTCAGCGTGTTGGCCTCGGCCCCACGTTCGCCTTCGAAAAATCCGGGACTCTTTAGTCCCGTGGTCTGGTTAGAGACATACAAAGCAAAGAACATCTCACCTTTGGCAAGTCGGTCGTCGTCCGCCCACCCCGGCGAGTCCTTCGACTTTGGCACAGACAGGTTCAGCGGCTGGTCCTCACACTTGTAATAAACCACTTTGTCAAACTCACTCTCACTAGTCCTCACACTCTTCTGCAGCAACTGTTCTTGCAGCTTATTCTTATGAACACTTATTAAGTTCCTATCAACCTCCGAAACTTGCACACTCTTCTCTTGGTACCCAAAAGGCTTTTTTTCGAAATTTATTTTAACATTCATCAACTGACTCACTGTCGACTTCTTAGTTTCGCTACTCTTATCTACATTAGAAAGGCCTAAAATATAATCTATGGTGTGCGGCGTCGGCTTTTTCGGTGGTTTCCCGTATACGTGTGGATGCCATGATGGTTCGGATACCTCGTCTTTCTTTTCTTCTGTTGGTTTGATTTCTTCATCTCTAGTTTCACAGGTTTCTATATTAACATCTGATGCGTCTCGTGACTCGTCTATAACTAAATCTTCCTTGTCGTCATCTACGTTGATCTTGTCGCTGGGGCTGAGCCTGTCGTCTGCACATTGGTAGAAATTGCTATCGTTGGTAAAGTTCTGGACATCTATGAGCGTGTTGTCTTCCTGGTGGGGGGTGTACGAAGATACTACAGTTTGCATGTCTTGTTCTTTAGTGTCGTCACTCATGTGTTAGTCTTTCAGTTTGTGCGGAAATAATACATGTTTGTTTGTATGATTGTATTAGTGTTTGGTGGCGTGGGCGGCGTGTCGTTTGATCCTCTTTGATGTCGCGCGGTGTTGTCGTGCGTTTCCTGCAACAAACACATCAGTCGACATTATTGAGTGTTTGATTGAAATGAATTATGCGGAAGTTTGTTGAGCTAGATTAACTGGATGATGTATTGGTATTTTTATCCTATGATGATTGTATTGGCTTAAATCTCTTAAAGCTAAATCATATTGTTTTTTTTAATCATGGTATTGTGTAGAGTCATATCATAATACATTTCAATGATAACCATCTCATTGCTAATATTAATTAACCTATTTATGCAAGCGAACACTACCTAGTAGCTCATGAACATAGTTCTGAAAACAAATACATTATAGTAAAAAACAGTTACATAACATTTACCGTGAACCATTCAGTTCACAAAAGTCTAATAAACACGGGAACATCAACAGTAGCCACAAAATGAATTAAACGATACACTAACAGCCCAATAAACGGTTCGTGCTCTATCTCGCGGGGACCCCCCGACCCCACCGCCCGGGGCCGGGGGCCGGGGGGACCCCACACGCACACCGAAACACGGGATCAACTGATCGGTAAGCGCTGATTGATTTTTATTGGAATCACATATCAAGGTTGTCGCTACTGTTTGTTTATTTCTATTTGCGGTTTATTTACGAGTTTTATATGTAGTTGAAAATAAAGGTATTTTATTTTATTATTTTGCATTTCCACAACGATGTACAGACAACAGCAGGTCACGATACCCGAATCTGTCAAATTTTCCTCGTCAAACATTAACCTTACTCAATTGTGATAAGGTTGAAAATCTATCGAAGAAAGACAGGTTAATGTGCTGGCGTCTGTACCTACTAAACTCAGTGCTTCATGTATTTTTAATCGATGCAATTTTACAAATTAAAATAAAATTACTTTAACTTATTGCAAGAGCAGAATTTTAAATGGAAATGCATNTTTATGTTTATGTTATATTTATGTTTATGTTTATCAACATGTTTTGTGTCACCATATCATTAAAGTTGTCTCAAAAGGGCTTCAGCGTGTTGGCCTCGGCCCCACGTTCGCCTTCGAAAAATCCGGGACTCTTTAGTCCCGTGGTCTGGTTAGAGACATACAAAGCAAAGAACATCTCACCTTTGGCAAGTCGGTCGTCGTCCGCCCACCCCGGCGAGTCCTTCGACTTTGGCACAGACAGGTTCAGCGGCTGGTCCTCACACTTGTAATAAACCACTTTGTCAAACTCACTCTCACTAGTCCTCACACTCTTCTGCAGCAACTGTTCTTGCAGCTTATTCTTATGAACACTTATTAAGTTCCTATCAACCTCCGAAACTTGCACACTCTTCTCTTGGTACCCAAAAGGCTTTTTTTCGAAATTTATTTTAACATTCATCAACTGACTCACTGTCGACTTCTTAGTTTCGCTACTCTTATCTACATTAGAAAGGCCTAAAATATAATCTATGGTGTGCGGCGTCGGCTTTTTCGGTGGTTTCCCGTATACGTGTGGATGCCATGATGGTTCGGATACCTCGTCTTTCTTTTCTTCTGTTGGTTTGATTTCTTCATCTCTAGTTTCACAGGTTTCTATATTAACATCTGATGCGTCTCGTGACTCGTCTATAACTAAATCTTCCTTGTCGTCATCTACGTTGATCTTGTCGCTGGGGCTGAGCCTGTCGTCTGCACATTGGTAGAAATTGCTATCGTTGGTAAAGTTCTGGACATCTATGAGCGTGTTGTCTTCCTGGTGGGGGGTGTACGAAGATACTACAGTTTGCATGTCTTGTTCTTTAGTGTCGTCACTCATGTGTTAGTCTTTCAGTTTGTGCGGAAATAATACATGTTTGTTTGTATGATTGTATTAGTGTTTGGTGGCGTGGGCGGCGTGTCGTTTGATCCTCTTTGATGTCGCGCGGTGTTGTCGTGCGTTTCCTGCAACAAACACATCAGTCGACATTATTGAGTGTTTGATTGAAATGAATTATGCGGAAGTTTGTTGAGCTAGATTAACTGGATGATGTATTGGTATTTTTATCCTATGATGATTGTATTGGCTTAAATCTCTTAAAGCTAAATCATATTGTTTTTTTTAATCATGGTATTGTGTAGAGTCATATCATAATACATTTCAATGATAACCATCTCATTGCTAATATTAATTAACCTATTTATGCAAGCGAACACTACCTAGTAGCTCATGAACATAGTTCTGAAAACAAATACATTATAGTAAAAAACAGTTACATAACATTTACCGTGAACCATTCAGTTCACAAAAGTCTAATAAACACGGGAACATCAACAGTAGCCACAAAATGAATTAAACGATACACTAACAGCCCAATAAACGGTTCGTGCTCTATCTCGCGGGGACCCCCCGACCCCACCGCCCGGGGCCGGGGGCCGGGGGGACCCCACACGCACACCGAAACACGGGATCAACTGATCGGTAAGCGCTGATTGATTTTTATTGGAATCACATATCAAGGTTGTCGCTACTGTTTGTTTATTTCTATTTGCGGTTTATTTACGAGTTTTATATGTAGTTGAAAATAAAGGTATTTTATTTTATTATTTTGCATTTCCACAACGATGTACAGACAACAGCAGGTCACGATACCCGAATCTGTCAAATTTTCCTCGTCAAACATTAACCTTACTCAATTGTGATAAGGTTGAAAATCTATCGAAGAAAGACAGGTTAATGTGCTGGCGTCTGTACCTACTAAACTCAGTGCTTCATGTATTTTTAATCGATGCAATTTTACAAATTAAAATAAAATTACTTTAACTTATTGCAAGAGCAGAATTTTAAATGGAAATGCATTAATATATATTTTCCTGTTCATAGTGAATTAACTCGTGGTAAATGATTCGCAGTAATCAGTCAACTAGGGCACGCCGTATTCCGTACCTATCACAATTAAATCGACGCAAAGATCGCAATCTATCGGATAATTAATAATGTTATAATCTTGCGACCTGGTCTACTAGATTATTTTACTAGTTCATCTATTGTACAATTATTAAACTGGATAAATAAAGGAATGATTTCACTTTTACGAGCGATAAAGAAATTAAATTAAGAGCTAAACCTGCGAGTTGAGGTTTTTTTTTGCAGATTTTAATAAGATCATCATCTTAAAACCAAAATTAATAATAATATCATTTGTTTCGGATAGTTAAAACTTTATAAGGATACAGCTACTAAAAAGACATAGTGTGCTTCGACTCCTAAACACACAGAATGATCACTTCATTCAATACAATCTCTACGACAAATATTGTACCTAAATCAAAGGTGCGACAAACTAAAAATACATCCTAATACCTCACGATAACATTCAACAGTTATCGAATAGAAGAAAAAACTGAAAAAATACTTCGCGTAACAGCCCTGCCGAGTGAAACTGAAACAAAGCTTCGGATGGAAAACACGACGTCACGACAACGATACAAAGCGATCCGCGACGATTCGTGACGATACGTGACGATTTGTGACGATTCGTAACTAAGTATACTCTGAATTTGGAGCTCTTTATTTTTGTGCGTGTTTTATTTCTTATTGTTCATGTTGACTAGTGGGGTATGCATATGTAACATAGTTTTGATTAAGTTTTCTATAAATAAAAATAAACTATTATAAAATGTTTTGACTGACATAAAAAAATACATTTAATCATTCTTTACTAACACTGTTCTACGGTTTAGCCCAACCCTTTAATGATACCCAGAGCGCGTAACATAGTCTACGCTTTCATTACAGCTCCAAAATAATTTCTTTATCGTCAATTTCAACAAAGTATTTCCGTACATTTTCCACTTCCAAACAAACAAACACTCAAACTATAACATTAGCACGGAATAGTTTTGACAAACGGCCCCTTACCCACTCGTCAATCTACCGACGGCCGAACGACGGATCGTTGCACGTATCACCCCCGCGGTCACTCGCCCCTCGACTAATCTTAAGTACCCCCAAACCTCACCTGATCTCCTGAGGGGTGATATATTTTATTCTTGCGTGGATTTTCCTTTAAGGAAATATGTAGTTATAAATATCGATGTAGTTTTTGTTAGATATAGTTAAGTTAGCGGCTGAGGTAAAGAAAAGAAACGTAGATTCTATGTATATTTTTAGACAGAATAAAAATTTAATTAGGTGCTTGATGATGATACATTAAAAGTTGAATTTTCACGGGTGAATATGTTCTACATTATTATCTAACAATTAAAGTTTTTCACCCTAAACAAACAAAGTCACTAATTGTATACTTTTTTTTATCGATGGGAAATCACCAGATGACCCCTACCGCTGTAGGTGACAGCGTGACAGACTTATACCGACTTAAACCCATCGTGTTCCTTCTTGAGCTCTTTATGTGCCTGAGCCGCGGTAACTCTTTCAGTCCCGCATACTAATTGTATACTTAGAACAGTCATCACATGAAATCCGTCCACAATAATCGCTTCAATCAAAACAAATGAACACACAATTTCGTAATTAGAACTTAAACAAAGTATCAACATAACGTTAAACAATTAATCACCCACAGCATTGTAATATCGAATAGCGCAATCGAATTGATTCGATATAATCGGTAACAATCGTGCGAATATTCCGAGATCATTAGTGCGGTGACGCAAAATGTTAACGTGTCCGATAAACGATTGATCGGTGGCGAAAGTGAGCGATTTCGTGATTATTCTATAGTAATTACCTTGAAATAGTGCCTTTACTAGTAGCCAACGTTAAGTATATTCATTTTTTTGTTGTTAAGTACATCCTTCTAATAGCAATGATGATGGACGTTTCTTTAACAAACAAATCTTTCACACTCAAACGAATGAACGAATTTTGATTAAACTTAGCTTTTTAACCGGGTGCAGGAGGTAGTTGAGACCGCTAGCAAAAGGTTTTATAATTTTCTCGTTTGAAAGTGTTTTAGGTAAACAGGTTTATGAAGGAATTACAGTACGACAAGAGCCCGATGCCATCAATTCCTTCCTTAGCTTACATAACAGCAGCCGAGCTCAATTATAAGATACAACACTACTTGGAATGGCCGCGAACATAGCTCGCTCATTTATCTAGCTTGTAACTACTGAGGAACTTGTATATTTTATAAAGATACATAGATAATAATAATAATAAATTGTGAAAAACAGGATTAATAATTATTAACGTATGACGTTAATAAAGCAAAAAATATTATTTTTCGCGCATTAGTTTAATACCCTTTATTTATAATCCTATTATTTATGACTGATTATATTGTGAGTGCCTATCGTAAAATATATAATCCGTATTGTCTGTTACTTGTTTTACAAATTTAGTTTGAGATCATTTTCGAAAAAACGAGTTTGTAAGATGTGGGAAAGAAAACAAAATACGAGTATATAATTTTAGACGCAAATCACATAACTTTAAAGAATAGAAAGCTTACACACTAACGGATTTCTTTAGAAGGGAGCAATTTCTGTAACCGATCTTTTCTTTTTTTACGAGATAAGGTTTTGATATACGCTCCATGTAAATTACTAACGTCCAATCTTTAATCACAAAACAGGGGATCGGTTACAGAAATTCATCACTTTAAGCAATATTATCATGAACTAGCTTCCGAGTCCCATGGGAACTGCGCCACGCACCCATATAAAATAGCCTATAGCCTTCCTCAATAAATGAGCTATCCGACAATGAAATAATTTCACAAATCGGAGAAGTAGTTCCTGAGATTAGCGCGTTCAAACAAACAAACTGTGCAGCGTTATATTATTAGTACAAATACTATTCTTATTATGATTGATTACATCTTTATCGTTACAATAATTAATTAAAATCTTTTATGAAACATTCAGTGAGTAGTCTCCCCAAGAATCTCGGAATACGCTAATGCACATCAATTTAATTATTACATTATGCTTACATACACACTTATACACTGGATTGACGTCAATCGCCACAGCTCTATATAAACATACGTAATTAACCCACTAATCACACAAACTAATACCACCTCTATATCTACAATAATAAGATTTAATTTTCAGTGTCATGATCTAGTAAGTAGTGTATGACGGTAGTGATCAGTTAAGTGTAGGATTTCAAGAAATTACAGCTAAGTTAATAGTTTGTTTATACTTACATTTAAAAGTAATACGCATGGTTTTGTGATACTAAATATTTGGTTTAATGACGTTTGTTTAGCAAAAATGCGTAACGGTGAAATTGTACGTAATTAGTATGCTTAAGTTCACTTTAAATGTATTTTAAATTAAATTATACGTTGCGCTTATACTCGAACTTATTGTAAATCGTCAATTTATTTTTAGCCGACTTCCCAAAAAGGAGGAGGTTCTCAATTCTTATGCTTTAATAGCAAATACTCGAAATAAAATGTCACTGACGTCCAAACTTAAGAGGCATTTCAGGACGTCATCATAAAAATATCCAAAATGACCACCCAGAACTGAGCGAACCACAAAAGATGTCCTCTATTTTAATATTAAAATTTCATTGACATAATTATCAAATTAACACAACATTTTCAAACGATGTGATGTCAAAGAAATCAAAAGAGCCATCTGGTGTTTTTATTAAAAACAAATTCAGTGCTTTCATCAAAAACATATGAAAATGCAATAAATTAATTTGGTATATCAAAGAGACGCGACGGCCGCGGAAATGTTCACAATTAACACAAACGGTTTATGAACGTGTCTGTACGTCCGTTTGATAGGAACACGTTTCCGAACGAAGCTTCGGTATTTACTTCTCAAACGTGTATGTACATTTCTTTTAATATAAATTGGACGTTTCCCGTAACATCTACTGGCAGTATTTTAAAAAGACTACTTTTGATTTCAAATATTATTTGCGATCTTATCGCTAAATAACAGCGATCTCTTCCAGACAAACTTCTACTTCTTATAACAGTGTAGTGTGTATAGTTCAGATAGGTTTAATTTTTTTTAATCATTAATGTCGTGGATATTCTGAGAAGAGCTCGTGGCTAAGTCAAAGCCGCGCGGATCGACCGATCATAAGGTTAAGCAATGCTTGGCGCGGTCGGTCCGTGGATGGGTGACTAT